>JANSVB020000131.1:3483564-3500807 GCA_025504935.2 Erythroxylum haughtii | reverse complement strand
CATATCTAATAATGCATGAACATGCCACAAATGAATGCAATGAACTGTACCCATCCCATCGGTGACGGGATGTTACATTAAGGGTCCATGGGATTTTCTCATATGTCCACCGCAACGAAACATACGTTCATCACAGCGAACTCGCCTTGCTTCCAAATGATTTTTAGCTTCAATCCCAAGTCTTTCTCCACGCTCACGTTCTCACAATTTCGATGTTGGGCTCCGAAAACGGAGTCTAACAGTGATGTAATATCAGCTGAATCTTTTAAACTTTATATCTTACAAGTTAATTTCTGATTCGATTTTTAAAATATTAAATAAAAAGATAATATGCATAATAGTGAAAAAGATTTGTAGAGCTTTCATTTAAATTTAAATAAGTTTTTAATAAAAAATATAAGTGAACTTTTATCATGAACATTTATTTATAAAATAATTTCATTAACATTTTTAATAACTATATTTAAAGTTAACATTCAATTTCAATAAACTATTTATATTCTAAAAAGTAATGAGTTTTTTTTTTGGACACAAAGGAAAAGAAAACAAAAAAAAATGCAAAGAGAAAATAGGAACTAGCCCCTTTCAAAAGTGACGCCTACGACATCACCAAGAACAACAACATCAACAAAAGTAAGAGGAGTGATCCAAAATCGAAACGGTTCCTATCCATGGCTTCCTCATTTAGTAAGAAGATCCACCATACTATTCCCTTCCTGGAGAATATGCTCACATCTTACAGACCAATCTCAATCAAGAATAGCTTTGATATCTCCAATTAAGTTACCATGAGGATGAAAAGTCTAGTCTGTACTTTCCAAACATCGGAGAGCTTCTAATGAATCCGAAAATAAACAAATATCTCTATAAGTTTGATTCTAAGCAACAAGTAAACCAGTACGAATAACTAATAATTCTGCACCCATGTTCGAATCGCGACCTACAAATTCAGATAAACCTCCCAACTAATGATCATAGCAATCTTTAATTACACCACCAATGCCCATATCTCCCGGATTACCTAGAACACTACCATCGACATTCAAAGCAATAGCAACGCCTCTTGGAGGTTTCCAGGTAACCAGACGAGCGCTTTTGTGCACACTAACCCAATCTAAACCAAGACAAGAATTCCACTTGTTAATCATATCATGAACAAAGTGCTCTTGTTTAAACTGACTAATCGCAACATTTTTAATGACTTCTCTATTACAAAGACACTAAATTGACCAAATAATCGCAAGAAAATTAATATCAAAATGCCAACCATTCATGAACATCGAACCATCTTGACAATGAGTCTTAAACTAAAAAGAAAATTTTGAATTGCTTACCAAAGTATCTTAAAATAAACCAACATACCTTTTCCAAATTCCATTCACCTTCAAACAATCCTAAAGGAGGTGTGAAATTGTCTCGGCACCAGAACCACATCGCTTGCACAAGTCTCAAGCTTCACTACCTCTCCTTAATCGAAGCTCTTAAGTGTGAACTTTTCCATGCCATACGAGCTAGCTAAGAATCCACACTTTCTTCAGCCCTCGAATCTTCTAGATCTAACTCCAATTATCGTCACTCTCAAAATCCACCATCGTCAACCAACGAAAACCGCTCTTGACAGAATAACGACCATTAATAGAGCTTCCCTAAATGATCTCGTCAGAAACCCATTATCCAACCGGAGGACGAATGCAAGGAAACTCATTTCTGACTTCTATCAGGATAATAGTACGAAGTTCATGAAATTTCCAGTTACCCGTATCGTCCAATATGTCGATAACCATCAGATCCCAGTTAGTTTCATCTACAAATTGAACATGATCAATCAACAGTCCGTTCCTCAACAAAGGATCATGCCAAAGAGAAACTGATTGGCCATCTCCTATTTTGTATCGAAAATCTTTAATAATTTCATTCCTTGCCTTCAGTAGGTCATGCCAAATTGGAGACCAATTGGGCCTGCTGGCCCAATACAAAACATTCATATTTTTGGCATACTTTCTATAAATAAGTCTGACCCAATTTTTTCTTTGGTTCTTATGAGCATTCCAAGCAAACTTACCCAGAAAAGCAACATTCATAGACTGACATTGACGAATATCCAAACCACTAGTAGCTTTCGGTTTAGCAACTGTGTCCCAAGAAATTAAATGCATGCCTCTTTTATCCTCATATGAGCACCAAATAAAATCGCACACAATCCGATCAATTGCACCACACACTCTGTTAGGAAACCAAGTTACTTGCATTAAATAACTCGACATTGCATTTAGCGTGGCTTTAGCAAGAGTAACTCGACCAGCCATATTAAGAAGACTACTTTTCCATCTGGACAACTTTTGATTCATATGATTAACCAAATGATTAAAATTTTCAGCAGTCCTCCTGCCATCTCCCAGGTCAAAACCCAAATATCTACCAAGACTTTCAGTTGATTTAATTCCAAGAATCTCCTCAATTATTTCTCATTGAGAGTGGGAAACCCCACTTGAAACTATGAACTTTGATTTGTTCATGTTAATTTTCAGGCTCGAAGTTGCATTGAATTCCCCAAGAACAAAGTTGAGAACTTGAGCTTGATTAGTAATAGCTTGAGCACACAAGATGACGCAATCGGTAAAAAACAAATGAGATAATTTTGGACCACCAAGAGAGCAAGACACGGGGGCCCATCTACTACTTGCCACCAAAGAAGTGATCATTACACCAAGTTTCTCCATACACAAACCAAAAAGATAAGGTGAAAGATGATCACCTTGACGAATATCTCTCTTAGGATGAAAGGTAGGAAGACGTTCACCATTCCACAACACAGCGGGAGAAGATTTTCGAACACAATTCACGATAAGAGAAATAGTGACCATTGGAAAACTGAAATCAGTCAGCATGCCTTTAAGGAAATCCCAGTTAATACAGTCATAAGCTTTGACAAGATTGATTTTAGCCATCATTGTATTCTTCAACTCACCCACCACATTCTAAAACGTTTTGAAAAAAAAAATGGTTGAAAACCATCAGAACCCGAAACTTTATGATTACCTATGGAAGAGAGGGCACTCCAAAATTTGTCACTATTTACCAGCCCACTCAAGCTATTAACAACAGCCTGTTCAAGTTTTAAATGATTCGAACTAACACCGTTGTCCCCACTGCCTTCTAAACTTACAAACAAATCTTGAAAATAATGCAACACCTCCTGTTTAACCAAAACAGGATCGTCACACCACTCCACAGTTGCAAGTAATTTTAATTTCTCAATTTTATTACGCCCTGACGCACCACCGTGGAAGCGTGAAAAAATCTAGTATTGCGATCCCCAAAAAGAATTTTTTGTTCTCTACTTATTTGAAACCATAGGACTTCCTCTTGAGCAAGAGTTTGATTATACCCTGAAATAAGCTCCTTCTCCAAAGCTCTGAGATTATTCGAATCATAATTTTGCAAGTTTTGTTGACTGCCATCAATTCAACCTTTCAATCGTCTCTTTTGACAAAAAATATTCCCAAAAACATTTAGATTAAACTCCCTACATACCTCCTCCATAATCATTACAGACTTAGTTGGATGTTTCACAACATCCCAAATTTTTTTTTAACCACATCAGAAAATCTATCATCCGTTATCCATGCAGCCTCAAACCTGAACGATCTAACACCCCCATAACTCGTTGCACCACCCAGCTTTACCAGGAGAGGAGAATGGACAGAGTATACACAGGGAAGATGCTAAACCACCGCTTCGGGAAACAACACTCTCCACTCAACAGAAGCAATCGCTCGATCAAGTCTCTCTGTAGTTCTTGGATATGAATTACTAACCCAATACATTTTTGTCCAACATACCCCAAATCAACCAAATTGCATTACTGGATATGATTATTAAATTTATCTGTTCTACTTTGATAAAAACGACCACCTTGCTTTTCCTCACAAGACAGGACATCATTCATAACACCAATGACAAGCCAAGGCTAACTTCGATTTGCAAAATTATCATGGAGATCATTCCATAACTGCTCTGGTAGCAAAGCAATGGTGCTAGCATATATAACTGTAAGAATCCACGACTGGCCATTAGCCATTTCAACAGAGTCAGTAATCATTTGAGAGGTAGAACACATTTAAGAGAACTTACAAGCACTCGTTTTTCACAAAATCCAAATGCCTCCAGCACGACCAACCGGGTCACGAATTGAAAATCTATCAAAATCCATTTGCTGCCAACGAAACTTATGTTTATCAAAAGTTACTTTGGTCTCAACTAAGACCACGATATCAACGTTATTAGAATTAACAAATTCCCTAACATGACATCGAGCCACCTTATTACCTGCACCTCTGGTATTCCACATTAAAATATTCAACTTAATCATTAAATTAATATATAAAGTAGAAACATCAGTCGGTTAATTCTATATGGGATTGTGCCCTCACATTATTGTCAACTAGAATTCTTCCATCAACCAAATCGCTATCAGAAACCATTGGAGAAACATTTGTAACGCTTACGTAATGTTCTTTCGTGTCACCCTCTCCCTGCTTTAAGTTGGGGGGTCTAGTGGAATGGAAAACAAAATATGATCCACCACCGCTCTGTCCTTGGTGAAGAGGAGTAGCCGGTGAGTGAGGAGCCTGGATATTTGGGAAATTTACCACCTCTGTAGAAGTCATATTCCTCAAATGAGACAAGGGTCCCAGATTAGCAGCTCGGTCCTGGCCCTGGGCCATTTCTGCATTCTTTTTCATGAAATCAAACATAGAATCAGGGTTAGGAGAAGCATTTCTATGATCCTTTTTTGCTCTAACAGAGCTAGACCTGCCCACCTTTCGTGCAGCACGATTAAGTCTACCTCCACTATGTGTACGCATCTCCAACACATGTTCCTTCCCAGATCTTTTCTCAAGAACCGAATTACCTTCACCATCAATAAATGTTTCTGCTTCAACTGTCGCGAGACTTTGAAATCTATTACTTCTAACACCGGTACTTAGTTGGCGGTTCACTGCTTTTTGAGCCCTCTTGCTTGCAACAACCATCCATTCATCATGAATTGGATTCAACTCTTGACGTGAAACGACATCAACTGTAGACGATAAGTTATTTTGTTTAGTTCTAGCTCCCTCAAGAGCCCCCTCAGTTTGTGCCTCACAAGTCTCACTGGTATGTCCATAAATACCACACCGAAAACAAATCTTATGCAAGGCCTCATAGACCACTTTATAGTGAGCCCCCTCTACTTCAATTAAAAGCACAAGAGGTTTAGTCAAATCAATTTCCACACAAATCCAGGCAAACTTTCCCCTATTAACATGAAATGTATTGCCATCGAGTTTCTTTTGTTTATCAAGAGACCGAGCAAGAGTTGCAAGAACATTGGCATTATAATATTCCATTGGCAATTCAAGGATACGAATCCAGACTAGGATCCTTTCCATGCCAGCCGTAGCAGGGTGAAATCTCGACAACTATTCTCTCACTGTTAAATAATGATCTTAGATTACCCAAGGACCTTTAGTTAAGGCAACTCTATAGAAATCATTCTGGAGGTCAACAATCTCAATCTTTCCTGCAGGCTTCCATAATTGATTAATTTTCAAAGATAAAAAATAGAACCCTACAGTTTTACCTAAAACCTTAACAATTAAGGAATCCTACAACGGTTTTTCTAACTCTTCTCTAAATCCAGGCTTAAAGGAATCTGTAATTTAGATTCATAGCCTGTTCCTCATAGAGGTCCGATAGGTTTTCAATATCCACATCTTCCACTATAGGGGTTGATTTATTCCTTCCCCAGATTCTGTTCGAAGATTCATTCAGTCTAGCTCTTAAATTCAACGACAAAGTTACCCCCCTATTTGGAGGATCCGATGGTCTTTCCCGCTTCCCCAGTGGAGGATTTTCAAGGCTAAGGCTAGACCCTAAATTAGCTTGCGACATTTTTTACCAGTGAAAAAGTTGGAAGCGTTTGTTAAGTTTAATTTGTTATATAAATTTTATATATATAAAAAAGGAATATAGCTTTTCTCTACCTGAACATGCAAAAGAACCCATCTTAGGTTTTAGGCTTTTGGCATATCCAGGCAACCTCCAGTCTTCACAATCAATTGTCCAGTAAAGTCAAGCGAAGGAAATGCTCTTAGCCCAAAGCATAAGAAATGCTTTAGGTCCACGTTTTGTGCGTCTAAGTTGGGCTGTGATTTATGATCAGCACACAATGAAGACTGTGAATCTAATAATTATTTTGTCGTAATAAAAAATATTTTATTATATTTAATTTAAAAAATATTATAAACATATTTTCTATATTATAAGTGACGTAGAAAACATTTTCTATATTATAATTGTGATTATACTTTCTCCTCTTTTTCAATTGTAATAACTATAGTTTAATTAAGTTTAATTTGACTATAAAATAGCACTTTTTAAGTAAATTTTACTTACGATCAAGTCTATAAAATATCAAGTCTCGTGATCCTGGACAATAATTTTGATATACCTTTCTCCTATATCAAGATTATGATGAGCATTGCAAAATGTCAGCGTTAACGTCAACTTGATAGATATGTGACATGCTCTTCGAAGTTATCTATTTCTCGAGACTCGAGTGTAGGATGAGAAAGTTATCAATTTGTACAATGTTCTAAAGAGTTGTTACAAACTAGTATATCCTATTTCAGTCTCCTGTAGGGCCAAAGGATAGGAATGGAAGCTATTCAACGCCTATTCGTGTAATAATATTTTTCATCAAGTTGATGGATCAATCTTGATATTTTAACAATGCAAGAAAATTATAAAATATCAGTGAAAAATTACCGACAAAATAAATACTATAACTAATTAGGTACGGAAAATCAATTTCCATTAGTAATACTGCTATGAAAATTTTTATATTGCGATGGACAAAATTTTCGTCAATAAAGATAGAAGGAAAATATTTCCACAAATTTGCCGATAGAATATAAAAATAAAAAAGTCATAATCGTAAATAAATTAGGCAAGAACGCTTGCCGCAATAAATTAGCGTCGATAATATCGGTTGCTAAATGATATTTTTCTTATAGTAAAATTACTTTAATCTTAAAAATTATTGTAATTATGTTAGAATAAATTAATTTGAGTAAAGTGGTGTTATTTTATTAGATTTTAATAGAATAATTTAAGAAATACTAATTAAAACAACAATATTTTATTAAATTTACTGACAAGAATGTTTGGTTATAATTCAATTAAATTTTAAATTGCCTGAATCTAATCACTTATGTTTAAGTTGTTCAGCTTAAATTTAATTATAATAATATTTAAATATCTAAACTTGTGGTGGACGCTTCTTGATCTTCACTGTTCAGTTAACCGTGAGCATGGCAGTAGTTTTTGCATGCGATTGCGCAAAACATGGTTTTAGTTTTCATTACTAACACCAATAGACCTAATGTTTAAAGGAGATCTTTCAAAGAGCATCCTCGATCGGAAAACCGAATCTCTAATAAACCTCTGAACCACTCATAGAGGGACAAGACGTGACTTGCTGGGTGAATGTTGAATCAGATATTAATTGGGGAGTGCCTGAAATGGAGCCACGGCCTAGAGGGAATGGTCACTCGAGTGTCGACCACTGGTGTGTGGTTTATGCCTTTCCCAGACCCACGCGAACGGCGATAATATGAGGATCTTGAAAGTGACCAACTAGGAATCTTCTTTGTCATCTTTGAAAGATTTGCACTAACACCATCTTCTTTTCTTTGCTCAGAGATTCCAAAACTATCCGTCTTTCCCAAAATTAAATCAGTAATTAGTTGAATTTGGTTTCTTCAGCTTGACTTAAAGGCCTTTATTTGGCACTGGTGGGCTTGGAGGTACCCCAATTTGGGAACCCTTTCTCTTTCAATGGCTCAATTTAAAGGGATATGGTCTATTGGAAACTTTATCAACTCCCATGAACGTGGACATTGAAAGTGCAAGCATTGCAATAAATGAAGAGAGAGGAAGAGGTTTGTCTTTGATTCATCAAGTAGAACTAGTGCTCCAGCTATACTTGCTTGTTCACACGAGTAACAGTTCCTCTTTGTTTCCTTCTCAGTTGGAGTATAAAGATCAATCAAAATCAAGTTACATCACAATTTCAAGCTAGACGGATCTAAACCATTTACACTTAATAACATGATTTTATATTATTTGTAATTAAAAACCTTGTGCACGACCTGAACCATTAAAAAAGTCATAGATTAGTACTGACAATATGCATATGTTTTAGGGATATACTTTTGAAGATCTTACCAGCTTATACAAAAGTAAAGCTAAGCAGAAGCCGTAAAGTATGTAGGAGCATTGGGATGAGCAAGTTAGTCAATTTTCGATTACTCTTTTGATTCTTGTTGCAAAAGGTTGAATCTTTAACCTAAAGGGCCCTCCACATTCCGGCCTGATGAAGTAATTGGGAGGATGTAAATCAGGTACTCAGCGGTTTGTTAAGGGGGAGGTGAACAACCCACAGACCTACAAAGAACTCACCCTCAAAATCTACAAAGGGCTCAAGAATGTTGCTCTCACATTGTAAACCGTGAGATTAAAACCTTGCACCTTATTACAAATCTGTCCTTCCGGAACCAACTGAGTTACGTGGGTGATTACTCTTTGATTCTATAATGATGAAACGAAGATAACTACATATCCTTTTGGTCAAAAAAGAAAAGAAACCGGTGATAAATATCCTTCCATGTTGGAGACGATATGAGGGCCTTTATTTTTTATGGACTACAATACACGCAAGTTGTGAAATTTGCATACACCAGTCTAATCATGCATGTTGGATCTCTCAGGAAAAAGAGCGTGCGCAACAATTTTCACCAAATACCTTTGTCTTAATCTCTGTTATAATGAAATGTGGTGGGTACAATCACTTTGAGCCAAAGGAGCAGAACAAAAGTGAAATAAAGAACCGATAGTGCGTCCATCTACTAGCTATGTGAAGCCTGGAAAGAGCCAACCAATGTAAAGATAGAAGGATCTTTCCAAAGTAAAAGAAACAGTTGGCTGGTTTGGTTTTCGCCATCAAAATATCTCATCTGCTAATCTATGTATGCATTTTTGGAGCTCCATGACTTTGGTAGTTCTTGTTTTGAGAATATAGCTTCTAGCGAGTCTTCAATCAAGAATTCGTATCCATTACTCTTCGTATATACATATGATAAATCTTTTAATATACATAACAATCTGTAAAATCAAGTGATCGATTTGACTGCCCGTACGGGTAGCTCAGTTGATTAGTAGGAAGAAAAGTGAGTCCAAGGTCTAGGGTTCGAGTCTCGGCAGCAATAATATGAGAGCTCATCCAATGTGGTGACTCCTTATGCGCACCGAACACTAGGCCGCCTTTCTGAGAAGCTGACTGAGATCAAACCGTGATTTACCTTACTCACACAATGTCAGGCCGGAATATGGGGGCGTCTAGGATGGACGTTCCATCTTTTGAATCCAAAATGATCGATTTAACTCAGATGATAATTAAAATTTCTTAATCAGAATCGAATCTAAATATCTTGTCAAGTTAATGCAATTAGGAAGTCTCCATGAACCAATTGGACAATCTGCTAAGGGATGACTTTAGCTTCTTTTGGTAGAAGAGATTTTCAAAGAATCGGAAGGAACTCACCAAAACCTAACCTACACAACCTGCTGCTTTAGCAGTTCACTCTATGGCTGCTTGCCAATCATAGATTATTCTCCTAGCAAATTAAGCAAACCCTTGTCCGGTTTTTCCCTTGTCTTCAGAATCTAACTCATGATCTATCGACAACGTTCGAAATCTACTTCTAAGTTACTGTTTTTTTCCTTCTTTTTTGTATTATATATCCTTGTTCAGAATGATTCTTTGAAAATTTGCGGACTGAAGCAAAATACTGCATCATTTCAAATGCTGCAGTGTTCATCATTGATATAAACTGTTACATAGCTGACCACTTTCCAGAGGCCATTGTTTCAAATATCAAATCTGTCTCATAAATCAACCGACATTGCATGCTATGTCTATCTTCAAAACCTGACAATTTGTACCAACACATGTACAGATATATGTTAGTTTTGGCTCCTTTGTTGTCTCATATTGGTTGGAGACAACAATTGGGATAAGACTCTTACCTATATAAGGAGATGGCTATCTCCTTGTCTAGGGCACCAAACAAAGTCAAAGATTTGTAGTACAAATTTGACTCTAGTTAAAATTCCTCTTTTGAGGTGAGAGTTGGAGAGTTTGTCTTGTGTATTTCTTTATGAGTGTGTCGGTGTATTAGGGAATTGGGTGAGAGGAAAAATTTTGTGATTGTAAGAATTTTTCACATAGTGAATTTTCTTCTCGGTGCCAGTGGTTTTTCTCCGGTTTGGGAGTTTCCACGTAAATTCTCGTGTTGTTATTTTCTGATTTTTTTTGTCTATTATATATCCTTGGGTGTGGGTTTGGAAGGTCTAAATTTCTAACAAGTGGTATCAGAGCTAAGGTGTGTTTTTCTTGAAAATTCTAAGTATGCTCTGTGGTCGCAATTTTGACTGATCTTCCACATCAGAAAAGATTTTCTTGAGAAAGGTTCATTTGGTGCGGTGGAGTTTTGGTGTGGTAGTGTGGAAGTGCATGTCTAGGAAAGTTTTGGTTAAGGAAAGACTTGGTATTTAAGTGTGTCCTTTTTGACCCACTTTTCTTTCCTAGAAACTTACCTGATGTACTATTCATTTCAATGGTAAAATTCATCAAGGCAGAAGAGAACAGGAAAAATCTCAGAAAATAGGGCTTCAAATCCTTTTAGATTTGAGGTGGAGAAATTCGACGGGAGAATCAATTTTGGTTTGTGGCAAGTGCAAGTCAGGAAAATTTTGATTCAGTCGGGGTTACACAAGGTATTGAAAGGCAGACAAATCTCTGATATCAGTACGGACAAGTCTAGTATGAGCAATGAAGATTGGGAGGATCTGGATTTGAAAGCAGCAAGTGGGATACGATTGTGTTTGGCTAAGAATGTCCTTACGAATGTGCATGAAATATCTACAGCAAATGAGCTCTGGAAAAAGCTCGAGGAGTTGAATCAAACAAAGGGCGTCTCAAATCGGATGTACCTAAAGGAGCAGTTTCATACACTATGGATGAGGGAAGGTACTACAATTTCATATCATTTAAGTGTTCTCAATGGGATCATCTTTGAACTGGAAGTAATTGGAGTCCGTATAGATGACGAGGATCAAACTTTGAGACTCATCTAGTCTCTTCCACCTTCATATGAACTCATGAAATCGATTTTGATTCATGGGAAGGAGAAAATAGTTTTTTTGAAGTTATCGGAAAACTCTTTTCAGAAGAGAGAAGACTGGGTGGTGGAAGAAATGCTCCTCTTGAAAACTCAGCTCTGGTGGTAGCTAGATATCGGAAGAAGAACTCCATGAAGAAAAATGTAGTATGTTGGACGTGTGGACAATCTGGGCACGTGAAGAAAAATTATCCGAGAGATAGAGCGGGTTCGGCAAGAGGCTCTGGGTCAGTTAATGGAGAGACTGACAATGTCGCTAACATTGTCTCCATGAATGATGATCTTGTTCTCTAAGAAGGGGGCATGTACATCCTCATGGCATGCCGCTATTCCTAAAGTTGCCATGATAGAGGATGTGTTACTGTTAGCGGGTCCACAGGTTTGCACACGGGCATTGGTTTGACATTAATGCAAGGTGTGTGGTGAAATTTATATCGATGGCTGATGAACTTCCAGGAAAGCCAAACATGGGAGTTGCACCATAATTTTTCAGCAAGGTTATTTTTGACATGTGCCAATGTAAAAGGCTTAGAATTGGCTTATTCTGAGTGGGTATGCTTTTATGGTGGAGCATGATGCTGTGAAGCATGATAATTCTCTACAGTGAGAGTTATGTTATTTTCAGGAGATTTACATTAAGGTGGAGTGTGGTTGTGGGATCAACCAAAGTCGCCAAGGTGGAGATTGTTAAGTTGTTGGCTCCTTTGTTGTCCCATATTGGTTGGAGACAACAATTGGGGCAAGGCTCTTACCTATATAAGGAGGTTGCTACTTCCTTAGTTGATGCATCAAACAAAGTCAAAGATTTGTAATACAAATTTGACTCTAGTTAAATTCCTCTTTTGAGATAAGAGTTGGAGAGTTTGTCTTGTGTATTTCTTTGTGGGTGTGTTGATGTATTAGGAGATTGGGTGAGAGGAAAAATTATGTGATTGTTAGAATTTTTCACATAGTGAATTTTCTTCTCAGTGTCTATAGTTATTCTCCGGTTTAGAAGTTTCCACGTAAATTCTCTTGTATTGTTATTATTTTTCTATTTTTTGATATTTGTGTCTATAAAAGATTTTCAGGTGTGGATTCGGGAGATTTAAATTCCCAACAAGAATAAATTGAACAATTTGTGGTACATAAAAATATTAAAATTTTCAATCGAATAATCAAACTATATTCTAATTAAACTTGTAAATTATCTTAATTTATTAAAGTCAAGTTTCAATTTATAATCTAGTGAAACTCTGTTATGTCATTGTCTAGAGTAATCACGTAACCAAAAGACCAGGATATTTAGGAAATAAAGGAGAAACCAATGACCTATTAACTAATAGATGCTGATGATCAGCAAGAGCTGATCGTGGAAACATTATCACCTGCCATAGATATCTTGCTTTGCTTGGTAATTGTCCATTCTTGTTCCTTCACCTCTGTCCTCCCGACTTTGCCTCCATAAGGACCTCCCAAAGATGCGTAATATCTACAGCTGCTTTAGTTGCAGTTTTGGTCTCTTCATTTGCTTCACACACTTGATGAAAATAATGTATGACAAAGACTCCTTAGTCTCCCTTCGGCCAATTTAATTACTATCGATTTAACCACTTTGTCTTATGTAGGATGCTATTTGTCGTTTTAAAATAGTCACGTCAACTAATATTTTGGATTTCATGTGGCTCTTATTTTTAACTAACGTAAGTAAAAGTTTGTTGAATTTAAAAAAAGTAGATATTTACTTAATGCTTTTTTAGTTCACATTATTTATATAAATTGATAAATTTTAAATATTAACAAAACTGTTATTCTTCAACTATTGGATGCACTCGAAGGATTTCGTTACACTAAAAACAGGAAAATGCAAACCTCTTCTCAAGGTCTACCTCTAGTAAGGATGATACGATAAATTCAATTATTTTCATCAATGAATATTTATAAATTGACTAAAGTTACTTGAACGAACACAAGGCAATCTCACAACCGTCATATTAATCTACGTTTCATCTCAGCATTATTGGCACTTCGTCTTTATTTTATCATTCCTCGTCGTGAGGGCAAGTTGTCCGAAGAACACAACAATGAACTTTAATGCAAACTGTGTCTTTTCCGACCAAAGCAAGTTGCTGTGGTCCATTTGGGAATGAATTGTACTGATACTGATGTGAAAGTTTCATATGTTCAGTACGGGATTCTATCTGCATTGATCACCACCGCAATGAGCTCAGCCAGATCCCGCCCATCTGTTAATCGCCCGAAAGCGGTCTTAACTTAGACTGGGATGCACTAGAATGAAATCATTTTAATATAACATATTCTTCTTATTAAAGAGAAAGAGGAGAACAATTTACAACATAAGACCAGAGGAGCTGGATAACATATTCTTCTTAAGTGCCTAAACTTTTGTCCCAGTTTTAACTACACCTTCAGATCTAGTTTAAATCATTCAAATCGACATTTAATTAAAATAGCATTATTTTAATTTTTATATTTTTAAATTTATGGATTAAGATACTATTATCTTGATGAGTTATACGTTATAACAAAAAATTGAGGATTTTAACTTTCAAATTAAAATTAAAGTTGCCCTAAACTCAAATTTGACTGAAACTATATTTAGCCATTAACTTTATATCGAACTAAACTAATATAATTACGCTTAATTTACAATAAATAATATTTTATTTTAAGTGACAAGTGGCTGACAGTTATTGTTTAAATACAAAATAATAACTATTATTTAATGATCATTATTATAAATAACAAAAATTTATTTTACTAATACAATATTAATTCTTAAATTTAATTGATCAACTATGCCACATCATTATTTTAAACATCTAACTGTAAACTTTAGAGTAGTATAATGAATTTCTTATTACCACCGCAAACTTTTACATTGCTAAGGAAGAGTATATATATACAAAATGTAATCAATACAGCTGTACAGTATCATTCGGTTACAACAGACAAATATCAGAGAGTATCAATGAGGAGTCTTCTAGAAGATGAGCGTTATGTTGTAGGTATTGGGCTTGATGTGGTGTGGGCTGATGATGGACTGTCTCTTACACCCCCCCGCAAACACAAGCGTCGTGGACCGCAGAGCTTGAGTTTGGAACACAAGTGAAAGTGTCTGTCAAAAGCCAAAGACTTAGTAAAGAGATCAGCCAGCTGTTCTTCGGAACTAACGTAGCTGATCTCGAAGCTTCCCGCAGCAACTCTATCACGAAGAAAATGCACATCAATTTCAATGTGCTTTGTGCGAGCATGGAAGACGTCGTTCTGGGACAAGGCCCGAGCGCCGTTGTTGTCGCACCAGATGACGGGGCGAGGAGAGGGTGAAAACCCTAATTCAGAGAGAAAAGACAATAGCCAAAGGATCTCAGTCGAGAGAGTGGAGAGAGCACGGTATTCAGCCTCGGTGCTGGAGCGAGCGACAACCGATTGCTTTTTGGAGCTCCAATAAACCAGATTTCCACCCAGAAAAACACAGCCGCCGGAGGTAGATTTGCGGTCGTCAACAGATCCAGCCCAGTCCGAGTCAGAAAAAGCATGGATCTGTAAGGGAGATGAAGAAGAGCTGAAAAGGAGCTTGGTATCAGCAGTACCACGTAAGTATCGAAGAACTCGCTTTAGGGCAACCCAGTGTGGCTGAAGGGGATTGACCAAAAATTGACTTAATTTGTTTACAATGAAACTAATATCCGGCCGACTATGACATAGGTATTGCAGACCTCCAACAAGACTTCTGTAATCAGATGGATTGGCGATAGGATCGCCATCAAAGACAGAGAGCTTCTGACCAGAAGCAACAGGGGTGGAACACGGCTTACAGGTAAGCATATTGGCCCTCTGTAAAAGATCATATATGTATTTCTGCTGTGATAGATATAAACCAGTAGGAGTGCGGTGAACCTCAAAACCGAGAAAGTAATGTAGAGAACCAAGAGTCTTAAGAGCAAACTTGTCCTGTAAACGGAGAATGAGCTGGTGAATGGCTCCTCTGTCATTCCCAGTGATTAGTATGTCATCAACATAGATCAAAAGATAGAGTTTGGTATGTTGTTGATGAAGATAGAAAAGTGAAGTATCACATTTAGAGGGTTTAAAACCCCATTGCTGAAGAGTTTGTTTGAGAGTGAAGAACCAGGCACGAGGGGCCTGTTTGAGCCCATATAGTGCTTTAGAAAGCTTACACACATGAGTGGGATAGGAATTATTAACGTACCCTTGAGGCTGATTAATGTAGACCTCTTCATGTAGAATGCCATTAAGGAAGGCATTGTTGATGTCTATCTGTTGAATATCCCACCCAAAAGAGACTGCTAGGGAAAGAATCACCTTGATTGTAGAGGATTTGACTACTGGACTGAAAGTCTCAGTAAAATCCACACCAGGAGTTTGATTAAAGCCTTTGGCCACCAACCGGGCTTTGGCTTTGTCAAATGAACCATCTGAGTTGTATTTAACCCGAAACACCCACTTGGTTCCTAAAACATTCATGGTAGGTTGATAAGGGACAAGAGTCCAGGTACGGTTGGAATGTAAAGCAAGCATTTCAGCATCCATAGCAGCTTTCCAAATAGGGTCTTGTAGGGCAAAGGAAACAGATGTAGGTTCTTGGATTGAGGAGGAAGAGAGAGGAGCATGGTATAGTTTAGGTTTGAAAATTCCACTCTTAGAGCGAGTTTGCATAGGATGAGTATTTGGGAGGGGAACAGAAGGATCAGAAGGGATAATGGCGGATGGAAGAGAGGTATGAGAGGAAGAAGAGGGAGGGGAGGAGAAGCTGTGAGGACAAGACAAAGGTGAGTGTAAATCAGAAGATAGAGGAGAAGAATTTACCTGTAATGATGGCAAGTTAGGAGCAGTTTCTGGAGACCAATTCCGCAGCAGAGAACTTCCAGCAGTAGGCTGAATAGAAGAAGAAGGAGCCTTAAGAAGAGATAGAGGTAAAGTAGAATGGGTTTTGTGAGAGGCAGAAGGCAAAGGTGATGGGTTTGGAAAAAGGAGAGGGTAGGCATATTCGGATGGATTGAAAACAACATGACGAGAGATATAGAGTTGACCATTAGCATTAAGACATTTGTAACCACGATGAAACAAGCTGTAGCCAAGAAAAACACACTTAGTAGTGTGAAAGTTGAATTTGTGAGGAGAGTAAGGTCTTAAATAGGGAAAACAACTACAGCCAAAGGGTTTGAGATGAGCATAGGTTGGCTGTTTATGATAAAGAAGCTCATAAGGAGATTTGAAATTGGTAGTGGGACTAGGTAATTGATTGATTAGGTAAGTGGCTGTGAGAAAAGCTTCTAACCAAAAGGAGAGAGGCATTGATGCATGAGAAAGGAGAGTGAGACCCATTTCTGTAATGTGACGATGTTTCCTTTCGAAAACACCGTTTTGTTGATGTGTATAAGGACAGGATAACTGAAGAGAGATGCCTTGTGATGCAAGGTAAGGTCGAAAAGACTGATATTCCCCCCCATTGTCAGTGTGAAAAGCTTTGATCTTATGATTAAATTGCAATTCAACATGTGTTTTGAATTTGATAAAGGTGGAAAAGGCTTCGGATTTAAGTTTTAAAGGGTAGAGCCAAGTAAATCTAGTGTAGGCATCGATAAAGATAATATAGTATCTATGTCCTTCTGTTGATAATGTTGGGGAAGGACCCCATACGTCAGAATACACAATTTCAAATGGAGCAGTAACATTGATTGAATGAGTTTGAAAGGGAAGTTGGTGTAACTTGCCAACTTTACAAGCATCACAAAATTTAAGAGAGTGCATATTAATTTTAACATTCATAGACTGAGCAATTTTGGATAAAATAGATGGGGAAGGATGACCCATTGTGGCATGTAGCTCATTGGCATCTACTGTTGTAACATAGGCACGAGGAAAAACAGAAACAGGTGTAGAAGTAGCAACTGATGGTGGATGAGAAGCTTTAGGTGGTGTCTTGAGGAG
>JANSVB020000131.1:3406643-3418914 GCA_025504935.2 Erythroxylum haughtii | reverse complement strand
ATTGTTCTCAATTAGTATTGATTCGAGAAATCTTTTGCAAATAGTTTGTAAATGTCATTAATTGAAATAATAGTTAACGGTGGAGAACTAAGATGATTGGATTCAAAATAGAGTACATATTAATGTCATGCTTTATGTCTAATCAAAATAGTATATGATGAAATGATTGACTTATATGAAAAATTATTCACAGAAAGGTTAATTAAAACTAGCTTAACGTTCTTAAATATTTGAGTCTTCATAATGTATTGCTATAGGTCAATTTTGATCTCTGGATATAAATTGTTTAATTAGATAATTAAATATTATCTAATCCTAAATATGATTAAGAATTATAATTTGTATCAACTATCGACATATTTAAGAATCTAATGAGTCACTTATAAAGAACGAGTTGAAGAAAGTAAAGATATTTTGATTAAGTTAGACTTGATTGTAAAGTCTAAGAAAATTTATAATTAAATATAAGATATTTAATAAATAATGATTAATATAATATATTAAAACTTATTTGGGCATAAGTGATTTTTAACTATAATTATTTGTAATTCTAATTAAAGCTTAATTGAAATTCGAATTTAATTATAATCAAACTACTAAAATGCTCAAAATTTATTATAAATAGACTAAATTTTGATGGAACTATTTGTCTAACTTTTTGTCGAGTTCTCTCTAACTAACTTTATAGATATTATTAGAGGTCAGATACTTGTGTGCGGTTGAGATAATTAATTTCAAAAACAAAAATAAGGTACAAATTATTATAATTTATATATTAATCATTTTATAAAATTTTGCTGATATTAAGGAAAAGTTTTATAATTATTTTATTATGTTGTGCGCCAGCTCTGCACTCCCTCTTTCTTAAAATAAAAAACCTCAAAAGATCTCCAAATTTCCATTCAAAAGTCGACTGCACTACATATTTATATATCTACCCGCGTACACAAACATATAAAGATCCTTTTGGTTTAGTCATTAGTGGTAAAAATTAGTGTGGAAACACGATGTCTTTAAGGCCGAGCGCCAGGTCGGAGGTCCGCCGGAATAGCTACAAGGTGGCGGTGGACGTGGAGGAGGGACGTCGACGGCGAGAGGACAACATGGTTGAGATACGAAAGAATCGAAGAGAGGAGAGCCTCCAGAAGAAGCGTCGCGAAGGCTTTCAGGCGCAGCCTTTGCCTGCTTCCCTTCACTCCTCCGCGGTGGAAAAGAAGGTTTGCTTTTCTGCATATATTTTCGTTTTGAATTGTTTTAATTAGAGAAGGACAATTTTGTTGTTTGGTTCTGTTGGGTGCTACTGCTCTTTAACTTTTGGTTGTTCTCTGGTCTCTTGATTGTTAGTATGTGATTGATCAGTAGAAGACTTTAGGACATCCAAAATTTGTCTTTCGTTATTGACGCCACAGTGGTGTTTTCATTTAGCTTGATGAGTTGCAATTCAAGTTTTGTTGTTTAATTGATAGGTTTATCCTTCAATTTTATAATTTGTTTGACTCAACCTGTTAATTTTATTGATTATCACTTTAATTTATTATTTTTCAAGGTATTCAATTCTTTAATCTAGTTGCTAGAATTAAGTAGGACTAGTTGTCCATGCTAAATTTAACAAGTTGTATACCTCGTTAATTGTTCAGAGTTTGAAGTTTTCCCGTTTAATGTTTGTAGTTTGTAGTTAGAATTGCTCTTATTCCTTCTTTTCCTTCTTTCTTTAGGGTTGCTAGCCGGGGAAGACTAGGTTGTCTTGGGCATGCAAAAAGAAGGGACACCGATTTCGATTATTATTAGCTTATCTTCTTCTTCTTCTTTTTTTTTTTTTTTTTGCTTCTTTTTAGAATCAAGCAGTTGCTATTTTTTGGGTGCGCAATAAAACCTTACTGCATTTTGTAACTTATAAATTATACGTTTTGATTAAGTTATAGGACGAGAAACTCGTACAGTCTAAGTGACGTGTGGAGGCCCGAACTCTTAAGGTCCAAGAATCTCTAGCCTTAAATGTTTTAGGGGGACTAGATTGTCTTGGGGAGTGTAAAGAGAAAAGACACAGTTGCTAATCTTTGGTGGTACAATAAACTCTTAGGGCATGTTAACTTATAAATTATATGTTTCGAGTAAGTCACTTAACCAGTCAAACGACAAATTTAGCCTAAGTGACCGTTTGGAGGCGTAGACTCTCAAGTCTCAAGAATCTCTAGCACTTATAAGTTCTAGGGAGAGTAGGTTGTCTTGGGGAATGTAATGAGAAGGGACACATGTTTTGTTGCCCATTAGCTTTTCTTGTTGCTTTTTTTGTTTGTTTTCTGTAACGAGAGAACTCATAGCTTTTATTTTTTGGGTGCATATTAAATCCTGGGGTGCACGTTATAATTTGTAAACTATTTGTTCAGGGAAAGTCACTTATCAAGCCAAGACTTTGGAGGTCCAAACTCTTAGGATCCAAGAATTTGTAGCATGTAACAAGCCTGCAAAGTTAATCTGACTCGAACCCAGGACATCAAACACTTGCAGATTATTAGGAAACTCCTTAAACCAATTGAACTATCCCTTAAGGGGCCTCCTTTTCTTTTTCTTAACTATCCAATACAACTCTGCCATCGAAATTGTTTTGTTAATATTGGACTGAGATCTTCAGGCTGGATGGGTGTATTGGCATTTTGTTTCTCTCTTTTTTCTAATCCATGTGTATAGAAACTGGTTTACAGGATATGGGGTAATGCCAGCCTCTATTTAACCCCATCCCATCCATTTGACGTTTAAGTAAATTTTTAGAGCATAACTCATAACATTTAGTTTTTCATGATATGCTACTTCTAGTGTAATTTTTATATATTTTCTCTTTTATAAAAATTATGTAAATTGTTGCTATTGGTCCCGCTGGATGGGCGACAGAGCCAATATTGTTCTCCATTGTTTTTCTCCTTTTCTTGATTTTTTATGTTAACTTCTTGTCCGCAGTTGGAGCATCTGCCATCAATGGTTGCTGGGGTTTGGTCTGATGATAGTCATTTGCAGCTTGAGGCAACCACTCAGTTTAGGAAATTGCTTTCACTAGGTGAGAATTTCTTTTACTTGTTTATATTTGTGGAGTTAATTGTGCATGTTGAGTGCATAAAGAAACACTACATCCTGTTTACCCTTGTGTAGAGCGGAGCCCTCCAATTGAGGAAGTTATACGAGCTGGTGTCGTTCCTCGGTTTGTTGAATTTCTGATGAGGGAGGACCTCCCGCATCTTCAGGTTTTGTGAATGCATAGTTGCATTTGTCTCAGGTTTTCATCATTGGGTTCATAGGCTTCTGATTCAAAAACTATGCAGTTTGAAGCAGCTTGGGCATTAACGAATATTGCTTCTGGAACATCTGAACACACTAAAGTGGTAGTCGACCATGGTGCTGTTCCCACTTTTGTAAAGCTTCTTGGTTCAACAAGTGATGATGTTCGCGAGCAGGTAGGGGGACAGATTGTGCACCCTTGTTGTTGCTACATTTTCATCATTGTAGTTCTGCTTATGAAGTGTGCATGGATGTAGAGATATCAAAAAGAGCCCAGCCCGGCCTGATCTTGGCCCGGGTTGACCGGGCCACGGGTCACGGGCCAAGGTCGGGTTGACCATGATCGGGCCGGCCGGGCCACGGGTCAAGATCAGGCAGGCCACAGCCCGGCTCATGGCCCAACTGTTACTTCCAACCAGGACGGGTTGGCCCAGCCCTCCTGTGGCCCTTCGGGCCATAGGCCAGACCACGGGCAGGTCATTGACATCTCTAACTGGATGGGCTTAATACGAAGTTATTAATTCAGGTATTATGAAATCTGTAATACTTTATGACTTCTTATAATATCTTTATTCTCCCATATGCAGGCAGTGTGGGCTCTGGGTAATGTTGCTGGTGATTCTCCTAGATGTCGTGATCTTGTCCTTGGCCATGGAACTTTGCTCCCTTTATTGGCACAATTGACTGAGCATGCCAAACTCTCTATGCTCAGAAATGCTACATGGACTCTTTCAAACTTCTGTCGAGGCAAGCCACAGCCTCCTTTTGATGAGGTTTGTCAATCAGATGTCTTACTTCTGTCTGCTGTTGGACTTGATATTTAAAACATCTTTGACAGGTTTCATGTTCATTTTTGGTTAATAGTGTTCATATCTCTTAGTTTTTGATATCAATATAAATAGGTTCGGCCTGCACTTCCAGCTCTTGCCCGTCTTATTCATTTTAATGATGAAGAAGTCTTAACTGATGCATGCTGGGCGCTATCTTATCTTTCTGATGGTACAAATGACAAAATTCAAGCTGTAGTTTAAGCGGGTGTATGCCCACGGCTAGTTGAGCTTTTACTGTAAGTCAAAATTTTTGTTACACTAGCTTTCTTGAAATTGGTTATGTAGCATGCTGTTATCAAAGCCTGAATGGTTTTAACATATGTCAGGCATCCATCTACATCAGTTCTCATTCCTGCGCTTCGCACTGTTGGAAATATTGTCACTGGTGATGATATGCAGACTCAGGTACTGGGCATCCTTAAGTTTATGTTTTTTTTTCACTTGCTTGTGTATTCATGTTCATCTTATTAGTCCTTGACTGTGAAGTTCATCTTATTGTTTTTTATGTAATCACAGGCAAATTCTTTTCTATTTTTATATTGTGTACTCTATATCTGATGGGGAACATTGGCTGACAAACTTTCATTTCTAGCTTCTGTTAATCTTTTTAGAAGTTTACATATGTAAGCCAAATAATATCTTACGAAGGTTAGGCACAAAATTATAAGGATTCAGTTGCCTGGACATCCCTGACATGCATGCATACATATGAACAAATTTGTACTGAGCAGTGGATGTAAGCTTGTAACTTGGGCTCACTTTTTGCTTCTGATTTATTAGTGAAGCAATACATCTATGTTTTTCTGCCTTCAATGTATTATTTAGATATCTATTGAAACTAGCTTTTCCCTGATCTGTGAGTTCTTATGAAGTCTGTTTATTTCAAACTAGTGTATCATCAATCACCAAGCACTACCGTGCCTTTTGAACTTGTTAACCAATAATTATAAAAAGAGCATCAAGAAAGAAGCTTGCTGGACTATATCTAATATTACAGCTGGAAATAAGGGCCAAATTCAGGTACCAATTCTCTTCTTGTTGGCTTTTCCATTTTGCTTGAATTTGATTCAAATGATTATGGTTCTA
The DNA here is from genome assembly GCA_025504935.2 of Erythroxylum haughtii. Lineage (NCBI taxonomy): Eukaryota > Viridiplantae > Streptophyta > Magnoliopsida > Malpighiales > Erythroxylaceae > Erythroxylum > Erythroxylum haughtii. The sequence goes on along the minus strand of JANSVB020000131.1, from coordinate 3,413,728 downwards.
TTAACTGAGCATCCTTCTTGTACAAACACTTGCAGGCTGTAAGTGAGGCTAACATTATTGGCCCGCTGGTTCAACTGCTTCAAAATGCTGAGTTTGACGTTAAGAAGGAGGCTGCATGGGCCATCTCAAATGCTACATCTGGTGGTACTCATGAGCAAATCAAGTAAAAGGAATCCAATTTCTTGTCGTAACATGCTTGTAAAATATCTGATAAATTGATGTGAGACCAGATCAGAATGTTAATCTGGGTGTATATATGTTTCAGGTATCTTGTTAGCCAAGGTTGTATTAAACCTTTATGTGATCTTCTCATCTGCCCTGATCCAAGAATGGTGACAGTCTGTTTAGAAGGGCTTGAAAACATCTTGAAGGTAGGAGAAGCTGACAAGAATTTGGGCAATACTGGAGGTATAAACCTTTATGCTCAAATGATTGATGATGCTGAGGGCTTGGAGAAAATCGAGAACCTGCAGTCTCACGACAACACAGAGATTTATGAGAAAGCAGTGAAGATTCTTGAGACATATTGGTTAGAGGAAGAGGACGAAACAATTCCACCAGTGGATGCTCCCCAATCTGAGTTCCGGTTTGGTGGAAATGAGGTTCCAGCAGTTCCTTCGGGTGGATTCAATTTCACCTAAATGTAAGCAAATGACTCAGTTCCCTGGATCATGTTCTTGCCATACAAATAGAATTTAAAGCATGTGAGATATTGTTTTGAACTGTTGGATGCAGGAATACTAGCCGGTTCTGCTATTCGAGTCCATATCGGGTGTGGGGCAATGGTTTTCAAGGTTGCTCTCTCACAGGTCCACTGATAGCAGTTGAAACATGCTGGACTGGCATCAGTTGATGGCCGGATTGACATTGGTACAGAGAGATTTAAGAGTTTGATTGCATAATGAGCGTGGTTTATCACTTGATTTAATAAGTTGAGAAACCAAAATCTCGTTGAGTGGTGCTTATCCCTGGATTGGAAACTATGAAAAACGTGGCAGTCTTTGTTGGTGAGTATTGTCCTAGTTGCCACTGTAGTATACTCAACGTTGCTTGTACACGTTATATGGACTATGGCACTCACAAAATCCCGTATTTATCTTGGCTTATAGTCGTGAGGAATATTGAGTGAACATTTGGTTGCAGTTATTTTCCTTTTTGGTTGTATACTGTCCATATTAGGGCTGTACAAATTTGTAATGGGTTAATCCAAAAGTGTCGAAAGCTCATGTTAAAGGAAAATTTGGAGTCTTGAGGCAATTGTTGATAAATGCTTTTTATGATGCTGGACAGCAGCATCAAGCCCAAATTCTTGAATACGGTTCAATGAAAATGGTGCCTTGTGACCAAGTTTACAAACGACTAATCCAAGAAAAAATCGGAAAAAGGTGTGAATAAATCTTGCGTTTGGTATAGATATAAAATTATGCTATGTTCTTATAGTAAAAAGTACGTTACTTCTTATTTTTTGAGCCAAACCACCATAAAAATTATGCTATGTTCACATAGAAGATGTTTGATTGCTGGAGAATTGAACAGGCAGGTGTGTGTGTGTGTCAAGTCTTGACATTCAATCACGAGGGGTGGCGTGGTGGTAGCTCGCCTCTGCCCCTTAACTATGTGGTTGGGAGTTCGACTCTCACTTATGGGAATGGAACGTTCCTCGTGGCCAGCTATTTACCGCTTAGTGCGAGCTCCCGTGGCGAATCCGGATTAGTCGAACACCCACGTGGTGCCGAAAATCGAATGGTTTACACACAAAAAAAAAAAATAGCAAATACACCAATAAAACTGCTTACAAATGTTTCTGGTTAGTTCTCTCATCAATAGTTACAACAACTTGAGATGAAAAAATTACATGATCTTTCAAGACAAATGCCTCCTTAAGGCACAATTCAGCAAGCAACTTAGGCAACATATAAGGCTCCAAATCAACATACAAAATCACAAATTGCAAGACAAGCAATACGTCCTTTCCTTTTGGAATGTCTAGTTTTTCTTTCGTTCATCCTTTAAATTTTTTACTTGCAATCCTTGATAGTCACCAATCTTTAATGGCATTTAGCATTGTATTTTGCATGTACAGCTATATTGCCTTTCAAGGCTTAATACATTGACATCTTTTTTTTAAAAATGTATGAAACAAACTAGGAACAATTATGAAGGAAAAATATATTACCTAAGGGGCAAGTATGAAATAAAGTAGGAATAATTATAAAGAAGAGAGTTCCCAGGGAAAAAGGGTTTAAGAGGAAGGCTCCATTCGGGTGCTTTCTTTTCACTAATATTTGTGTTAATCCCCTCGATTAAAATGATTTCTCTGATTCAACAGAAGGTTTTTTTAGCTTGATGCTTGTATATCTTGTTTCTTATTTCTGAATATTTTGTGGTTTCAATCTCTCCATAGAACTTAAACGATATAAATATTGGTTTAGATATTACAAGATCATCTTTGATATGGAACTGAGCCTTGTTTATTCAGTCAACTATGCTCATCCATTAATTCTCATTACAATATAAGTTACATAAGTTCTTGCAACTTTTTCCATAACATTGAAGAGTAGTAGCATATGAAGAAGAGATAGTTTAAAAATTCATTCTCTTGATTAGATAACTAGCACCATAAGTTATTAGTGTTGATGCCTTTGATCCTACATATGTTCTTTACCTTTTGTTTGATTACTAACTAAAGGATAAAGGATGTTTATGAGAAGCCATTCATCTAAACTAATTTTTTTATCTAAGGGATTATCTGATGGGTGATTGAGAAGACCTTCAAGCAAGATTTATTCGTAAATTTCTTAGAAATGTGCCTTGTCCAAACAATTATGTCTTGTCCTTTCAATTTGGGACAATATCTTGGTAAATTTTCATATAAGAAGAGAAGTCTCTAAACTTACAGATCTAAGTGTTACCTATTGGTTTACACCCTACAACCAATCAGTTGGTTGTAGTTTAGTGGTAAAATAATTTAAAGATATTCTTGATCTATTACATTTTTAAATGTATATGACAAAGTCCTTGAGATACATATACATTGTGAATGAAATTATGACGAGATTATAATTATGAAATTCATACTGCATTTATGTATTATTCCAAGTTATTGTTCTATTAAGACTAGATATTAATAGAAAGTAAAAAGACTAATACACGTTATATTTTTCTTTATAAAGAAAGTAGTCGATCTCATAGACTAAAGTATAGAGATAATTAAACAAACATGTAGATGCTTATTAAAGAACAAGTTCACTAAACTGACTATATATGAGATATTTATTTGGAACATTACTTGTATGTCTATAGAATTTCTCATTATAATGATTATATAAGTGACCGTTTGATTTGAGATCTTTAACGTTTTCTTGTATGGGAATTGTTATGTTTTGATAGTTAAGGATGACTTAGTCGGTAGTCATTAGATATAGTATGAACTATATGGAGGTAGTTACGTGATGAAGATAAGATTGATCATCCTAAAGTAATTAGGAAAAATGCTTCATTATTCTCAATTATTATTTATTTGAAATTTTTTTGGATAAGGTGGATTGACATTTTGTAAATAGTTTACAAATATTATTAATAGAATAAATAGTTAATAGTAGAGAACTAATATGATTAGGCTCAAAATAGAGCAGACATTAATTATATGCTCTATTTCTGATTAGAATACTATATGATAAAAGGATTGAATTATACAGAAAAATTATGCATGAAAAGGTTAGTCAAAATCATTTTGTTATTCCTAAATATTTGGGCGGTCATGATATATTGCTAGACATTAATCTTGATCTGTGGATATAAATTGGTTAATTAGAGAATTAAAAATAAGTTAAAGGAGTTTAATTTATCTAATCCTAAATACAATTGAGGGTTATAATTTGTATCCATTGCCAATATATTTGAGAATCTAATGGTTCACATATAAGGAACGGACTGAAAAGAAAAAAGATATTTTAATTAAGTTGAACTTGATTGTAAAGTTTGAGAAACTTTATAAATAAATATGAGATATTTAATAAAGAAGGATCCATATAAGATATTAAATCTCATTTGTGTATAATTGGTATTTAATTATAATTATTTTCATTCTAATTAAACTTTAGTTGAAATTAGAATAATTTCAATTAAATTACTAAAATATCCAAAAGCTTATAATATATAGGCTTAAGCTCTAATAAAGCTAGCACTCCTTACCTAACTCTTTTTGCAAAAGTTACATAGCTCTCTCAACTTGTTATGTGGATACAATTAGAGCCCAGACACTTGTATGGCTATGATGGTTGAGATGGACTGATTTTAAAAATGATTCGAAGGAGATGACAAGAAAATAATCAATCTTCATAATAAAGAATGAATTATTATTCATGCTTTATTATAATTTGTGTTATCATTTTATAAAATTTGAAATAATCTTAGCTTTTGGGAAATCAAACAAAAAAAGTTTTCTAATGGCATTGTGCTCGAACATGGCTTCTTCCCCTTTTCAAAGTTTTTCCACTTTTCTTCAATTTCTTGTTTCCAGTCATTAACAAACACATCAAACACCCCTTGAAACATAAATTTAAGATTAAATTCTTACTCTAAACCAATCAAACAATTAAAACACATAACATTACTAACAAAAACACAATTCTAATTACTAACAAAAACACAATTCTAAATCCTAAACGCATGATTATCGTCTAAGAAAATACTTAAAAACACACTCAACCACCTAGAAAACACACTATAATATACACCTATCAACATTCTCATACTTAAATCTTTGTTTGTCCTTAAGCAAAGGAAAAAAAACACAAACATAAACATAAACACAACACGTAACATATAACACATAACCACATAATCATATACAATGTAATAATGTTACAATGGCATCCAATCTCATACAATTAACTTAACCTCAAACATCAACCATTTAAAAAGAGTTAACATACAAACTTATTCTTAACATACAAACTTATTCCTTTCATGTTTAAGTGCTTTGATTTGAATATACATATTAATCAAAATATTAACACCTTATTCATACGCCTATAACACTTGTAAACACGCATTTATTATTATTGATCAATTAAAAAAGCAAACTATCATTAAGTAACCCTTCTTGAAAATTCTTGCTATTTTTAAAATATTAGTAGGTTTAATTTTATTTTAAGCACTTTATTTTTATAATTTCTTTAACGATAACCCAATCTTTTGATGCAAAGGCAAACACCTTGTCATGAATGTCACTTATTCACTCAACTAGATTCCTTTTTTTTGTTTGGTTGGAGAATCATTTTAGCCTTTTGACGCAAAGACAAACATTTTGTCATGAATACCCCTAGTTGCTTAGCTATATCATAACTCTAAACTATCTACTAGCTCAATTTTCTTAGAAAGAGACAGGAGACAAGGAATTTTATTTAACAATTTTTGAAAATAATTTCTTAGTCTACCTCATTTCTTCTTAGTCAATCACTCTCGTGAAAGGGTACTAGTGATGGAAACTAATTTCACTGAATGTAATTATAAATGTATTCAACAAGTGTCATAAAGTGAATGAAAAGGTTTCATATCTTAATTATCATACATATTCATCTCAAAGACACTTCGAATACAAAATTCACAAGTTACTATGCCTTTACAATTTAAATGACCATGTTCAAAAGTAGGTCAATTCTATTGAATTCATGCCATTGACACATTCACACAATACACACATCATATAACAAAATGTTCACACTATGGTAACCTAATCAAACTAACACAACACAAATGTTAATTTCACATACAATTTATATGCAATTGCGTATATGTCCCCACACTTGAACAACACATTTTGCTCAATGTAGAAAACAAAACAATATAAATAAAGAGAAATAACATTAAAGAAAAAGTAAGAGCAAGAAAACTTATAGTAATTCAGGTAGTGATGGTGTTGGAGATGGAACTTAGATTCACTTCAGGTCATAAGCATCCATCAATTCAAATCTCCACAAAATAAACATGAAGCATAAAAAAAATAAAAAAAAACTAACAAATAAAATGAAAATAAAAATGAAACACATCTTAATTCTTAGGTTGCCTCCCAAGTAGCGCTTGCTTAATGTCGTTAGCTCAACATATCCTTCTCTTTTACCATCAACTTGGGTCTATAATTAATGGCTTGTTTACACTTGTTTCTTTCGATGACAGTTTAGTAGCCTGTGAATAAGTCTTATGTTGTAAGATAGTAAAAAGAAAATATTTAATCAAATAAAAAATCCAAGTGATTATATTAACGCCCCTTTTTATAACAAACTATCAATAAAATAAAGAATGATGAAACTCCATGAATCTTCAGTTAACTTCAAGAGTTTGTCATGTGGGAAGGCGAACTAATCATTCTCTTCGTCATTCACCTTTTTCCACTCTTCCACTTTCAATTCTTGAACAAAGATTTCCTTCTCTTCTTCATCCACTTTTTCCTTTATCCTTTGTGCTTTGTTCTTTTCTTGAATAACAATTTCATTCGTGAATTTGACCTATGTCTCCTTTTTCACTTTGAGACATCAATAGGCTCTAATAACATATTGTATTTGACTCAGTATCAATATGCTTATATTGTGTATTCTCAGGCTAGTTTTGCATGAAATATGGTTTCTCCCAAATATAATATGGAGCTCAACATTGATGGTTGTAATGGTTACCCCCACAAATGTCTCAACACAATAAGGATGTCAGTTGTACTTCTGTCTTGCTTAGAAGAGACCTACGTTCCTTGTTAACAATGCATCGATAAGTTACCTAACTTAAACCTCCAAGTTATGAATGGCATAAGAAAGGTGAAGTGAATCACATGTTATTACAATGCTTATTATACAATGTATAAATGCATAAGAAGGGTGGTTGAATTGTGTATTTCTCCTTTTTGAAAAACCTTCAAAATTGTTTTGTGAAAAGAAAAAAAAACTTGTTCTTTTCACAAGAACTACTGTAAATCAAAGTTAATTGTATTCTTCGAAAACTTGTTTGAAAACTAAATAAAATCGAAACTTTGAGCGATAAGAGAGATAAGGATAGAGAAGTTGACACAGTAATTTTTATACTGGTTCACCCCA
>JANSVB020000131.1:3354325-3367611 GCA_025504935.2 Erythroxylum haughtii | reverse complement strand
CCCTATTGAGGGGAGCGACAATGGAACCAAAGTTTTTCACAAACTTGCAGTAGTAACCCGCTAAGTCTAAGAACCCTCAGACCTAGCGGACGGTCGTCGGAGTTAGCCATTCTTTAACCGCTCTAATTTTCTCCGAGTCTAGTTCAACTCCCATCCTCTGATATAACTTGACCTAAATATTCAATTTTCTGCACACCAAAAACACACTTTTCTCTTTTTACATACAATTGGTGTTGGTTTAACACCGTTAGAACCACCTGAATATGCTGTAAATATTCTTCCAAAGTCTTTGAATAAATTAAAATGTCATTAAAGAAAACCAAAACAAACTTACGCAAATAAGGGCGGAAGATCTCGTTGATCAAAATTTGGAATGTCGAAGGGCATTTGACAGTCTGAATGGCATCACGACGAACTCATAATGTCCTTCATGAGTACAGAAGGCAGTTTTATGGATGTCAGCCCCATAAACACAGATTTGATGGTACCCGTGCATCAAATCTACCTTTGAGTAATGTCGGGCTCCAAACAGCTCGTCTAAGAGTTCGTCAATCACTGGAATTGAAAATTGATCTTTGATGGTGATGGAATTAAGCGCTCGGTAGTCGATACAAAATCTTCAATCTCCGTTGGCCATTTAACTAGTAACATCGGGGATGAGAATGGGCTAGCACTGGGATGCATCAAACCGAATGCAAGTAGTTCTTGAACCTGTCTCTCAATTTCAATTTTTTGGTAATGAGGATATCGAGATGTTTGTACATTGACATGATGCAAATTTGGGATTCGGGAAATTCGATGATCCTTCTCTCTTTTAGGTGGAAGTTGGGAAGGAGCTTGAAAAAGGTGGGAATGGTCTTCGAGGAATTTATTGAGGTTAGGAGGATGAGAGGTTGAAATTTTTGTGGCGTGAAATTCTGAGGGAATCAGTTGAATAAAAAATTCGGCTCCTACTAGGTTACTAGAACTCAGTTGGACAGTTTCCTTATCAGATAAAGACTCTATCTCTTTGTACTGCAAGCCATTAAAAATATGATGAACCCCATTCAGAATAAAAAACATAGTCAACTTACGGTAGTATGTGGTAATGGGCCTTAGTGGTTTCTAACCACTAGACCCCTAGAAAAATTGAACAAGTTGTTCTGGGCAAGATATAAAAATCGACTTCAATGAGGCAGCCTTGGATATTGACGCGTAAACCACGACACACTCATTTGCACTCAATTCTTTCCTAGTTCGCAACTATCACATGGAGTTACGTATTGATATCAACAAGGAGTCCAAACTGGGTGACCAATTTTTGCTCGATGAAGTTGTGAGTGTTGCCTTTGTCGATCAACACTATGATCTCTTTATTTTTTAGCTTTCCTTTAACTTGAAAAGTTTGGGGGTGCTATGTACAGTGATAGCATGGAAAGATATGTGAGGTAGCAAAAATTCATTTCCATGATCTTCCAATTCGTCTCCTTGTTCCAGAAGCTCTTCTTCTCCTGTAGCATCTTCTATCATCAAAAGCTGAGAATGGATACGTCAATGACTAACTACAAACTTTTCGTCGCAGTAAAAACATAGTCCTTTCTCTCTTCTTTCTCATGCTTCATATGGAGAGAGTTTCCTGAAATTAGCGATTCCTGCTTACGTTATTGGAGTTGGTCCTAACATGTCAAGATTGGATGATGGCAGGTTGGGTTTTATGGTTCCAAGTGTCACAATGCATGACGCATTGAAAGGTCATTTTTGTAGTTCATTCCTTTCCTCTACAAGGCATGCTACACTGATCGTTTCAAACAACGTGATATGCTTCAGCATCTTGATGCCCAATCGAATTTTATCCTTGAGTTCGGCAACAAAACAACCTAGTATGACTTTGTCAGGCAACCCTTCAATTCAATGTGATAGCCGCTCAAATTGCTTTTGATAGGCCCAATAGTAGTTGTTTGCTTAAGGCGAGTAAATGTCTCTGAAGGGTCCTCGAATTCGGTAGGTCTAAACCTCTGAAAGAGGGCCGTCGTGAATTCATCCTAAGACATAGGGCCTTGGGTTTTGGAGTACCACTTATGCCATTGCAACGCTAACCCTTCCAAGTGGAAAGATGCTAGTTGCACCATTTGATCATCTGGGATTCTTTGATATTCTAATAATTGTTCAGCTTTATAAATTCACCCTTAAGGGTCTTCCCCTCCAAATTTTTGGAAGGAGAGTTTTAACGTGGACCTTCGGGCACTATCCTCAAAACTAGAGGATTCCCCATGGAAGAATGGATTTTCGTCAAAGGGTCGTGGCGACGAAACAGAAGCTTTAATGGACTGCAGTTTAGGCATCATGGTTTATATCATCAAAGTCATTCGGTTGATGCTATCTTCATGCTTAACCATCGTATGTATCATCTCACTTCGGAATTTAGCATTGGTCTTGCCTCTTGTTTCCATGATACCATAAGCTATCTCTTATACCAATGATATAGTTACTTAAAGACTAGAGAATTTAGAGAAATAAGAAAGCCGTAGAAGAAGAACGCAGAAGAAGATAGGGCATTGTTGAAAAATTGCCTTCTTTTTTTATTTTATTCGTAAATTCATATTTACAGAGATTGCATTGGAAGATAAATATCGAACCTAATAAATATCAAATCCTAACAATCAGAAGTCTTTTAAGCTATTAAAATAGGAAACTAACCTTGGTTAGAGACAAACTCTTATTTGACATATTCTTACGGAAACAATAACATATAAGATATTCTCTGCTCTGCACGTGATAGCCGGTCTTCGAGCCCAGACGACGTATCAGTGCAACCCCACTCCCCGTGTCATCTTTCCGACGCTCGCAAGACTAACATCCCATCGTATAATAAAAGAAATCCAAAGTCATACGTTCCCTTTTTCTGGAAAACAAATCACATTTAAATATTGATCCTTTTTATGCCAAAATTTGAAACTCTGGAAGATCCCGAACGCAGTGAGCAGTAGGGAGGATTCGCATTCAGCTTCGTAAGCTTCTCTTTCTTTCTCTTTCCTTTACTGTTTGGTTCCTAAGAAACTTAAGCAAAACGAGGCGTAACGAAATCGAACGACCAAATTACTCACAGTTTTTCTTTTATATCGTTTTAACTGCTGCATTTCGTGAAGAGCAGAAGGTTTGTTTTCGGTGTTCTTCCTTTTTTTTTGGGTTTATTCTCATCTTTTACAATCTTGAATTTGGTGTTCTCTTTGGTTTTCCTTGCATTTCATGGGCTTCCAAACAGGTTCTTAATGTTCGCCTGTAATGGTCTGAGAAGGCTTTTGGACTTTATGCTGTTGTATTGTGATGAAGGTTTCCTTTTCTTCTAAGCTATTTCATTGCTTCATTCACAGTTATCTTATGCGCTCTTCTTCTTCTTTGTTATAAATTTACAGGTAGGCGCTTACCCATTGGTTACAATTGTTGAATCACTATTATACTACTAATTGCAGCATTTAATATGGTAGAAGTTTAATATCTTATTATAATGTGATTTTCCATATTGGGAAAATAATTCATTTGTTGAATCACTAATATACTACTAATTGCAGCATTTAATATGCTAGAAGTTTAATATCTTATTGTAATGTGATTTTCCATATTGGGAAAATAACTGCTTTTGGGTGATTTATGAGAGTGATAATAACTTCAGCTAATTCTTTTGGACTAGGTAGTTTGGGGTTCATTTGAAGTTGTTGGGAACTATGTACTTGGATTGTTACATATATTAACTACAGTAACCAGCTTATAACTGTTATTCCATACCCCCTTTTCATTATATCGAAAAGAAAGACATGGCATGAACTGTGAACGGATTGATGTATTTGCCTTATGCATTTCTCCATATAAAGAAATTTTCTACTGATAAGTGTTAACCATTAACAAGAATGTATTGTCAAAATGATTTCATTCTCATAATATTGCAAATCACATTGTAAAATGCTGAAAAATGTATCCTTTTGTAATAGTCAAATAACAGGGTCTTTTGGGGCTAAATTCATATTACGCGTGGGGTTTTTCCTGTAACAGCAAATTGCTGGGGTTCTTGTGGTGAATAACTTTAGTTAGGTTTTGTAACCGTGTTATAATATTGCGTATATTATCACCGAGGCAGTAGAGAAAAACTTACACTGAGAAAGAAAACTAAAACCTTGTTGGGAAGTTCTTTTGATTTATAGGGTAGCAGCGATGGCAAGGGTGGTGGCTTCTAAACTGTAAATATGCCCTTTTAGTTAATTCATGTTTCTGATGGAATCAATGTTTATATTGTTTGTATTTGGAACGAGGCTTTGTCAAATTTTTTGGTTCTAGCTGCAGGACTGTCTTTACATATGAGAGCCAATGAGAAAATTCACAAAATCTATTGTCACTGTTTGATTTATGCTTTAACATGTAGGACCAGTGCTGTTTAATTTTGGACATGGGCTTAAAGGAGATGGTTCCAGAACTTCTGACTAAAGAAGATCAGATAAATCAAACATTATGCAGGCATTCCTTTTCTAATTTAAACCATGTTTCTCCAGTGGTATTCTTGTACCTCCTGAAAGAATGTTACACTCATGGTAAGATCTTTTTCCTTGATATGGTATATTCTACATTCTGACAGTTTTTGCTTCATTTCCTATTTTGATGCTGTGTAGAATGACTGATTGCTCTTTTCGGGGTCGAAATGAAACTAAGATCTTTATGAGTTAATGAGACAGGAAAGTATTTCATAAGTGTCATTTTTCTTCTTTTTTCTCTCTCTAGTTTGAGCTATTTCTTTATTGATTGACTGACCGAGCAATTTTTTGGGAGTTGGCGCCTGTTTATAATTCTGAATGATGTTCATAAATAGCATGTCTAATTTATTCTATTAATGATTATTGATCTTCTCCAACTTAAGTTGTCCAGCAAAAAGTAAGACAGTTCTCAACATTCACATGCCACAGGTAGGTTGAAAGCTACAAGAAAGTTCAGAAGTCTTCAAAATCAGGTCCACCAAGCACTGTGCAATTCTCCCCAGCCAGGACCAGCTACTTTTGTGCTTTGGTGCCTGTGTATCCTGCCCATCTTTGGAATTTACTCTGAAGGACTTAGCCACTTGGTTATATCTGCTCTTCATCGTTTATTAAAACGAGAAACAATTTCAGAAGATACCTTGAAAGCAAAAGTTCCAGCAGCTCACTTATTCATAAATATGGTAGGTGGCATAGTTAACCTTGATGAGAAAATTATTCTGAAGGTAACTGAAGTTTTCGACATCAAGTTGGTAGACATCATGGAAGCTTTATGCCAGTTAAATGCTGCAAATGCTTATGGGATCGATGTAGCCAAAACATTTGTGGAGCAATATATTTTCAGATTGTTAGAAAATCGATCATATATGGCAGCTGTCACACTATTAGAACACTTCTCCATCCGCCAGACTGGGCAGTCTTTCCTTGTCATGATGATGGATAACAAACAATTTAAAGCAGCTGAAAAATGGGCAACTTTTATGGGCAATTCGATGCTGTGCATACTTGTGCACGAATATGTTGATAGGAACATGCTACAGCAAGCGTATGACATCATAAAGAAAAACAATATGAGGCAGGAGTTCCCAAATATATTCCAGAAGTGCAAAGAAAGGTTTTATTTATTGACTTGCATCTGCTATAGCTTGTGCTATTTCTTTTCATAGTTATGTGGTTGATCCCCCCACCATAAAAGCAGGCAAACTAATTCAAAAATTGCACTGTTTGAAGCTTATTGAAGAAATTAGCTGAGAAAGCATTATGGGACCTTGCAGAGGCAAAAACACATGGAAATAAGCAGCTTATTCAATATTTGGTGAGCAGACATTAACATGCATGATGATTAAATATCACATATGTAATCTAATTTCCCTGAATCTGCAACTTTATTTCCAATATGTATCGGGATTTAATTTAGAAGTCTTTCAGCAATTATTTCATTTAAAAATTTTCAGAATTTGATACTTTGTTCCCTTGTTTGAATTGACGATGATTCTTTGAATATCAGTCTAAATTAAAGAAGTTAGCAGTTTTATCAACAACATGAAAGAAATGAGGGATTTAGAATGGTAACAACTATACAATGGGCATATAATCTAGGTCACCTTGTCATCATTTCTTGGTGTTCTTTTATGATGTTTAATGCTTCAAAAGCATGAAAGCATATTGCTTTTTTTTTTTTGAATTTCTTGCATTTAGTCAGTATCTATTTTTCTCCACCATATATTCATTTCTAAGACTTGCTCTCAAACACACCACAAGGTCTCTGAACCTCTGTGATTCTAAACTATTTTTCTTTCCACATTGTTTTGGTAATTGTGTGAATGGAAGTTCCTTGTGGTTTCTTTCCTAGGGGTTGATTATGAGATAAGTGCTCCAACTCTTCAGTAACTATGGTGTCTGCCCTGTGTTTGTTGGGACTTTCTATTGCCTTTTCTCCTTCCATCTGAAAAAGCTTGGGATTATTTTGACTTCATTAGGGCAGGTTTAGGACATGATTTCTAGAGCAAATATGTTTCAGTACACCTGTAATTTAAAGCTATATTTGAGTTTTGCTGATTTCTGTTTAGAAGGTTAATGGAAAAGGATGATTACCATCTTTAAGTGTTTATGATTTTTGATATCTTTCCTTGAAAGTAAAATCAACTTAAAGATGATGGTTTGTTATAATTTTTAATTTTAAAGATTTACTTGGCTATGGAAGCTGGTTACTCTGAGAAGGTTGATGAACTCTGCAATCGTTACTCTCTTGAAGGATTTCCCATACCAAAAGGTAGACTTTACTGTTTCTCATTTATGTTCACATCTGAGCTTGACAGATGAAGATGCTAAATTCAAAATGAATGCTCATGTCCTTTCCTTTCAGTGCAACTACTAATTGTAGAATTTGGACAATTTAGAATAGAATGCATAATGTCAACTGTTTATAGTGTTTATGATGGTTGTCATTGTTGAACCCAAAATGGTTTCTTCAATATGATCTCATTCAACCACCAAGGGCTTAGCCTGGTGTAGAGGGAGCTAGGAGTACCTCTGTATCTACTAGGATTTTTAATCTTGGTAGGTGCATGGGGAAAAGTAATCTGTAAATAGTTATGCCTGCCAATTTACGAAAATAAAGGACTTTTAATTTGTGTTTATTAAATTCTCTAAGCATATCACAATGCATTTAGTCAATGAACAAGATGTGTGCAATTGTATGCTACAGTTTTCTGTTTATAATGAATTGAAAAGGCTTTTAATATGCTTTTCTAGAGAGTTACTTTACAGCAAGGAATATTCATAAAAACCTCATTCTGCTTGTTCATACAGGAAACTCAAGTTTTGGACGGCTAAGAAAGTAAAAATTATTCCTTTATAATTTGCTTTTTTGAGAGTTTTACTCTTCACACACATATTTGGTTTCAATTTCATCAATGGACTCAGAAAAAACTGATTTAAGCCCAAGCAAGGAATGCCTTTATATTGAAGAAACTTTCTAGTGTTGCACATTGTTACTTTCGCCATTATGGGAACGGTAGGTGTTGACTCTGTTCTTAGGGATGAAGAAGCATATGCATAAACACTGTGTTGGACTACTCCACATGTCTTGTTTCCAGTTGTTTACAAGGTGATAGTTATCAACTCTTCAATTAGTCATATTAGGAATGCTCATGGTGCTTTACATTGTGCTTGTTAGGACCTGGGGCATGCCTTTTGCATGATAGATATTTAGACCTGAATGAGTTAAATGTTGAAGACGTTATTTGGGTCGACGAAGTTGATGGTTTGCGTGATGCAACGTGGCACATTGAGAATTGTAAAGTTGTGGGTGTTGATTGTGAATGGAAACCTAATTATGCAAAGGGCCGCAAACCAAACAAGGTAAATACCGAATTGTCTCTACATTCTTTTGCAGATCAATTGTTTTGTACATTCTTTTACAGATTTTGAACTTTGATTTGGTAATGTAGAACTAAGGAGTATGATGGTGTCAAATTGTAAGTATTTTGTTCTGTAGATTGATCTTCAGAAGCCTATATTACCATTTTCAATTTTATGCTTTAGTGTCACCTGGTACAAAGATTCTTTCTTCTGTTCTGATTGTCTTTGGTCGCTATAAAGTTAAGCTAGAACATCAGTTCTTTTAACTTGGAGTGGTGTGATCAATTTAACAAACTCTACATCAAATAACTGTCGAAACGTTTTATCATTTCACATTGTTTCTTTCTTTGATGCAAACAAGTTATATATTTTTCAGGTTTCCATCATGCAAATTGCTTCTAAGAAGGTAGTTTTCATCTTTGACTTGATAAAGTTATTTCGAGATGCCTCTGATTCACTAGACAGCAGCCTAACTCGCATTATGCAGTCCCCTAGAATTCTTAAACTGGGTAGGTTTTTTCTATACACATTCTGAGAATCCCTCATTGCCCATGTATTAAATTAAGGTCTTTTAGGATGGAAATATCTCTATGTTTATAGGAACCTCTTTACCATGCTGCTTGTATAGTTTCCAGAGTCATTTACTGTAGAAACTAGGGACAGTGAGAAGTTGAAACTCTTATACTGAGCTTGATTAGTACTAGGAGTAACTGGGCCATTCTAATAATGGATCATTTCCTTGTCAGACATGAATCTTTAATTATTCTAAATTATCTTCTGATTCTGTGTTGACGACGTGATAATTTATATATAGAGAAGAGGAGAAGAATCTAGAAGATGCATATACTAAATTTAATGCTTGTTATTGATTTGTAGGTTACAACTTCCTGTGTGATATAAAGCAGCTAGCTCATTCTTACGATGAGATGAAGTGTTTTAAGCATTATGAAATGTTACTGGACATTCAGAATGTATTCAAAGAACGACAAGGTGGTCTGTCAGGGCTTTCAAAGGTAAATTTTAAGATAAGAATCATCCCATCACGTCCTTTCCCTGTCATATCTCTCGACAATCCCCTTTTTACCTAACATATTCTGTTTTCCACTAATTAGAAAATACTGGGAGCGGGTTTGAACAAGACAAGACGAAACAGCAATTGGGAACAAAGACCTTTGAGCCAGAACCAAGTATTCCTTTTCTCTCCATTATGATTTGATAGATTCTAGAAGATATGATGTTACTATTCTGAATATTATCACTCTAGAGATGTAAATGTAATATTATCACTCTAGACATGTAAATGTTCTCATGTTAATAAATTAAAAAGAAGGCTATATGTTCTCATGTTAATAAATTAAAAGGAAGCCTATCTCCACTTCTGTACACTTGCATGATCTCGTATTTTTGTAGAGGTGATAGATTTTCAAAGAATAGCTTGTTGTGTTGCATTATTTATCTAGTGTTTTGGATGATTCACAGAGATTGGATTGGCATTTTCCTTTTGTATCCGGAATCAAACCTTGTGTGTCTATCTCAAAGTTCCATTGGCAAAATGTTTACTTTCCCTGGATTTGAGTGTGTTTGGTATACATTTGTAAGAGCTGAAATTATACCAAATCTATTGATCTTTAGTTGACTTCTAGTAAGAACTCAAGTAAGCTGAAGCGATGACATTTTGCAGCTGGAATATGCAGCTCTTGATGCTGCTGTACTTATCCATATATTTCACCATGTTGGCAATCAGTCTCAGCCTACTGGAATCCCCGAGGACCCTGACATCGAGTGGAAATCCCATATTGTAAGTAAAGATACTAAGGTATCAATATGCATTTGTGGATTGTGGTCCTGTGTGTTTTCTGGCTAGCGTGACTAAGCCTGATTGAACGATTCCTCCACTAAGAGACTTTCGTTGAGGTAACGTTCTAATCTCTTCCTATTTTATGTACAGGTTTCTCACATGGAGAAGCCCAAGGGGGAGAAGAAAAAAAAAAAAGAGAGAAAAAGAAAGGGAGAAGTAAAGGATGTGTAGATCACGTTTCAGAAAATTAACTGCCGAAGTTGGGACTTGGTTTATTCCCTTCTCAATACATAATTGTAGATATCATCTGTTCTATTTAATTTAAATAGTGAAGGCTGCTGTGCATGAGGACAACGTTTTAATTTTGAAGACATGGTAATTCGTTACCCAATATGCAATGTGTAGCAAATATTAACTATGTAATACTGGCGGGCTTGTTACGGTGATGGGTCAATTGAACAGGAGGTCTAACTCACAGATGCTCTCTCTCTCCATATTGCACCTGCTCGCCGATGCCCTGCTTACTCCTGTGCTTGTTCATGTATTAGGTCCGTCTTGGAAGGGACATGATTTTTTGTCCCATTTTTTCTGTCTCAATTTTGTCCCAAGTTGAGATAAAATAGGACAGGGTTGAAACAGAGAAAATGTCTGTCTTGGAAGGGACGTGATCTTCTATCCCATTTTTTCTGTCCTAATTTTGTCCCAGGTTGAGATAAAATAGGACAGGGTTGAAACAGAGAAAATGGGACAAAGATCTAAGGGGGGACTTTAAATAGATCTCAAATGTCAAGGGTAAGTTTGTCTTTTTCCCAACTTTTCTTGTCCTTCTTTATCATTTAAGAAACGATTTTTTGAAAACCATAGCTGCCAATTTCGACTTTTCCCTTGTATGTGGAGCCCATTGCTTGTGAAAACTGAAAGACGAATTGTTTCTTCCCGCCTTTACGCTCCAACCCAACATCCAAACTTGCAGTTTCCTTAAGAGGTGGACCCTTGGTACACCTAGATACAACGAAGGAGGCTTCTCAACCCAAATTTATAAACCCCGGACTAAGCTGGGGATAGATGCTGGATGAATATTAGAGTACTATCACCCCTCGGTGATGGATAGGAGAGCTATGGTAGCTTCTGTGATTGAGGTTTTGACAGAAGTGCAAGGTGCTGGGATACCATTGTTTCTGCAATTTTGGAAGCTTGGAATGAGGTTGAAAAACCTAAAAAAACCAACTAATGTACTGCTGTGGATTAATTTGTATAGGGTTCTATTGGAATTCTAGTCTACTAAAGGCTCAAATATGCTTACAAGCTTCATTGGGAAACCAATAAGCACAAATGAATCCACAACTCAAAGAAGGAGAGATGGGTATGCTAGGCTTATGTGTGTGTGAACTTAGGAAATGAGTTGCCTAAGGTGATTCTTACGTTGAGGCTAGGTGAGAATTAAGCGGTCTTAAAAAGACTCAGCGAGTGTGGTTTATTAGTGGAAGCCTTCTTTGAATGAATAAGGGAAAAAATAGATAACAATTGGAAGATGTTTTATCAAGGGTAATTACGTAGAGTTAAAAGGGAACTGATATGCTATTTGAGCTGATGGTTCTGGTAGTATATCGGGTCATAATCAGGAGGGTCCAAAGGAAAATATGGAAGCTGTTATTAGATTAGGGAGAATTGTTATCAGGGGGAGCATGAAATGATAGTTTGTTGTGTGAAGGAAAGTTAACGATGCCAACATGGAGGGGAAGGAAGATAAACAGGAGGGGAATAAGGATAAGGGTGAAAGGAGGTGTTGGTAAAAGTGACTTAAAAGGAGGGAAGTCTAACTCTACCTAATTGTAAGGGTGGAGAAGGGAGCCTTCAGGAGGTAAGGAACTATCATCTCCTATGAATTTATTAGCAAAAGAAGTGATAGGAGCTAAGGAGCAGAGGGGGTACACAACTGTCAACAACAGAAAGTTGGGTAGAAAGAGTTTGTCTAAAGCACCGAAGCTCATAATCTCTTAATTATGTCAATAATCTCTTGGAATGTTAGGGAATTAAATAGCCCCTCTACACTACAAATGATAAAGGATTTTTTGTTAGAAAATAAGCTTGAGATAATGTGGAAACAATGTTAAGCCATTATAAGATTATAAATTTAAAGCTTTTTTAGGACAAATGTACCATACTATCTAATCACCAACACCACCATTATGGGAGGATTATGATTGCTTTTAATAATTAGCTTGGTCAATATTCTGGTGCTTTATAGTATTGATCAACTAATACATCTAGAAGTCTAATTTATCTATGATAAGGTTAAGGCTTTGGTCTTGGTGATATATGGCTCTATTTTTCTTCTAAAGAAAACAATTGTGGATTACTTTAGAGGATCTTCAAAAACATATTAGAGATACATGGTTAATAGTAGGTGGTGATGCATGTGATATTAAATATTTTAACCACAAGTGAACAATGTACCTGTAACTAGCATTGAAAAGTACGGGTCAACCCCAAGAGGACTGTAAATACTAGTATTAACTCTTTTTCTATTATTTAACTACCAAGTCAAGTTGTAGATTTAATTTAAAACTAAACTGAACATAAAATAATGAACTAGGATGAAGAAAATACTACGATTAAATAATATCAAACAAGTAGTGCCTAGATAATAAATCCCCTTAAGATATCGTAAACACACTTATCATACAATTAACTTATTGATTATTATACTGTGGAGACATTAAAAGCAACTCTAGATTTTTTAGAATTCAAGATAGAGACACAAAATTTTTTTTCATTCTTTTCTTTTCTTATATTTCATTTTCTTGGACGTTGGTTTGGATTATTAGGACGCTGAATGTGATTATGGGTTTCTAAATATATATTAGGGATTATTCTTGAATTGTTTTGTCTAAATTGAATTCAATAGACATATTAATGCTTTGTGATGTTTTTTTAGACAAATTGAATTAAATTAAGCCATAAAAGGCAAACATAAACTAGTACCAATACACTCACCTAGTAAATATAAGAGATAGAAATATTATGGATGCTAATGTGAGTTTTAATTTGTTGAAATAGATATATGTTGAAATGTTCAATGTGAGGCACTTGTCATGAAATATTCTGTTGTTTTTTTAATCCCAAACTAATAAGATCAAGAAAGAAAGAGAGTTGTAAAAGCACCATTTGATGATTTTATTTTGAAGCCCTCAATTCACATACCGATGCTTAATTTGACTTAGAATCTCGAGAAATTCCCTTAACTAGCACTTTAGCATTAGTGATTTCTAGGACATAATTGCATTTGAAGAAAAGATTGTTTAAGGTTTTCTCATCACTTTTACTGAGACAACACTAATTAGTATGGTAAGTAAACCTTACAATCAAGTCAACAGTAGGTAGCTTGTTTAGCATTGCAAGATAAAAGATTGTTGATGATCTGGGCTGATGGTGACTGGACCAGACTATTTTTTTTTTTCCATTTGAAACTCTCTGTCACAATCGTGCTTTTGGAAGCATAATCATGTTCCATGATTTTTCCTCTCTGGCACAATCATGCTCCTTGAGGCATGATCATGTCAAAGGCAACATAGGTCATGCACAATTGTGCTCCAATGTGGCACAATCATGCCTTACTTCCAACTTAC
>JANSVB020000131.1:3324587-3336043 GCA_025504935.2 Erythroxylum haughtii | reverse complement strand
TGCCATACGTGACGTGGGGCGAGTTCATCATTCCAGTTGGACCTATGTCTAGAGTTAGGACCGAGAGATTCAAAGAGGCTTTTTATACGCATGTGGGCCAACTTATGGAGAGGATGAAGCTATCCAAGCCTATTGGAGGAGAGCTAGTTGGATCACAGCCCAAATTGATCCACTTGTCTCAAATCCTTAGACCGGATTCACTTGGAACTTGACAACCATTATGTTGGGCTATTCTTCTTCATTTGAAGCCCAAGAGGAGGAGCGCTTATGACCAGACTTGGCGCCTCAATAATACTAGACCTTTAGGCGCATGCTTATGATCTATTTTGGACTTATTTATATTTTGGACTTCCATGTATTTTAAGCCCAAGTCTTTTAACATTAAGCCTAGTATAAATATTTATGTTTTAGGGTTTTTGAGCGATTTTTGATCATATTTTTTTTCGGCGAGTCGTCGACCATATTGAGAGGAGAAGACCCTCTTGTTCTTTTTAACTTAGGAATTAAACTCACTTATCAATTGAATCAGATTGTTGCGTGATTTTGATCTTACCAACTTTCTTGGTTTGTTCTTTACCCGTTATCTAGGTTGCTCGAGACTAATTCTTCGTGAGGTCTAGTAGGTAAATTTGAAACCCTGCATATCAGATTTAGTTTTCATTAATTTGAATCTATCCTCTTCTTCCTTATTCGAATATGGATTTTTTTAACATCTTTCAATTCTATAGAGAGCGTTAAGTAAGCTTGAGGGAGCGACATTTTTTTGTGATAAAAGAAGTGACCATTGTGATGTATGAGCTTGTTAAGGATTTGACATAGCCCCTCCACATTTTAATGGTTTTTTAGGAATGCCATTTACAAGGATACTTATGGATGTGATACGAAGGCAAAGCATAATCCAATTCTTGAATTGAATAGGGAAATCCAAAGCATCTAATCATGCTTGAATAAAATCCCAACTAATTATGTCGAAGGCCTTGTAGAAATCTATTTTCTAGATACTACTTTTCAGTTGTTTCCCAAACTGATAATCTTTAAGAAGTTTCTGCATGAGTAGTATGTTATCACCAATGGAGTCGCCCTCGATGAAGGCCCCTTGAGTCTAGCCGATAGTTTCAATTAAGAGTTTTTTCAATCTACTAGCTAAAAGCTTGGCAATAACTTTGTAGAGGATATTACAACAAGATATAGGTCGACAATTTGAAAGAGAGCAGGGTTTGGTTTTTTGAAATAAGGTAAATGAAGGTGTGATTAAGCTCTCACAACATCTCATATGAAGCTAAAGTTTCCAAGATAGCTTTGGTGAAGAGATCTCTTGTGATGTTCTAGGTTTGTTGAAAGAAGTATGCAATGAATCCGTCTGGTCCATGGGCCTTCGATGGATCTAAAGAAAAAAGGACATCTTTGATCTCTTGTTTAGTATAAAGGGTTGTTAAGAGTTCCTGAATTTGTTTACTAAGGAGGTTATAAAAAAATCTACGCATATCTAGAGGATGGGAGGACTGATGCAAACTCCCAAGCAATTATATAAAATACTCTCGAGTAATGTTTAAAAGTGAAGGTTGATTAGAAAAGGAGACACTATATGCATCAGTAAGTTGGACAATGTGGTTACTATTTCTTTTTGTTGATATGGAGGCATGAAAAAACTTAGTATTCTGATCCCATTCCCTCAACCAAGCTACTCTCACCTTTTGATGGAGGATGAACTAATGTAGTGATAGATATGACTATTATTCTTGGATTCTCTTAGTTTCAAAAACTCTTATTTAAGTATTTTGAGGATTTAGATAGCAGTCCTCTTACGCTAGTTGTAGTTGAGATTTGCATTCTTTAATCTGTTGAAGATGGTAGGGGTAAGGCTGCGTACTATCGATCCTCTCTAAACACAGCATCTTAGCGGGATTTCAATTGGGTGTTGATGATGATGATGATGAATTTGTCAAACATGGAGAATAGAAAAGGTTTTAAGAGAAGCTTTTACACGTCTCAGCTTTTGTATAAGCTAGAAAGATAAATAGCCTTTATTGGGTAGAAGCTAGCAACTATTGATTAGGTCAAGAAACCCTTCTTGCTTAGAAAGTCCATTAAAGATCCTGAAAAG
This sequence comes from Erythroxylum haughtii, assembly GCA_025504935.2. Taxonomy (NCBI): domain Eukaryota; kingdom Viridiplantae; phylum Streptophyta; class Magnoliopsida; order Malpighiales; family Erythroxylaceae; genus Erythroxylum; species Erythroxylum haughtii. The sequence goes on along the minus strand of JANSVB020000131.1, from coordinate 3,333,939 downwards.
GGCTGCTTGTAAATCAGAAGTGAATAGATTGTGAATCCATATAATGGAGTGATCAAATAAGAGATTGTCTCCAAAGTGCGCATAAGATTGAGGGAAATTTGACAATCAAAGAGGATTAACTAGGTCCCTAGCCAGCTTTCTTTTGATCAAGTAAGATCCTTGTTGATCGTTGGTTTAGGTGAGAAGTCTGTCATTGAAGCTGAGGTCAATCAATTGAATTTTTTGAAGAAAAGAGTCCAGCTCACGACCAGTTATGGATTGAAGCCCTAGACCCTAAGATTTGGAATTATTTCTAACACAATTGAAGTCAGCTGCCACTAACTAAGGATGTGAAATGTTGGTTTCAAGTTGATGTAAAGAGTTCCACAGTAGGTCATGTTGGAAGTGAAAGTTAGAAGTATATACGGTAGTAATAAAAAATCTGGTGGGCGTATTGTAGAGGAGACAGGAGAGCTGCCGATATTAATCACTTTCACCAAGCACCTGAATAGAGACCTTATTCACTTGGTAAAATCATAGAATCCTGCCATTGTAGTAGGAAGATAAGTTAGTAAAAACAGACCAATTGGCCCCCATAAATTTAGGTACTTCAGGAAGATGTGAAGCTTTAATTTTAGTTTCTAATAATCCTACTATTCATGGTTGTTTTCTGGAAACTAAATCTTTAACCATGTCTTTTTTATGAGGGTCATTAACCCCTCTTATATTCTATATAAGCAACATCAAGGAGGGGTATCCCCTCTATAATTGTTTTGATTCTTCTTACAAACAGATCTTCTCTTAGAGCTACTGCTATATTTAGACACCAAAGTAAAAGCCTCCAAGATCCTCTTGATTGGCAATAAATTTTGATTGTGGAGTGTTGGTAGCTTCTCCATCTGGGGCTTTAGTAGATACATCATTAGTGATATGAGGTTCAAAATTTTGAGTATTATGTTCGTATAGTATAGAAGTCTCCAACGATATATTAATAGGGTTCATCTTTTCAAAGGGATTAACATGTACTAAGTTACTATTTATGGTATTAGCTAATTAAATAGCATACAAATTAGAGGAGTTGATAGCTTCAGAATTGCAAAGAGGTTATGCACATACCTCAGAAGGAGTCAACATTTAAGGTTATAGGATATTAGACTAATTTTTCAAGCTTAAATCCTCAGTTGTATCAATGTTAATTGATTCAAGCAATTTATCTTACTAGCTTGTTTTGAAGGTTTTGCCAATGGCCCTCCATTGCTTTTTAGTTGTAGTAGGTTTATAGGGGTATGAGAGAGGAATCTCAACTTTTTTGAGTTCTCCAAACTCATCTAGCTTGAGGATAGGAAGCTTGTCAGGTAAAGAGAGTGTCTATTAACTTCAACTTCAATGTAAATTTTTGCATAACAAATTCGTTCCATATGAGCAATTTGGGAGTCCATACATATTGGTTTACCAAGGGAAGTTGCTAGGTAACTAAGGCCTTCTATGGTCCAGAACTCAAGGGGAATATTATGAAAATGAACTCAAAGGGCGAATCTATCAATACTGCCCCTACCGTAGTCTAACCCCAGCTTCCATTTTTACAAAAACATGGGTTGGCCTCCTACATGCCAAGGGCCAAACTCTATGATTTCTAATAAGTGTTGCTTAGGAAAAAACTTAAACAGAATATTATCATCATCTATTAGCATCATCTTCTCTAAGCTTTTTCTTCCCCAACAAGCTTCATCCTAAGCTTTTACCACTGGGAATGCTGGATGTTTATTCTAGAAATATCCCACAAGAGAAAAGGACTAAGTGGAGACACCAGCTTGTAGCAATTCTTTGGGAGGGGAAAGAATACCATCTTTTAGCACATTAGTGAAATGTTTGAGCTTTCCTTGTTGTGCTGGGTTCTTAGTTTGATTTTCTATACCCCTTGGAGAGGTGATGTTGGCTTAGAGCTCTCGGCTTCAATAGTTCCTTTAGGCACTATTGTAGATGGGACCTTGCCTTGAACAGATGCTGCTAATCAAGGAAATCTTCCTAAGCCAGGGTTGGGGGATCCTCTTCTCTCATTTCTAGTGACCAAGCCTAAGGATGCCTTCACCAGGTGAGGAAATTACTAGGAAGAAGGTGAACAGGAGTCGAGGATGGATGGCGGGAAGGAAAAGTTTCTAATTTTAGAAAGAAAGAAAGGTAAATGAAGAAGAGAGAAGTCACAAGAGAAAATTTTAGAGAGAATTCAGCGAGCTTTGATATGAAGAATAATTTCACTATGCATATTTAAGATTAAACTTTATTTTATCTTTAAAAATGTACGAAAGAAGAAGTAGAGATGAATAAAATCAAGTTTTACAATAAGTTTATCTTAATTAGAATTTAAAAGAATTTATTTATCTTCGTGGTTAAGTTATTTAAAATTATTAAATTATAAAGTATAGGGAATTACATATTTAAAACTTTATATGATAAGGTATTAAATATGCAAAATTTACAAGTGATATCATAGCTCTAATTTTAAGCATTAATAAAAAATTTCACTTTAAAAGATTGATTAAAAAAAATTTAGTACTATATGTCCCCTTCTTATAACTAACTTGGCTAAATATATGATTATGAGTTGAGCATTACTGTTGTAATTTCATTTGGGTCCATATGGTATTCCAAATAATTTTAGATAAGAAAATGTTATAATATATGCATTATATACCAAAGAAGAGATTGATTGATTTGAAACTTAATACACATCAAGAGACCTACATATGCAAAAGCAAAACCTATATGTGGTAGGACTATGATTTAAAATGATAATTCATTAAAGAAATAAAAGAATGTGATCTTGTTTATTTTCTTAATTTTTCATCCTATCATGTCATATGGAGTATGGCTTTCATGATTGCTATTCTTAGTATGGATTTCTTTTTCATTGTATTAACTAATGAAAAAGTGTATACGAACATATACCAAAAGGAGACTACTTGTTAGGGACAAGTCCACCTAGTAGGACTAGGGATAATTAAAGTCAACTTAGGGACCTATATCCAGACCCTCTTAACAAAATACAATAATGCAACCCTAGATAATTGTCCTTCTTCTATATAGCATAGATGAGGACCATTAGTAAACCTAGTGAATCCTCCACTTTGTTTCCCCTTTTTTGTAAGGATCTTACCTTTTTTGTTATTGATATCATTTCTAATCTGTTGTTGGGTCGCGTAGGTATAGTTTATTGTTGGTGGCTTTCAAGCTTCCCTCATTGAGTGAGTATGTTTTACCTAGTAGAGAGCTTGCATTCCATACTGTTCCTTATTTTGATAAATTGCATGCATAAATAATGTGAATTTTATGAATAAAGTAAACATACTTAATTCATAAAATTCTTTGTGACCAGTAAGATTACTCTTTTGTGACCAAAAGGATATAAGTTAGAATCACGGAAACAACCTTTTTATAAAATACAAAGGCAAGACATCATATAATTGATGACCCTGTCGTGACCTTGCAAAGCAGGGAGCCTTGGCACTAGGGTTTGCCCTTTATACTTAATGTATAATAATCATTAACATCTTATTCGGTTATTTTAGATTATAAATTATACATGTATTTATGTCATTAAAATTATTATTGTATGAATAAATTACGTTTTTATCATGTAATTATTTTAAATTAATAGTCAATTAGTGTTAAACTATATTGAATGATAATTATGTAATATATATAGTTTGATATTTTATATAATGAATAACTTTTTAGTCACAAAAGTGATCAAATAATTTTTTTCATAAATATCAAATTAAATGCAAAAATAATTATCCATGATAATATGATGCTTATGATTGAAATGACATGATGATATATTTAGTGGATATACTAGTGTTTATTGATGATAAAATATTTAAGAACAACTAATGTTAATTAGTTAATTTTATATTAATAAATATGATCGTGATTAATTGTGTTCTTCATTAGATATGTTTAATGTTAGAGTAGTGCTCTAAAGGCAATCGATTGTTAGAGTAGTACTCTAAAGGCAATTGCCTTTAGCACTTTTGTACAAACTTTATTTTGATTCATAAAGCGTAAGGCAATTTTCATTAATTTGATGTTCATTATTTATGCATTGATGTTGATCTTAAATTGAATTAATGAAGTCCATGATACAAAACATAACATGAAGGAAATAATGATGAGATCATGATAATGAGATTCTTATCATATTCAATTATGTTAGTATCTAAATTATCCCTAGTCACAAGATTAATAAGACAGGACATTGTTAATCTAGATAGAGTAGCACATACTATACTCCTTGATTTGTTTAAGCAATGGATCTCATAAACTGTAAGCATGAGATGTTTAGAGTTAACATGTGGATGCTTACTAAGAGTAGTAAGTAGATCAAATGACCCGCTATAAGATTATCATATGAATGATCTATTACTCATCATAACAATGGTGCAAATATCTTTATACTTTATATATTCAAGGATATCTTAGATACTGATCCTGTGCTTTGACACCATTCCTTGTTACCTCAACACGAGATCACTCATAGGGTGGTGATTGGGTATAACTATTGGTATTTGAAGGTAATTGGGTAGCCAATAAAGGATTTACCACTTCTGATAGAAGGAGATGATACCTAGAGCCTCTTGTCAGGGCCATTACTCAAGAGTCTTTGGCTAAAGAAGTTATGTGTCAAGAAGAAACATAGAGTAATGAGATCCATAGGATAACTAACATCACTTGGAGTAGGTGTGATGTAGTTAGTCTAGTAGAAGTTGACACATAGCCCATACTTCGAACCAAGTACGGTATGGGATGGTAAAGGGACGAATTGCACAGTAATTATCTATAGAAAGTTCGTAAGTGGAATAATTAACTATAGAAGAGTTCGTTTAAGTTCTGGTAAATTGGCATCTTGAAACCCTTCATGATTTGCTTAGATTAAGAGCTAATTTGAGTGGCATGAAACTAATCATGATATGCTCGAATTAAGAGTTAATTCAAGTGCCTAAAATAACCAGGAACCTAAGGATCACACGTATAAAAGATTAGATGAAAAATAAAGTATGTATGGTTGTCACTTTAAGCAAGTCACGATCGTGACCCACTTGATGACATGTGGTGTATAAGTGAGTTCTTTACTTATGTAAACGAAATTTAGCCCAAAAAAACATACTCCATTAAGAGGTTAAGGGTCTAGAAGGGTTATGGAGGTTAAGAGTAGTAATCTTGAGGTTTGTTCATGAAATTTTATGTAATTGTTGCATGAGTTTAATTGTATATAACTTGGTTATGATCAAACTCTCGATTGAGCATCTACTTTAATTCATCTTGTTCAGTTCCCTAACCACCCTTATACACTATTATTCTCCATCTTTTCATGCTCTCAAGTGGCCAAGGAAGGTGTTTGGTGTTTGTAATAACCCAAATAAGGAGAAGAAGTAAGAAAGGAGGAGCTGTCCTTATGGTACAAAATTTTAATTACATGTTCTTTCAATTCTGTCTATTACATTTATATGATTTTGGATTTTTTGGGGATGTCTTGGGGTTACAATATTGATTCCAATGCTTCCGTTGCGTAGCCATACACAAGATGCTTGGACCCATGGCTCCCCTACATTTAATAAATTCAAAGATATTAAATATATCTAACTATAATATATGTAATTATCAATCATATAAATATAATACTCAGCATAAATTTCTATTCTTTTTGTGTATTGTTATTTTACTACTACAATATATACATGTATTATAAATATAATTCTTGTTGAAGTTTTAAATTAAACATTTTTTTATTGCATATATATAGATTGAATCTTATAGCATAAAAAGTATTATCCTATGAAGATTGTAGTAGTCAACCAATAATTATTCTTGTAAACTTTGGTTTAGGTAAACAATAAGATAAATAACTAAAAGTTAAACTAAAAACAAAGAATTAATAAATAAATAATGCAATGAGCAATAGTGAATTGGTTGATTGATCAATGATCAAAACTAGGAATTACTTCTATCCTTATTTGTTTTCACTTCATCTTCTTCATTTACTATTACTTGACCCTAGATATCTAATAATTATGATTTCCCTCTCTCGATATCTAATCAAGTAATCCCAATTAAAATAGATATAAATTGAATTGTATCTTTTGATTTATCAAAACTCTTCCCAACTATGCAATTGGATTTGAAGTAATCCTATGGGTAACTAATGAACAATTAAGATCTCTCTTCAATTTCTTCCTATTAATTTGATGTTTATAGGTCTATTGGGGTACCAGCTCTTGTTATGAAATACAACATAAATGATCCAATCTAATTTGAATATAAAGTAATAAATATCACAAGCATATTTCATTAAATCAAGAATACGAAGTTTAACAAATAAATTAAAAGTCATTCCTAAAAGAAACTTAGCAATCTATAGATGTAACTACATGTTGGACGCCGTTTCTAGAACCCAACTATAAAACGGATACCCTATGACGTGATCGTACTCCGATGAAGTTTCCTTAACCATCATCGATTTCTCTTCTAGCTCTGATACCACCTATGTTGGGCCTCGCTTTCAGAGCCCAACCTCTTAACAAAATACCATCAAACTTGAGCGTCATAAATAATACTTGAGCCTATTTCTATATAGGGTTCTTTCCATGAACCCTTATTAAGCATCATTCCACAATGGTGGCGTGCCTGTGACAATCAAACATCAACAATCAACTTGCTTTAAATCAATGTAAACATACAACTAATAACTGAACTACTTAAATCTATCATTTCATTACTCAAGCAATCGAGTTCGAAAATACTTTGTTTACAAATTAAAAGACACACCATTGGCTTAATTACAAAAATACAAAGTAGCAAATATAGCAATTCTTTTAGGCTCTCGAACACTTGATCTTCTAGCTATAACCTGAGGATGGGACAGTGAGGGGGTGAGCTTAACAGCTCGTGGGTAACAATTTATAACAAATGAATAAGCAAAAGCCATGAAAACATTTTACTTGTCTCAGAAAATATCTTATTGCGTCATAAAAATATTTGCTTTTCAAAATTCTTGTCATGCAGTCAAAATTCATAACTTACAAAACATGAATGCATCAACCTGACAATTCACAGATGCAATGCACAACAAATGGCTCAAGGGTCCCATGAAAACAGAATGGAGAAATCGAAGTTTACCCTATGAACAGAATGAGTTCATTTCGGAGCTCATATGTCACAAGCGGGCAGCCAGGAGAAGGCTCTTGTCGACGTGCACGTGACGAACAAAATGTTTCCACTCTCGCCCATGCAAAAGCACATAATCATGCTTAAAATAATTTTATCAAATGCTCATACTTTCTCTTGATCACTTATACAAAATGCCATGACATTTTTCAAGGCATAACATAAAATGTTTCAATGCATTTCCATCTTTATTTCTAAATTCATCAAAAAGTTCATATACCGAATCGTAAAATAATTCTTCAAATCATTCATAACAGTAAATGCAACACTTATGAAGCAATTGAAATCAGAAAACTTCTTTGATTTAATGAAAACAGTAGTGGCTTATTGATTCTATTATAAACATGTACCCACCTTGATTTCCCTGCTTAAAGACTTGACTTGCTCAAAATGCCTCTTCTCTTTGTAAACAACCTAAGGTATCAAAGGTTCTTTCTCTTGTTCCTCTTGATCCCTTTAACAATAACAAAAATCCCGCTCAATAGGGTTTTCAATTGAAAATCCCACAAAGCATAATCACTAAGATGGGTTCTAAAATACTTAAACCCAAACATTTTCTAACTTCATGAACTAAAATCCTTTCAAAAACTCAAAAGTTTCAAAATGATCTTACCTTCATTCTTCATCAAATGAAGGGATCCTTAGCTCAAAGGGAAGGTCTTCTCTTCCTCTACTTGTTTACTTTCTTGAACAGCTTCAAAATCTCTCTTGAAGGCTAAGGAAATTAAAATCCTAGCTTGTTTTCTCTTCTTTCTCTCTTTCATTTTTTTTCATGTTTTCTCTCCCTTATCTCTTTTCTCATCCACAAATTTTTTCTTTTCCCAGAATCTTCTCATTCATTGTTCCTTTTATTTATAAGCAAGACAATACTTCTTCCAATTATGTCCTTAATGAGTCAAAAAAAAGTCTATTTTATCCTTCCTTATAGGCTTATGTTCTTTTAACCTTAAGTGTTTTGCCAAAAATGCCCTTGAAAAATCTAACCTAGCACTTTCTTTCAGAAAAAGATCTACCATTGCTTTAAGTTTCCAATGCCACCGAAATCATTTCATTTGGTTCAGTGATTGAAAAGATTTACTTCAAACATTTTTGGACTGCTCTTGTACAAAACAGTATATTGTGTACAACTTCCATTAGAATTTTAAACATCTTAGAGACTGAATTACAACTCACTTCTTTCAGACACTTTGTAGCTCTATGTCTCTAGTTTACCACAAACAAGAAAACATCACATTTGGATTCCTACAGATCAAGATATCATCAAAGCACTGAAGTATGTTAAGTGGAATAACACCAGTTCACATCCTTTAAGAACACACTCACTGTACCCGTCCCATATTTTCCACTCAATATTTCCTAATTTATTTGATATAGCTTCTAATTTTGGTGGAGGTATATAGAAAAGTCTTACGAATCCAATGGTTCAAGAATCAGGTCATTTGGAGGTCTAGAGAAGAAGTTATGGCCAAAAGAATCCAGCATGTTCATATCTTTACTGGTATTGTACATGTCTTGGCACAATTGCTATAACTCTCACTACAGATGTTGGATTAACTTAATTTTTGGACTATTGGAAAGAGAACTTCCACATCTACAACTTTCATGAAGACCTCACAGGTCAATTCTGTTCTTTGGCTTATGTATCGTCTGACTTTCCTTTCGTCTCAGTTCTATCGTCTCATTTCTATCATCTCATTTTCTTCCGTCTCATTTCTATCGCCTGCTTTTCTTTCGTCTCATTTCTATCGTCTGCTTTTCTTTCATCTCATTTCTATCGTCTACTTTTCTTCCGTCTCATTTTTATCGTCTTATTTTCTTCCGTCTCATTTCTATCGTCTACTTTTCTTCCGTCTCATTTCTATCGTCTGCTTTTCTTCCCAGAACGTCTCCACGTATAAGAATCATAACTTTTGACTCAGATGTACAAAATTTTCATACTATATACCGTTGAAACGATAAAAGAAAGATCTAAAACTTTTCAGAAGGAAACTTTGCTCAAATCTATTTATATCAATCCCAAATTTGTCTCTAAAGTCCGACGATAAAATTTCCATTCATACACCAACACTGCACCCAATTCTTAACTTCATGACAAATTTTGGGATTCTTAGAGACAGAATTGAAATTCGATGTCTTCATACGAAATGTAGCC
>JANSVB020000131.1:3308104-3319337 GCA_025504935.2 Erythroxylum haughtii | reverse complement strand
AAGAATAGAGTTATTTGGAGTTTAATGGTGCATTGGGCCCCCTAAAATTTTAAAAAATTACATATTTGAGCCCTCCTCTTTTAAATTCTTGGCTCCGTCACTGGCTACTGCCCATTACTTGATTTTAAACATGGCAGCAAATTCTAAACAGTTTGGCATACAAGGGGAATTCCACGCGAAATGCGTCAGTGAGGTAAGTAGTGTTTCATTAGAAAATAAAATTGATGAACTAACATTGCTAATACGTGCTATGATGAGTGGTAGTGTGTAGTAAGTCAAGACATTCGGAATTTGTTCTCTTAGTGGACACACTTCTGATTTATGTCCTACAATGGAGGATAACTCGATGGAATATGCCCATGCGATCGATGGTGGATTCAACGTTAATCCATAATGCAAATTTGATCCATTCTCATTGGCATACAATCCGGGGTGGCGCGGCCATCCAAATTTGCACTATGGAAACCCACAACTGCTGATGAACAATGTAGGAAGAGCATCAATGCCTTCTAGTTTATAGTAAAATTGGACCTATGCCTCATGGCTAATCCCTCAGAATTTGGTTCCTTCTTCTACTTCAAATTCTGAAATTTCTGCTTCGAAGGAACTTGTAAAAACTATGGCTATTAACACTGTTGCAATGCAGTAAAACTTCTTATCTTTTCGGTAGAAAATAGATGCTAGTATCCAAAATCTTGAGAAACAAGTGGACCAAATCACATCCTCGATGAGTAGACTTGAGGCACAAAATAGTGGTAGGCTGCCCTCTTAAGCCTTACATCCCAAAGAATATGTCCAAGCTGTAAGCAAAAAAAGAAGGGGATTGCCTTAGACGAGGAAGAGGAACTTGAGACTCACCTTGACCATGTTAAACAGCCCATGTCCATGGATCCCAACCCCAAAATAAATTCTATTTTTTGCCCCTTCCTGAACAGAATATGACAAAACTTTCAAGGGAAAATGGATTATGTTTCTTCACATCTTTCTAGATAGAATAATACCGGGAATTCCAGGGACAAATCACTTTTGACTTCTTCACCCTTTACTGGTCAGAATGAAGTTGAAACTTCCAGGGGCAGAACTAAACCTAATTCTTAATAACATAATGGATAGAAGTTGACCAAAAATTTCAGGAACAAGCTAGATTTGGTTCCTCTGATTCGTACCCAAACCAAAACTTTTGACAGGGTGCCAAAGGTAAATTCTAAACCTATCAATTATGATTTTCAGCTGATGCCTCCGTTCCCTTTGAGTTCTAAGAGTTCAAAGGCTAAGCAAGAGGAGAAAGAAAGGGACATCTTCGATTTGTTCAAGAAGGTGGAGATCAACATTCCACTTCTTAATGCAATTCACCTAGTCCCGAAGTACGCAAAGTTCTTGAAGGAACTTTGCACGACGAAGCGTGCCCATCGATTGAAAGGTTATGAGACGGTGAACATGGGCGAGACTATTTCTATTGTGATGAAACTGAATATCCTATGCAAGCAAAAAGACCCCGACGCATTTGCCATTTTGTGCATAATAGGTAACACCTTGTTTAAGAGGGCTTCGTGTGACTTACGCGCATCCATTAGTGTGATGCATAAACATGTGTATGATGCCTTGAGTCTGGAGCCTTTGCATGTGTCGAGTGTGGTTATATAGTTAGTAGATCATTCCTTCGTTTATACGCTTGGTTTGGTAGAGGACGTCTTGGTTAAAATAGGTGCTTTGCTGATTCCTTGTGACTTTTATGTACTTGACATAGATATGGACACTTCACACAGGAGTACACCTATTTTATTTGGTATACCTTTTCTAAAGACTACTAGAACTAAGATTGATTGTGAATGATCTGCTTTCCATGCGTGTAGGAGGTGATGTGGTTGTATTTAATATTAATAATGCTCTCCGATATCCACTAGGTCATGTTTACTCGATTAATTGTCTAGATGATATTGATGAGTTTGTATATGATCACTTTGAGTTAGAATTCAATAATGGTCTAGACTTGACACTGTGGCACGGTTTTGGTAGTGAGAATGCTGTGACTTATAGTGGTGATTATGATGATGATATGCGTACATTGTGCTTGCATCCGAAAGTAATTGATTCTATTTTTGCTTTACATGTACTTTCCTCCATTCCTTATGAGGTGGCTTTCATTGATCTTCCTATATTGCATTCTGCCATCTGTTATGCATACACCTGAGCTTGAGCTGAAACCTTTTCCTGATAATCTTAAGTATGTGTTTCTTGGTGATAACAATACTTTATTGGTTATTATTACAAAGAATCTAACAAGTGTGCAGGAGGAAAGATTGTTGAATGTTCTTCGCGAACACAAGATGGCCATTGGATGGCCATTGACAGACATCAAAGGTATTAGTCCTTCAATGTGTATGCATCACATACTATTGGAGGAAAATTCAAATCCAATAAGGGAAATGCAGCGCCAGCTCAATCCGCCCATGATGGAGGTGGTAAAAATCAAATTACTTAAGCTTTTGGATGCAAGTGTTATTTATTCAATCATTGATAGTAGATAGGTGGCGCCCATCCACATGGTTCCAAAGAAGATGGGGATCACTGTGGTGAAGAACAAAGATGACGAGTTTGTACCTCAAAGGGTACAAAGTGGTAGACGCATGTGTGTGGATTATAGGAAGCTGAATACGGCAACGCATAAAGATCGCTTCCCTTTGCCGTTTATGGATCAAATGATGGAGCGACTAGCAGGTAAGTCTTTTTATTATTTCCTCGATGGTTATAATGGATACAATCAGATTGCGATCAACCCTGAGGATCAAGAAAAGACTACTTTCTGGGCCCCTTTGACACATTTGCATATAGAAGGATGCCCTTCGATTTGTGCAATGCCCTTGCGAATTTTTAGTAATGCATGATGAGTATCTTTTCATATTATGTTTAACAAATTATTGAGGTATTTATGGATGATTTTTCTATTTATGGTGATTCGTTTGATCATTGTCATGAAAATCTATCTTTAATGCTGAAAAGATGTATGGAAACTAACCTTGTTTTGAATTATGAGAAGTATCATTTTATGGTTGAACAAGGAATTGTTTTAGGGCATGTGGTTTCTTCATGTGGTTTAGAGGTCGATAAAGCAAAATTTGATATTATTTTTTCTTTGCCTTACCCCTCATGTGTAAGGGATGTTCGTTCTTTCCTTGGTCATGTAAGATTGTATTGACACTTTATCAAGGATTTTTCAAAGATTTTCACGCCCTTTTGTAAGCTTTTGGCGAAGGACGTCGAGTTTGTTTTCAACAATGCATGCAAACGGGCATTCAAAACTCTGAAACGAAACCTCACATCTGCTCCCATCATCCAACCACCAAATTAGGAGCTGCCTTTTGAGATTATATGCGAGGCAAATGACTTTACCGTAAGGGCAGTCCTTGGACAATGAGAGGGGCAAATTTTTGACGTCATTGCCTATGCTTCTCACACTCTCAATGACGCACAACTCAACTACCATACGATTGAAAAAGAGCTCTTTGTTGTTGTGTTTTCTTTAAAAAAGTTTCGATCATATTTATTGGGTAATAAGGTTATTGTTTTTTTGATCATGTAGCCCTTAGGTACCTCATGTAGAAAAAGGAGACCAAACTGAGGCTTCTCTGCTAGATTTTGCTTCTACAAGAGTTTGATCTCAAAATTAGGGAGAAAAAAGGTGCCGAGAACCTTATTGTTGACCATTTGAGTAGATTGCGCAACAAAGATGCCAAGGCTAGATCTGTTCTTGTTGACTTCCTCCTCATTGTGGTCGTGGTATGCTGATTTGGTTAATTTTCTAGTTACCCACAAGCGACCTGCAGGTATGACAAATGCCCAACGTGATAAATTCGCACTGATCTTAGATTTTACTTTTGGGATAATCCATACTTGTGGAAAATTTGTTCGGATCAAGTGATTAGACATTATGTGCATTAAGATAAGTTTTATTCTGTTTTAACTTTCTGTCACACTTATTCTTTTGGTGGCCAATTTGGTGCTAAGCGCACAACACATAAGGTACTTGATAGTGGATTCTTTTGGCCTTTGTTGTTAAAAGATGTACTCGAATTTTACGAGACATGTGATCGATGCCAAAAGGTAGAAAATATTACTCGTAAGAATGAGATGCCGCAAACTTTCTTGTTATTCGATGAGGTCATTGATGTTTGGGGCATTGATTTTATAGGTCCTTTTCTTTTATCTAACGAAAATTTATACATACTTCTTGCAGTCGATTATCTTTATAAGTGGGTCAAGGCATTAGTGACCAACTCTAATGATGCTAAAGTTGTCGTCAATTTTGTGAAGTCTAACATTTTTTAGAGGTATGGCATTCGTAAAGCTAGCATTAGTGATCGAGGAACCCACTTTTGCAACTGATATTTCAAGGCCTTGCTGAAAAAGTTCCACGTCGTCCACCAAACTTCAACCGCTTACCATTCGAAAACGAGTGATCAAGCGAAATTGTCAAACCGCAAGATCAAGTCTATCACTGAGATGACTATGCAACCTAATCAGAAAGATTGAAGTCTTCGATTAGGTGATGCATTGTGGGCTTATCGCACCACATATAAATCCCCTATAGGCATGTCGCCTTTTAAGATGGTTTATGGAAAGAATTGTCATCTTCACATGGAGCTTGAACATCGCACACTTTGGGCCATTAAACAGTGTAACTTGGAATATGACAATGCTGGATTTCATTGCTGTTTACAGCTGCAAGAATTCGAGGAGTTACGGAATGACGCGTATGAGAACGCGCGGATTGCGAAGGAAAGAGCAAAATCATACCATGACCGAATGGTTGGAAGCAAGGATTTTTCGGAGGGTAAGAAAGTTCTTCTCTTCCAATCGCGTATCAAGCTCTTTCTTGGTAAGTTACGTTCTCGATGGCATGTCCTTTCATTGTTATTAATGTATTTCCACATGGTGCTTTTGAGATTTATGACATAGGTAGAAATCGAAGCTTCAAAGTTAACGACCATCAATTGAAGCCTTTTTATAAAGGTTTCAAGGACATTCAAATGGAGAAAGTGGCTATAGACATGTCGAACTATGCAGAATGATGCGCACACAATGTCAAGCTAACGACTATAACCAAAAGTGCTTAATGGGAGGCAACCCGTTAGAGATAAATCAGATTTGATTTCTTCTTTCCCTTCTTTTTCATTTTGATTTTTCTTGTTTTTCTAGGGTTTGGATTCTATTTCTATTTTTTAGATTAGGTGTGCATCTTCGTTCTTACATTTACTTCAACATTGAGGACAATGTTGTGTTTAAGTGTGGGGGGAGACTTTAGTTCATTTCTAGGTTAAAATTTTTGAATTTTAAGGTAGTTTAGGTTCGAATTTATATTGTCTTTTGAGGGGAAAATTGTCGTACCTTCTTGCTTGTGCTTGAACTTGAGAAACTTTTCACTTTAGTTGCCTGTTTTGCATGAAATAAACCATAAAATTTGAAAAAAAATAAAAAATTCAACAATATTTTTTTCTGACATCTTAAATGTTTTAGCTTTCTTTAGGATTCCCAATTGTTGAACGAGTTTGAGTATTATGCAGGAGATTTGTTTAATAACGATGAATGCATAAACTTGATGAATGGGTTTTCATGTAAAACTTGAGCTTTCTAGATAGTAGAGAGATCTTGAAACTATGTTCAATTGACTTAATAGATGACCTATGTGAGCTCTTATGCCTTTAACATTATTTTTTTGTGTGCATTCTTTCAACGGTATAATTCTCTAGAACTTGCTTACTATCTTGACTTAGCATGCTTGTATGAACATGATAAATGCAACTAGGTTAAACCACTTGAACTTAAATAGCCAACCTCAAGCATGATTTCCATTAGAAAGCCCCTTTAAGCTTTTATCCTTTTCTTTGCTTTACACATTATTAACTTAGACTTAATCTCATTTTTATACTCTATAACCTATGACCAAGGTTAGTATAACATCTATTTGGCAAAGTTGAATATGTGATTTGGTAGACATATGATGATGTGGTGTTAATCCAAATGTTTGGCTATGAACACAACTCGACATTGATAGGAAGAAATGAAAAGAACAAAAATAGAATTAAGAAAAGAGAAAGAGTTGCTGTAGTGATATGAGAAAGAAAAAGAAAAGTGTTTCTCAAGTGTTTCAAATTATGTACTTGTCTATGGAAAATCCAAATGGAATGAAAAGAAATGGAGTTGTTTGTGTTTAATTTGTAGAATTATGTGCCTCGATGCATACATGTACATGAGTTCTATGATATTCTGTATAGCTCTACTTCCTTTGCTTTAGCCTTCTCTTATCTTTCTTTTACCTCACCTTTAGCTAAGCCCCATTACAACCATGTTAAAGATCTTTTGATTTGTGTATAGTATATGCGCACTTTGATAGTGTTGTCAAGATTGAAAAGCAAGCATATGGTGGAATGTATTCATTGATCAAATTTTGAGAGTTATATATTTGAGCCTAAACAGTTTAAGTGTTGGAGTGCCTATCAATGAGAGGACTTATTATTTTGATATGGCATAGATTTCCTATAACTCTATTATGCTAAATTAGCTCGACTGTTACATGTAAATAGAGTTCATTGATTTTATGTGATGATCGTGGTGAACCGAGTTCTAGTTATCATGCTTGAATTACTTGATACTATTGGGGATCTGATTTGAATGCCACATACTTAAGTATTTTTCTTCGCATTGCATGATTTTGTTTTTCTACACTTTGTTTTTCCAGTTTTCTGTAGTTCTACTTTCTGTTTTTTTCTTACTTGAGGACAAGAAAGAGCTAAGTGTGGGAGAATTTGATATGCTCATATTTTCATATTTCTTTGGGACTTAATTTAGAGTCATTTACATTCATTTTATGTTCATCTATAGCTGGTTTATCATGTTTTAGCATTATTTGAGTTTCGTTGACGTAAAATGCATAAATGAAACAAATAGACTCGAATTACACTGTTTTTAGATTTCTGGTAGACTTGACCTCTAGTCAATGTGGGATTTTTATCTCGAAATTGGTTTAGCAAAAAGTTCTGAAATTTCATAATTGAATTCTTGACTCATTGATGGATTCTTTGGGACCAATTGAAGATTTGTCTGACCTAGAATTCAGGAGAAATAAATTCCCAAAAGTTGCATCGGATTCTGGATCGCTAGAATGACCTTTCAACGATATTTCAATCATAACTTTTGACTCAAATAGTGGAATTTAGATATTCAAGTCTCAAATTGAAGGTAACTCAAATAAAAAGCGACTGATAAAATTTGAGCTCCTAAATCGCCACCATTTTCTTTTTATGCACTATCAAATTTGACCCTAAAAAATTGACAACAATGTGTTTCATTGTTTGTCTCTAAATTAGGTCAGGCACCTCATCATTGTGAGATATATAAAACACGACTTTTGTCTCTAGGTTTAGCATCAACCTCCTTTGGGTAGTTCTCTCATATCGTAGCTGAAGTCCTTCTCTAAAATCCTAGCTGAAATTCTTCTTCTCTTCTTTCTATTTTAGACACAAATTCCTTAAAGAATTGGGTGGTAACCGAATTGTACAAGGTATGTGTGGCTAAACATTTAATTCAATTGTGAAAGGTATTACCCTTCGAACCAATTTTAATTTATGAGGATTTAATCTTAATCGATTCTTATGTTTGTGTGTTACAAACATGTGTTTGAATTCTGATCCTTTAATGGCTAATCTAAACTCGTAAATCTTAAGATCCAGAATTAAGGTTTATAAGGGATTTTTGGATGCAATTTGATTAATTGATGGTAGTAGTTGCCAAATTAATTGATTTATAGCTAGGTTGATGATAGCAGTTGTCAAACTTATCTTGAGAGAATTCAAACTTTGTTTTAAAGTGATGATAGTAGTTGTTGAGGTTTTCAAGGCAAGATCATTAAACCAACTACCAGAATGCTCGTACGCAACTTAGGAGGATTAATAGTTCTGAACCCCATGATTTTTTTTGAAGATATGTTTACTTAGCATTTAAGAAGCATAAAATTAGTAAGTTGGTGATCCTTGATTCTGCACACACAGTACATAAATAATTCTTAAAGTCCGATGAATGAATTAACTGGTTTCGTTGGCGAAATCCTTTAGAATTGAAGTTTCCATAATTCTGTTTTTATCCTAATCTTTTAATTACGATTTTTCCAAACTTTGATTTAACATTAGTTTAAGTCTGTGTTCTTTAAATTATGAATTGTTGAAATCACCCCCCAAATTACTTATTTCCTTGCATCGAATTGAGTTTAGTTTAGTTGACTTTGTTGAGTCTTGTCTGCGTCAAATTGATTCTGTTCGCATCAGATTATCTTTTGATTTTTGTTTTCTGTTAGCTATTTCTATTTTTTGGTTTAGTTAGTAGCTTGCATTCGACAGTGAATCATTTAGGTTAGATTGCATTTTAGATTTTAGATTTTTTTTTGTTTCTATTTTTGTGTCTCGTTTATTGAAATTTTGTTGGCAAGTTTGACGATAGTTAGCATTCTATTATTAGATTCGAGGGAATGATCCCTACTCTTATATACTACTTGTTATTCATGTAGGGTAAATTTGCAAGGGTAACAACATCTTGTCAGCAAGCCATAATTTGAAAATTGTAGAGATGATTACAGGGGTGATTTAGAGCTTAAGGAGCATAGATGTGGAGTTTATCCATAAGCTCTATTGGAACACAAGATCGGACATCTACGTTGTTAGAATACTCCAAAGAAAACAATTAGGGAGATTTAGAATTATGGTTTCGTTGTTTTCTATATACATGTATCTAATTTTGTGTTCGTCGATGTATAACTAATTTTTCTATTAGTATTTAGGCTAGATGAATCCTAGTTGATATCAAAACATGTTTTGATTATTTTGTGAATGCAATTAAGTTGTTTGATTATTACGATCTAATTATATGCTTTGTTATAGTCTATTAACTTTATTTATTAGACTTTGATTTCATACGTAATGATTGAGAAATCCTATGTTTGAATCATATGAAAAGAGTTAATTGCAACCCTAGAGATAGGATGACATAAATCTTTCATATTAGGGTCAAATCTACTAGTGGGGTTCATAATATGGTTACAAAATCCTATAAAATTTAACCTGATTAGTAATTCAGTTAAAATCTTTAGGATTAGTTATTAGTAGACTCAAGGTCAACTATTAACATACCTTATGAGTCTCCATAGTGTAATTAATCAACAACACAATTGTATGAAAAAAGATCAATTGATTAAGGGTTTAGGGAGATTTGATGCCTAGATACTAATTATTTGATATTGGTAATTAATTCAATGTTTAATCAATTCTCTTCTTTGATCGTGCTGCTTGTTATTTTAATTGCTTTACTTTAGTTTCTTTTATTCAACTACAATTAATCCCTAGGCTCGATAATAGAATAACTGTAATTACTAATACTCACCGTCCTCATAGGATTGACCTGTATTTGCAAGTACTAGTTACAACTACACCATGCACTTGTGGTATTACATATTGACTACTCACAAAAAGGGTCAATAAAGCCTCAAGGTAGAGTACCAAATGGGATTGAGGGAAGCTGAACTTTTAACTATATCAAGAGTGTTAAGGAAACTCTTGGCTACCAACCATACTATAATTGAGATCTTAGGAGATAAAAAATTACACCACACTAATGGAAACTATGTTTTTCTATGTGTATAAGTTCTAAAAATGTATGTAAGATTTGATAGTGAATATGCCAAATGAGTGCCTTAGCTAAGTTGCATTATCTTTCATGTTGATATTAGGTTAATAAGTAGGGAAGTTTCTCAAGAATAGTTCACTCCTATTGTTGTAGCACTAATTAGTACAATTGATGAGTAAATTAACATAAGCATTGTCATAATAGAGCAACCTAAAGTTTCGATAATAAGGAAGTAGGTAAGAGGCCCCAAAATTCCCAATTGTCAAACCACATTTAGGTTGCATTGCCATTCCCTACCCTAGTTTTGATGATTGGTTACAAACAATCTCTCATCTTTAGTTGTTCACCATTACTTAAGAGGATTCTTTTTAGGCTTAATGGTCTAAAATTTCCTATTAGCCAGAGAGTGTTCATGTATCCATTTAACTCATAGTAAGGCCTTACCACTTATAATCCTCCATAATCTTTTTTATTATCATCATCTATTGAAACCCCCTTCTTTCTTTGGTAAGTAGAGATTTTTCTAGCTAAATTTTGTAATTTGCTTTATACCAGCATCTTTAGTGTATAGAAATTCCTTAGAAATTTATTAAAATCATTGCACAGCTTTTTAGGAAGAATGATGTGAGAGGATCAATAAATATGCATATTGTTAAACACTAAATTAAGAAGATGCAATCTTACAACAAAGGTTAAATTTAAGAAAAATTTCAAGGTCAAGTATAAAAATTTATATGTCTATTATGCAATTTTGCTACTAATCCATGTTGAAGATTTCTTGTTAAAGTTTTAGGGATATGTAAAAATTATATAGGTGACAAAATGTAATGATATTTTGAGTTGGTTGATGTCTCACAAACTTTGATGGAAATATTTTAGATGTATGTAAACATTATGATAGCAAGATTCAAGAGGTTGCATAGAGTAGAGTTGAAAGGTTTAGGTCCTTGATGAAATTGTTCCATTATATTTATCCTCCTAAAGGTAAAAATATGGACTAAAATTAAATGATTTACTATAATATGATAACAGTTGTCATTAGAAGAAAATTGATTAAATGACTTTTCTCAGCAGTATATGATATGATGGAGATCATATATATTTATTGTTCATACTTATAACCATTTGATATTGAAATTAGATTCAAAATTATTAAAATTTTTAAGGCATGGGAAGAAATAGATTATTGAATAAAGGTAGCTTTTAAGTTTACACAAATAATTTGTATTTATTGGATAAAAAGGGAATTATGCTTAACAAAAGTGGAAAGAATACAAAGTTTGATAACTAAGAATATCTGTTTATGTCATGTTAGTTAAATCACCATGATGAGAATCACAAAGTTATGTAATCATGAATTGTATGGAACTTGTGAAACTTATTAGGTTGTAAATAACCAAATCAACCTTTGGTGAAAGGATGATGATGATATTAAGTTGTTAAATATTATACATGTGATGTATTAGATGTAATAACAATTCATAAAAGGCCTTTATTTCCAGCATCTTCATATTTGGAATGCATGTTTAACAAATCAGCAATTTCCTTTTTCTGTTTCTCTATG
>JANSVB020000131.1:3277480-3289880 GCA_025504935.2 Erythroxylum haughtii | reverse complement strand
ACAATGCATAAGTCGACTTATCACATATACAAGTCGACTTACACTTACAAGTGTTACCATTTTGTTAGAGCTCTCCTTGTTTGATACTTCATTCTCCAACTTCTTAGGTTCCTCTTTGTTTAATAACCTCTCTTTTGTAGATTCAGAAAGGGCAAGTCATGATTTCAATTGATTTGTTACATCAAGAACCTTGCTCAACCCTACTTCTTTAGACTTCCTCTACCTTAGAATTGTTATGAAATTTTAGGTTGATACTCCTGGAGTCTCTTTAGATTGTATTTACTCTATATGAAGCATTTAATAACGCTTTTCTTTTTTTTTCTTCTTCTTCTTATTCGAGCTTCTTTTCAGGCGCTAAGTGATTGTCATTATCCTTTCCTTTGGATTTGTTTTAGTTGTGCTCGGCAAACTCCCTTTAGGTCTCTCCACCAATGATTTGGCCAATTGGTCAAATTTTATTTCCAAGTTCCATATGGATGTGTCTGTTTGTTGATGTTTCACCCTTAAGTCCTGAATAAATTCCATTATCATCTCATCCATACTTGGTTTCCTTGGATGTGATGTTTGTGCTTAAAATCCAGGTAAAGAGTTGTTCCTTTGTTGACCTTGTTTACCTCATGAGAAGTTTGTATGGTTCCTTTATTTAGGATTGTACGTATTACTATAAGGATTATTTTGGGGTCTTAAAGCATTCCCTAGATAACCTATATGTTTGGGTTGATCTAATTGACAATCTTGTCCTGAGTGATCTAACCCACACGCCTTGCATTACATCACTCCTCCTTGTGGAGCTATAGTAATTCTGCCTATCTTCTTGCTTAAGGCTTCCACTTGACTTGCTAGTTGAGTCACCGCATCTACTTCATACACTCCTAATGGCCTATTAGTGTTTCATGCTCTAGCTGAGCACCATTGATAGTTGTTTATGGCCATGTCCTCGATAAACTCTTAGGCCACTTCAAATTTTTTTGTTGTTTAGCGTCCCTCCAACTACTACATCAATTAACTACCTAATATTTTGACTTATCCCATTATATAATGTCTAGATTTGCATCCACAGAGGTAGTCCGTGATGTGGGCATTGTCGGAGCATTTCTTTGAATCTCTTCTATATAACGTACAATGATTCACCTTCAATTTGGGAGCACAGAGGGATATCATTTCTTGGTCTCGCAATCTTTGTAGGAGGAAAATACTTTAGTAAAAAAATTTCCGCCACTTGATCCTTGGTGGTCATTGACAAACGTGACATAGAGTTTAGCCATTATTTATCTTTCGTTTCAAGAAGAAAGCAAATAGATGTAGTCTGATGGCGTCATCATTTGCTTCATTTATTTTAAAAGTATCATAGATCTCTAAGAAGTTAGAAATATGTGCGCTAGGATCCTCATCTTGAAGTCCATCAAAATGGACTAACTATTACACCGTTTGGATGATGCTTGGCTTGATATCGAAGTTGTTTATCTGCACAGTCGACCTCACTATGTTGGATTTCGCACCATATAAGACTGGCTTAGCATAGTCAAACATTGTTCATGGTTGGTTTGCCATGTTATGTGATTTTTCTATGTCTGCGTGACCTTCCAAGTCCTCTATTCAACGATCTAGCTCAAACTCTCCAAGGTTAGTTCTACGACGATTCCCTCATATAGTTCTTTTTATCTCAGGATCTATGTTTAGTAAGTTCTTAGTGTTGCTTCGAGCCATAAACTAACTTGGAGTCCAAATCTAAAACTAAAGAAATAAACTAACTAACAAAAACAAATCAAATAATGTAAGGTAAAACAAGGATAAAGCACAACAAACAAACAAAAGTAATGACTAGAGTAATGAAACTAAAGTGTTCCTAATACCACTGTCCCCAAAAATGATGCAAAAAACTTGATTGACCATTTTCGTAAGTAGTCAATATGTAATACCGCAAGTGTACGGTGTTGCTGTAGCTAGAAATATGGGTTAATCTTATGAGGATTATGAGTACTAGTAATTACCATTATTCTATTATTTAGCCAAAGGATTGATTATAGTTGAATTAAAGAAACTAAAGTTAAACAATTAAAATAACAAGTAGAATGATTAAAGAAGAGAATTGATGAAACACTAAATTAATTACCAATATCAAATAATTAGTATATAGGCGTTGAATCCCCCTAAACCTTTAACCGATTATTTGTTTGTCATGCAACTGTGTTGCTAATTAATTGGACTGTGGAGACTCTTAGGTATGCTAGTAGTTAACCTTGAGTCTACTAATAATTAATCATAAGATTTCTAACCGAATTACTCAGGTTAAATTTTATAGGAGTGCATTACCGTATTATGAATCCCTCAATTAGATTTGACCCTAATCTGGAGGATTTATATCACTCTATCTTTATGGTTGCAATCAACTCTTTCCAATTATCATAGATTAATTAAAACCTAGGATTTCTCAATCGCTACATATAAAATCAAATTTAAGTCTAATAAATCATATTAATAGACAATAATAAAATAAATAATTGGATTGCAATAACCAAACAACTCAATTTCATTAACAAAATAATCAAATCATATTTTGGTATCAAATATGGTCATTTAGCCTAAATATTAATAGAAAAATTAGTTATACATCGATTAACATATATAAAATCAGATACATGTATATAGAAAACATAATAGAAAATAATGAAATCATAATTTTAAATCTCTATGATTGTTCTCTATTAAGTATTCTGATAATGTAGACGTCCGATCTTGCATTTTAATGGATCTTGTCAATAAAAACTCTCTGTCTCCCGCTCCAAATCACCTCTGTGCTCTTCAGAATGATGCCTACTGCTTCCTCCCTTCATTTGCCTGTGAAACATCACTTTTGTATGGAATTCTAGGTTTTGGTTGATGCAAGCTCTCTTGCACGACCATGCATAATCGGAATTTGCTGGATATTGCGAAAATGCACGGCCATGTGAAAGTGAACGGCCAGATGCACGTTGTGCATTCCTTTAGATTTGTTGATTCTTTATTTTACGTCGTGTTTTTGTTTGAATATGTCTTCTTTAAGCCCATGAAGGCAATTATCACCTGTATACACACTTAAGACGAATTAAGTACCAAATGTATAAAATATTAAGCAAAATACATTAAGTCAATTATACATCTATCAAAACTTACGAGGATATGGACCAACTCTGTTTTGGTTGCTCTTTTGCTAATTATATACGGAGATCTTTACAACCTCTTTGCAATCAACACAATGGAGCAATATTGTGCAATGGGTAGCTTATCCTAACCAACTGAGTGGAGATAACTCGCGGCTCAGTTTGACCATTGGCTGACCGACTCGTGGCCGGACAGGCTATGGGTTTTAAAAGAAAAACTTCAAAAATGATGTCGTTTTTTAAGTAATGGTGGAACTACGAACCGGGTTGGCCCGATCTTGGTATGTGACTCAATCAACTCGGGCCAAAATTAGGTCAGATCGGGCCCTTTTTGACACCCTATTTTTAAAAACAACGACATAAATGGGTTAAAAACATCTCTTTTTCGTGGGGAATGGCCAGTAGATGAAACCTTTAATGTCCTCTTAGATTTGCTATTAACTTCATTCATCAACAGTCGTCTTATATAGTCCCTACACTTGGTCTCTTCAATGTTTTGTATAAAGGTTAAAAGTATAGTTCTGCTGTTCTTTCATCATGTTTAGTCAAGAATTGCATTGTCGTACTTCTTCAGACTTTTGCCTAGTAATCTCATTCTTTCAATTTAAAAGAAAAACTAATAACTTGTTTATTATATGGTTTAAAATAAAAGAATATTAATTTGCAATTATTATATAAGACGACTTATATTGGAATGTATGATTTGGAGGATTTACATATAAGAATAGAAATAATAAATATTATAAGCGGAAAAACTGAAAATGAGTTATCTGATATAACATATATAAGCTATAGATTTTCTTTTTAAATATTAAGAGAAGGCCGATAACTTGTTATTGACACAATGGCATTCCACAAATAGACAAGTCAATGTAAACGTAAGTTAATTTATGCCTAACTTAAAAAATAAGTAAGTTAATGCTTGTTATAGATATAGTTATATAGGATATATAATTAGACTTCTCATATTACATATGTATAAAGTTTAGAGGTTTAATAGGCAGTAAACTAAAAATTATAAAAATAAGTAATAATAAAATATTTTATTAAGATAAAAAATACATTAACTTGTATTATTATATAATGATCTAATAATAAATTAAAATCTAATAATTCAAAATTATTAAATTATGAAATTATCTTAAACAAAATTATTTACATATATTAAATTAATAGTTAATAACCTTTTAAATGTAATTCTTTAAATATATTTTCTAGTTTTAAATATCACTTCTTAACATCTTCTTAAATTATCTTAAACAAAATTACTTATATTTTTAAAATTTTAAATATCACTCTCATGGTATTCTCCTAAACAAAATTACATTTCTCGGTATTTTGAACGCTAGAGGTTATGAAACGGAAGAAAAATGCACTACGATATTTTTCTATTTACCATCCCTACAATAGGATTAATTAATCCTCCTAATTAAGTGGCGCACACCAAACCGGTAGGACCAAAACCATTTATGATTGCCACGTGGCGATAAATAGGTAAGGTGCAATGAGAAACAACTCACCCCCATTGAATGTCTCTCACAAATCACACTGGCTGTGTTTGCCTCTGCCTCTGGTTTGGTTGCCACTTACCTTAAGCCTTAAATCTAGGCGGTGTCAAAATAGTACACAAATGCAACCACTCAATCACACACGTAAACTGACACATTTTACACTGCTTCTTCTTTTGGACCTTTCCTGATCTAATTCAGTCCCTGTCACGGCCAATGTCGCCGTTCTTTGGCTTTTCTTTGCTTCTGTTTTTTCTGGGTCAAGTTCTCTTCTTGAGTCCTATGTAGGGGTACAGTTGTTTTCGTCTCGTCGCTTGTTGAAAGTTCCTAATATACCCTCTCGAGGGAAAGTTTTTTATTTTAAAAAATGCCGATAATGGTTAATGGGTGACTGCTGGATTGGTCGAAATTCTTTCAAAGTGTGTCTTTTGTGCATTTTGACGGAGCACCCATTTGATTTGAGTTGGTAGTTGTTTTGTTGGTAATTCAATTTACGCGCATTGCGTTTACTGACTTCTAATATTGTGGGATTTGGATTATTTCCTGTTTGCACGGGAAGTACAAGGTGGAGCTTTTGATCTTGCATTTCAAAAGGTAAGATCTTGGTTTCTAGCAGTTGAAGCTTTTGGGGTGTTTTTTCTTTCCATTCTTTTTCTTTTGAACCTCATACTTGCTTATGTCGGCAATGGGGGATTCGAATGATATGATTCACTGGTAGAAGTCTGCTCTTGATGAATGAGCAACGGAGCTGACACTAGGGGAGGATTCTGATTCAAAGATCTTATTTGCGTTTCCAAAGTTGATGGTTTAGTTTTGGATTTAGTCTGCATAACGCTATACTTATTTTGACTTGTGGATTAGAGATTTGAGAAACAATGACTCCATTTTATGTTCATAAGTTAAAGTATGACTCGAAGTCTGTTACGGTTTTCAGATTACATGATGGATGGTGAGAGAAAGCGTTCGAAAGGACGTCCGTTTCACCTGTTTGACGGGAATGGAAAGTCTCCAAAGAAACTTTTCTCGAACAACAATGGCTTTCCTGGCAAGAGACTTCTTTTGGTTCTAATACGCAAGCCTATTAATCTATTCTGAACCTTTTTTTGTTAGGTATTTTTTCTTTATTTATAGTTTGAAGTTGTCTCGTTTCCATTCCTATTGTAGAAGTAAGGCAAAGAATTGAAATTGTTGAAAGCTCGTCAGAATCGCCCATTTATACTGTAAGAGTTTGTTTTTATTATGTTCTCTTCTATTTGCTGTCTAACTTTGGATGCCCTTTCTGAAACTTCACTGTGATTGTTTGGTTATTTTGTTGTACATCTAGATGGAGGTGGGCAACAAGGGAGCAAACTCAACTAGAAGAGGAAGCAGCGACTTTAGTTGTAGTTTATCTGTAACTAGTGATGAAGGATATGCGACAAGAGCACCGGGAGTAATCGCCAGGCTAATGGGCTTGGATTCCTTGCCGACATCCAGTGTTCTCGAGCCTTCTTTTACCCTATTTTCTGACTGCCACTTGCCTAGAACACCTCAACTCAATAGGGCTAGCTCCAATTTGTCGAGTGATTATGACACCATGAAAAACTTAAACAGGCACTGTGAGCAGGAAAGGGATTGTTGGAAATCTGTTGCATCTATGTCTCATAAAGCACAAAGTCGGCCTTTTGAGAGATTTCAGACCGAAATATTGCCTCCTAAATCTGCGAAACCAATTCCCAATACCCACAATAAACTGTTTTCTCCAGTTAGGAGTCCTGGATTTAACCCAGTAAAGAATGCGACCTGTGTAATGGAGACTGCAGCAA
This sequence comes from Erythroxylum haughtii, assembly GCA_025504935.2. Taxonomy (NCBI): domain Eukaryota; kingdom Viridiplantae; phylum Streptophyta; class Magnoliopsida; order Malpighiales; family Erythroxylaceae; genus Erythroxylum; species Erythroxylum haughtii. Next base: position 3,283,427 of record JANSVB020000131.1, on the reverse strand, counting down.
AAATCATAGGTGCGAGTCCTAAGGCAGCTACTACCAGTAGAGTTTCATTAATTGGCTCCCCTTCAGTTCCTTTGCGAGACTTGAAACAAAAAATGGAAGCTGCAAAAAAGGCATCAAGGCCACATAAAGTAGACCCACAATCCAATACGAAGTCCTGCAGAGGACAGCCTATTGACAAGAAACAAAATGGATCAGAAAACTTGCCATTAAGCAAGGCTTCCGTGTTTCCAGAAGGGAATTCCAGTAATTTGAAGAACAAGGGAAAGTCCGTTTCACAAGCGGCACAAGTAAAGGCCAGTATTGAGAGGAGAGAGGGGTCAACATCAACGAGTGACAGCTTTAAGAAGCAGAAAGTACCGCATGACATCAAGTCAAACCAATTGCTTAAGCAGCAAAAGAATATTCAGAAAAGAACTTCTGAAAACATGGCCAACAATGTACTTAGGCAGAATAGCCAGAAACAAAATACATTGGTCAATAAGCATAATTCATTCTCTAACCGCCAGAAGAAAAAATTTCAATCAGTGGGTGGTTCTACTGGCCCAAATAGGATCGTGAACAAGGTTGTTATAAAGCCTGAAAGTGCTTCCAGAAAAAATGTCTCTAGAGATCCAGATTCTGAAAGGGAGAAAGCTAATATCCCATCTCAAAAGAAACATGTAAATAGAGATTTTGAAACTGACAGGAGTCTTTCTGATAAGTTGTCCTTTGATGAAGTTGAGAGGCCTACAGAAGGTAATGTTACAAGAGATGGAAATATGGCAGTTGCCTATAATGCGAAACATGGAACGGATGTTGTTTCATTTACATTTACATCTCCCATAATGACGGCTATGCCTCGTCTTCAGTCCCCTGTTCATGTGGCAGCAGAAAGTAACAGCACTGACACTGATGCTGTTGGCAGTAGTGATCCATTTTATTCAAAGTATTTAATGTACTCCATGCCACAGCTGAATGTAATGGGTAGTGAAGCTTCGAGTGTTCGGCTTGAAGAGAAGCCGAGAGAATTAATAAACAGAACTGAGTCATTTAATTTTAATATTATCAGGGAGGAGAGTTATGCTAGTTCAAAGCCTACCTCAGAGATTCTAGAACCTGCACTTGACATGGTGAGAACAAAACACAAAAAACAGGACATTATGTTTCATCTTGTTCTAGATGAAGATAAATCAGACCATCCTCGTGATTTTGACTGCTTGCCAACAATGGATCAGCAGCCTATCATGTGCCAAAACTGGCAGGTCTGTCTCTTACGATTAGTTCTGCAGTTTATCTTACTGCTTTCTTTTCTTCGTTTTTCCTGTTTGTGTAATTGATTAGCATATAGTAAGACTCAGTTTGGTTTTTTCCCTAAAGGCAACAACATGATGTACTGATTGAGTATCTATGAAATTTACGCATTTGATGTTTAAACTGTTGCCTGAAATGGAGTCAATAGTGTAACACGCTAACTTTAGAAGTTGGATTTACCTTTCTCTCTTTTCATTGACTTTTATGGTGGTGTCTTTGTAAATAATTTGTCTAGTTGTTACTGGTATCAAATCAATAATAGTGGCTGCTAGGCTGTCCATCATGCAGACCAAAAACGAACATTTATAAATGGTCATGTTCACCAATGTTCAGAATTGTGTTTGAAACTGACTTGGTTCCACAATTTTCTGCTCTTTATTTGTTCTTGTTGTGTAGTTGCTTCCCTTTTATTAAATTATGGATAAGTGTTATTGCTAACACCAAAGATGGACATAACTCCATCAACAACCCTGGTTTTTGTACATTTTCCATTTCTTGATCTTCAAAAATCTAAATGCTAGTTTGTAATCTGCTGGTGTGGGTAAGTCCTAAGAATTGGGTTGAGTGTAACAGCTGGGAGCTTGGCACTTAATCATTTGGATGGAATTTTTAATAGCTTCTTAATTATGAAAACTTGTTAAGGACACTGGAACTGTTGTCCAACCTATCACGGTCTATTCTTCATGTGTCCAATTATATGTCTAGTTATGCTTATTTCAGCTCGTGAAACTTTTATGTTGTAGAATGCCATTCAGGTTCTATTCTTATTATTGAAGAATTAGAAAGGCCTTGGATTTTAATCATCTTAAGAAACTAAGAGATGGTTTGCATAAAATTTACACCAATACTGAATTTAATGGATGATTGCAGTTATCTCAAGGGGTAGAAATACAGTCAGACGAGACAGAAGAGTACAGTTGTAGCAATTACAGTGAAACCGAAAAAGAGCTTGAATGTCTTGAGCCTTGTCGTGTTTCAACTCTTGAACTTTCTTTCATCAGTGAATGCTGCACGAATGCCAAAGGTAAAGACATCATCCACCCTCATTTTCTTTCCGGTCACTTGGTAAAGCATGCATCAGAATTTGTACCATAATTTCTCATTATGGTACAACCAAAAATTTTCACTGAGAAAGTGAAGGAGCTGATTGATTGTATCCAGGAATTTGTGGCATTTAGATTGGGTCAAACATTAGCAACAGATATACTCGATTCTTTATGACTCTTTCCCTCTATATATGTGGACACATCTCAGGGTAGCTCAGTTGAAACTTATCATCCTTTCCTGGAAGTATTCTGATTTGCTCATGATTTTTCTTGCATCTTTTTATTCAATGAAAATGCATCCAGTAAAAGTAATGACCAGAAGATAAATTCTCAATTTTCAGGCATCTTGTTTTCTTTATCCCCTGAAGCTGCAGAGGTGTTGAATGAGACATCTGTAAATGAATCTTTAGCATTGGAAGATAAAATAGATTTCTCCAACTCAGCCTCCTCAATATGTACGGTGGATGAAGAAAGAAAACATTCTAGAACATTCTCGGGCCCTCGATCCGAGTATTCTAACAGCTTGGAATTAAGATATGTGAGGGAGGTATTCAATTATGCGGAGCCAATGCTAAAAGATTTCTTGTTAGGCCAGTCCCCAAAGGCTATGAGACCAAATCTATTTGATTGGATGGAGAATCAGGAAACTCAAATGCAAAGAAATGAAGAGAAATTATCCAAGCTTGGGCGAAAAATTCTGTTCGACTGCATTTGTGACCACCTGGATTTCATGTGTGGGCAAGTTTTTGGTGGGAGCTGCAAAGCATGGGCAAAAATGTGGACGTTGCTTCAGAGAAAAGGTTGGTTGGCGAATCAACTGTACAAGGAAATTTTACGTTGGAAAAGCATGGGAGACATGATGGTGGATGAACTTGTAGCCAAGGATATGAGCACCCAGTATGGAAGGTGGCTTGACTTTGATTTAGAAGCATTAGAAGAGGGTATAGAGATTGAGGAGGGAATACTAACTTCTTTGGTTGATGAGTTGGTTTTTGACTTATTCTCCTAGAGACAGACAGTAAAGAAGAGTTTGGCATTTTTATCAATTAGATTGTAACAGTATCTGACTTGCTAATGTTAAACCTATAACCTTCTGATTTTGGTGGGTGCAAAAAGATACTACGAGTGCCTTTTAGGCTCACACTTCTGTTTCCATTCTATGACATTTTAACTTCTATAATTCTTACAAATCATGCTATTCCTAAGCAATTTAGCATACTAACGTTGGTCAAATCGAGGACAATGAAGAAAATGATATTGTAGATTATGGTTTTGTATTGTCAATAAAACCCAGCCAAATGTTGATCATTAGCGCCTAAAGAAAGCCTCTCATATTCGGAGAATGCTGCATATCCAGAAAATATAGCCAGGTGCTCGACTTTTGTTAAGCTTGTTGTAATCCAAGCCTATTCAGTACTCGAATTGACAGGCAGCGTACAGTTCTTGATAGTTAAAACGACATACTCCCAAATAGCCCGAACAAAGTGTTATAATTAAAATTTGTTTCTTAGCATGCATAAATATCATGTGATTTGGTTAATTGTTTTGTTTTAAAGGCCATAAATTTTGTGTAATATGAGTCATGTAACATTCAATTGGAACTTAGTATATGCCCTAAATTGATTAGCATGCACTGAAGTTTTGGAATTGTCAAACATATCTCACATTATAATAAATAGAAAAGAAAATCACATTCATTAGTTCATTACCAATTCTGAAAATCTCTATAAACAGAATTGGTGAGGACAAGAAGTGTCTGAGTCTAGTTATAACTTGTTTAGTTTACTCGATATGGTTTGAAAGAAACCAAAGAATATTTAGGGATGTTTACTTAGATAAACATACATCTACAAATATGACTTGTTCTTGCATGATACTGATGGCTAACCATGTTACTGATAGCTAACCATGTTACTGATAGCCTCAAGTTTTCCATGAAACATAATTGGGGTCTATTGTAATCTTGTTTTGATTAATCTAGTTTATGCTGTGGCTTTGCTATGAGGTTTGGATTTCCAATCTCATAGTCTCTCCGTTTATTGTATCTATCATCCTGTACTTGTCTGATTTGCATTTTTTGGCATTATAAATTGTTTTTATTTATTTATTTTCCAAAAATACTTATTATTCTTATTTTCTAATCCAACAAAATGGATGACTAGTTTAAAATAAATGATTAACTAAATTAAAATAGCAAATCAAAGCAATAAACAAGACTAGAGCCACCAATTGATAAACAAGATTTAGATGTAGACTCATATAGACCCTTTCTATGGTTAAATTTATTTTGATTAAATTATTAACTCTAGTTTTTTAAATCGGTATAAATTTCAACGTTACCCACATTTTTTCTCATGAAATTTTACTCTTATCCTTAAGTTGATTTATTGAAATCTCTTTCTAATCAAAGTCCGTAAGAACTTGTTAACTTATCTTATGAACTTGGTTGTTAGATTTGACTTTAATCTAAAAGATTTATGGGTCCTATCTCTAGGATTTCATAAAAAATTTATTATTCATCTATTCAAACATATGATTTTTCAAGCTTATATATGAGATCTAAAATTGAATCAAAACGCTAACAAATATCAATTCAATAGTAAGAAATAAACATGAATAATTCATAAGAAAAATTGGGTCTTTCATTACATCAAAGAATCAATCTAAACATATAGTTATAGGATTCATCCCATTTATATTTATCCCAATCTTATTTGTACTAAGAATAAGAAAACCAACAACAATCAAAAGAGAAAACAAGATAGAAGAAGTCATTCTCATTTATTCTTGAAATCTTGAAGTTCTTTAGTTGAATCTTGATGGAATCTTCTCCATCTCCAAAGTTGCTCCTCTCTTGTCCCTAGACGCTTTAATTCAACTCCTTATGATTGCTCCCCTATCCTTTTCCCCTCTTTATCCTTTTAAATATGAAACTCTAGAATTTTCATAAAAATTACTACTTATAGAGACTAATGTGGGTCCAAGCTGCACTTGTGTTAGCTCAGTAACTTGATAATTAAACCTTAAATCATACATCTAAGAGTTTATCCTGAGAAAAAAGGTCTAAAGGCTATGAACATGAGTTTAGGTTTAAGTTGTATTGTTCATGTGACAAATCTTTAAAGAAATATAATGAATCAATAGCCTATATGAGTGGAACAAAATTTTAAGTTTTAATCATATTATAAAAATTCATGTCCACGTTTGACCCATACTTCTCTAAAGTTATGCCAAAACTTGTATAATATGGCTCCTACTTACTTGGAATCATTCTTCTTCAATAGGAGCAAAACATATAAGCCACATTTAGCTTTAAATCCTATAAAAAAAATCAAAGTTTAAGAAGAACTCTCAAAATCATGATAAGAACATAGTCTAATTAGCATTTGTTGAATCCCCACACTTAAGCATTTGTTTATCTACAAACAAGTCAATTTCATCACTCTTAACTTAAATATGTGGCAATGAATTTAATAAATCAATAAGATCAATCTAGACTTTTTTTGTTATTCAATCAATTACAACGTTCATCAAATTTTTATGCATATCAAGTCATGAATCAATGCTATTTAACACCATAATCTTTCAAACTTTAACTCAATCCACAAAAT
>JANSVB020000131.1:3222165-3235795 GCA_025504935.2 Erythroxylum haughtii | reverse complement strand
GTCTAAGAATTTGGAAACTCTGTGTTTTGAATGTGATCAAATGCGAGTGTGATTTTAATGTCACCTAATTGGTTGAATGTGATAACTGAGAATGATTGTGATGTTAATATGGTTTCATTTTGACCTATGCATTCCATGCATACAAGGCATGATCAGATAATAACAGTTGTGACCGGAGCAGGCACCGAGAGCTACAAGCTCAACGTTTATATTTGTTGTGACCGAGCACCTATTTAACTGTTCCATATCTATTTTAGATATTAAGCGCATTTCAGATACTTTCCCGCACCCATTGTGGATACCGGGCTTAATAATCATTAAACGTGTGGCTCTGTGTGCACATTTTTTAGCTTTAAGCTCTTTTTCACGTTGGTCACTCCGATCACAACTCCTTTATCTGATCATGCATATCAATGTAATGAAAATGCTTCATTTCCCATATTATGCTATCAATAACTCTCATTCAGTGTGCATTTTCATATAGCATATTCATCGCATCTAAGTCCGGCATTCAACGTGTAGTTGAGAACACAATTTTCATATCCACATTCAATTTGCTAACACTTCCAATACAGTTCCGAATATTAAACTCCTTAGTCCATCAATATCCAGAATTAACACAATCATATCACTAACAGTTCATTATCTAATAGTTAATTAAGAACAATTCAATTCTAGTGAGTAAACATCTAGATTAACTCACAGTATGCTCCCGATAGATATTGCCTTGACGAGCTAGCAATGTTTTGAAGCTGTCAGTCAATTTGTGCTTCTAAATCATGCAATACACACATATGTACACATTACTAACTTTTTTAATCAAATAAGTAATCAATCATACACATGTATATGTGTTATGTTCAATGCATGCTCAATTGACATTTTCGAGTATGTAACTATTCATAAATTTTGATCATTAAAACATCATACTTTGTATACTACCATTTTGCAATCAGGTTTGTACCCTTAAGGTAGCTTGATTTACTCCAAATTTATAAACCATACTTTACACTTATCCTTGGATATTTCCATGATCGAAAGCCTCTTATAAAAGATACAAAATTTTTATTTTAAATCTAGAATTTTAGCAAGCTAAATCTATATATTTACCAAACTTTTTCCAGAAACATATACTCATACATTCACCCAATTCTCATTCATAATTACCCTATGATCTTCAACGATCATTCATCCATACCTTATAGATATTTCTCATGTTCTTTAAGATCATGTTTCCATTAAAAAAAATCAATTATTCCTTTAACAAATTAGAATTTCCATATTTGAACTTAATATATCGAAACAGTCCATTCTTTAGATAATGACATCAATTAACTACATAAACTTATCAAGATATTAACCAATTGATCAAGCAACAATCTAGGCTCATTCCTCACCTTAATCAAATACAAATATACCAATTTAGGGTGAAATTTCTCATCTGGTTCAACATGTACACAACGTTGAAACTAAAATTCCAGAATTTGTCAACATCACTAATGTGTGTAAGTTTTCTACCTTCAATACCTCACGAATTTAACAAGCTTAAAGACATCACTAACACCTTAAAATTTCCAAATTCTATGTCCCTTAAGGTTAATTCATTTCAGGTTAATTTAATTTCCATATTGGTTACACTAAGGCTTACAAAATTCTGTTCACTTCTGCCATTAACATTCATTGGTTTACAAACACACTCACAACTCAATTTTTCCACATTTCAAAACATATTAATGACACCTATATTTAGCAAGAATTCCTAATCAATTGTACTTCAATTCCCAACTTATATCATCCATAAAACAGTTCATAAATTTCCATTTTCATATATGCAAAAACAGACCAGAAAAGTACTTATTCATTCTCCATGCTTTTCTTAGGATAAGTTTTCAGGTCAGTTTTGTATGGCCATTATGACATAGAAAATGAGATATTTAGACAATATATTCTGCTACAAAATTTTACTATATGTATTCAGTTTCTAATTACCGAAAGTTAATGTAGTTTGGTTCATTATTCCTAGATTTATACCCAAAATACTATAGACTATTCTCAAAAAGAGACAGCAACCAGTACTCAATGTCAAGACAAATTTCAAAACCTTTAGAGACAGAGCTTAAATTCAATTCCTTCATGGCAATTGTAGATCTATGTATCTAGTTTAATATAAAATTAAAATCATCCCATTTCAATATCTACAGATTAAGATATATCTAAAATAAGGATGCTTGTTCAGTGGAACCACTCTAACTAATGACGTACACACTCCAATTAACCCACTTCGGTCATATTATGAAAACATATTGCCAAAGACACATGTAAATGATCCATAAACATCCCACTTTCATTTAGGATACTTCTGTTGACAAAAACCCTCATGTTACACTAAGAAAACACAGCAAGATATCAAAGTTTCCATATAAAAGAATCCATGTTCATCTAACTTATTACACCTCAGTTCATCATCAGCATCTTCTACAATCTTTCCTATTTCAATCATCATAATCACATACCTTAAAGATTAGATTTCTAGTTACTTGTTATACTCATTCTACTACAAAACATCAAGCTAATCTAGCCCTCCAAGCTTGCAAGATTATCAAAAAGTAAAAGTGAAAACAAGTTGATTTTCGGTTAGGACAAAGAACAACAAAAATCTGGTTCTTTGGTTATCTTGTGAAAGTCAAAATTATAAAGTTGATGTGGTAATTCAGCAAGGTTGAAACCAAATTATAGAGATGTGTGTTAAAAGCAACTTTTAGTAGAGAAAGGAGAAGAAGATGGTGGATTTTTCTAGCAGCAACTTAGCTTAATTCAACTAGGTGCAAGGTGTCTCCAAACTACCTTAACATGTATCATTTGGCATGTAAGCCATTTATCTCCTCCTTAGGCTGCCACAAGTCTCCTAATTACGAGTTCATTTGTCATTCAAACATGCTGCCATTTTTCAACTAATTACCTATGCCAAACATCACCTAATTATTTATCCACTTGTCACTAAATCATGCAACCATTTGTCAATTATTTAATAGGCTTAGTCATCCTAAATTTCAATATGTCAATTTGTCTTACCACTTGGTATTTTTCAAGTCGAAATATATATATTAATTCATCACTAATCTAATGATAAGAATTAATTCCAATTTCACTACTTGTAACCAATAAAATCAAAATTTAAGACATCAACAATAAAAAATTTACATCATGATCATTTTAAACCTTTCATAACCCAAAATATGTCATTTGAGTGCATATACTATCTTTGCAATATGTACAAAATCATAATTCATGTGTATATGCTCATGATATGAATGTGAATGAAATGCATTTCATGAATTCTAAAATGATTTGACTTATATTCAATAATCTAAGGTTCTAAGCCTTTGTACAGAAAACAGGCTATTATAGTTCTTCCCCCTTAAGAAATTTCATCTTCGAAATTCTTACCAAATTGATCAAATAGATAGGGGTAATGTTTCCTCATGTTTTACTCAGTTTCCCATGTGGTTTCTTCTCTCAAATGATTCCTCTAAAGGGCTTTAACCAATGGAATCACTCGATTTCTCAATTGCTTAGTCTAATAACCCACTATTTTAACTAGTTCCTCCATATAACTCCAATTACTTGTAATTTCAACCTCCTATGTTGGTAACACATTTGTCAAATCTGACTGATATCTCCTAAGCACACTAACATGAAACACATTGTGAATCTGAGCCATTTCAGCTGGTAATGCTAGTCTGTAAGCCAATGGCCCTACGTTCCCAATAATCTCATATGGACCAATATATCTAGAACTTAACTTAGCCTTTTTACCAAATCTCAGCACTCCTCGCCAAGGTGATACTCTCAGAAACACCTTATCACCCACTTGGTGTTCCATATCCCTTAGATGTTGATCGGTATAACTCTTTTGCCTATCTTGAGCCACCTTAATTTGGCTACAAATCAATTTCACTTTATCCATTACTGAATCAATTCTGGACTTTCAATGATCCTTAAACCCTCTTCATCCCAATATAGTGGTAACAGACATTTCTTGCCATATAAGGTTTCATAGGGTGCTATAACAATACTACTATGACAGTGATTATTATATGCAAATTCAATAAGTGCTAAATACTGATCCCATGCTTCTTGGAACTCAAAAACATAAGCTTTGAGCATATCCTCAACAGTTCTAATAATCCTCTCACTCTGTCCGTATGTCTGAGGATGAAATGTTGTACTGAAATTTATTTCCATACCCAAAGCAATAACTCCACATCCAAATGAATCTTTATATTCATTCAATCATACATAAATACAAAAATCAACTAAGTGAAGTCCCAAACCTCAAAATTGACAAAGTAGGTCTTCTATTGCCTTTCCTTCCCTTCCTCTTTGGCTTTGCTTGATTCACTAACTAGAAATATAAAAATATACCTATCAATCCCACTTCTAACCTTATAATTTCATTCCTTCATAAGCAAGGTAAAAAGAGGTAAAGGTGAAGAAAAAATCCCTAACTTTTACCTTGTTTTCTACCTAAGATTGGTTTGATTTCTTACATACAAATTATGGGATAAAGAAGGTGAAATGGAGAGGAGAAAAATTTGAACATAGAACCCCCAAAATGATGTGCATCTCCCCACTCCTTATTCCCATTCTAGAACTTTCAAGACTCACACTTATGCTTAATTCCTGTTGGACTTACATGCTTTATTATTATTGGTCACGCATTCTTTAATCCAATTGGTCCATATGTTAACTTTAGAAAAATTGCATATTGGTCCTTCTTCTTCCTTTACTTCCCACATTGGCCTACAATATTATAAATTAATTTCATTCCCCTATGTATTAATTTTCTAATGTAATAAGTTTTATGAAATTTGGTTAATTATTCTAGGAGTTACACCCAAAACAGTACAGGCTGTTCGAAAATAGGGACAACAGCCATAACTCAACTTCAAACTAGAATTAAAAAATCTTATAGGCATAATAAAATTTCAATTCCTTCTTGAAAATTTTATATCTACGTCTCTATATTAACTTCCAATTGTAATTATTCAATTTTGAGGTCTACATGTGAAGATATGGCCAAATTATAGAGGTATGTTCATGTCGAAATGAACAAATTTCCCATTTACTCAAATCTTTTACATTAAGTACCATTAAGTCTCTTACTATTCTTAGATGCACTTAATTCATTTATTATACTCACTTTTTAATACACCTTAGACATGCTATAATACTTCTAGGGTATATGTTGGGGCCTTACACTAATTTTGAAGATGAGTTTCGTCAAGTCATCTCCGATATTAACAACTTGGTCTTTAAATAGCCAAGTATTCCTTTCCCTTTAGATTAAGTGTACTAGCACACTAAAACTGAATATAAACAATCTCATATCCCTTTTACTATGCATCTAAAGTTTGGAAGCCCATAGGATTGTCCATGACTAGTCTAAAAAGGTACATTATAGAATAAAGAGATTTAGAATTTGATTCCATAAGTAGGATGACTATCCACAGTTGAAATAAAATGACTATAGTCCTCATTTGCAATTGCACGTAAAGCATATTTGGTGTTTGTTAGGGAAACTTTGAGCTTGTCCTTAGTTCCAAGTTTCTTGAAAGTTATAAGCCATAATATGAATGAATAGGGTGGTAATGGATCAGAGTCCCACACTATCTTACTCCATTCATTCAGTATAGGCGATCCTATTAGAATCTTCTTATATGATGTACTAATGAATTTTAGGGACTTATCATCAGTCTATAAGATGTAGTCTTCTTTAGAATGATTAAGAGAGTAGTTAGGCATATTTTCTCTTATATCACTAGATCCTCCGGAAGAGTGGAAAGGTCAACCCTAATTATTATCCATGATTAGCATTTACATCTTGGTTTGAGTTGGGACTATGGTTTTAAAGGATTGGAACTCCTTAAGTTTATATAAGGGTTTAATAAAATGCAAATTATCAAACCATAAATTTGTGCACTTATCATTCCATATTTTATGCTTTAAGTAAGGTTGCACCATATCACTTGTGTGTATTATCTCTTAAAGACCATAAGGTATTTAGCCTCACCTTAATGGTCCATAATCTTTCCTTTTTTATGAAAAAATGGATTTATTTCACCTACATATTACCCTTAGCTGTACTTAGCTTCCACAATCTCTTGGTTAACATAATTTAGCTTATCTTCTAAATGGTAATGATCTCCAATCCTCGATGTTGTTTTGGTAAATAAATATTAGCCCATTTGACACTAGGAAATTTGAGTTTACTGCTTGAACCACTCCATGGGAAATCTCTTATCAACTTATTAATAATTTTCATTACTCTTTTTGGCAAAGTTAGATGAGAGCATGATATGTGTAAAAATTGTTTAAGGTAGAAATAATCAATTGCAACCTCCCTCTATAGGATAGAGCTCTAGTACACCAAAAGTGTAATCTCCTTTAAACATAATCCAATAAAAGGGTAACGATCAGAAGTAGTGAGCTTTCTAGTTATGATAGGTACCCCAAATAATTAAATAGGAGTTCTTGTAGATTCAATCCCATAGAAGTAGTTAGTGACCCTACATTAGGGTGAGTGCCCGTAAACATAAAGAAAGAATTTTTAGAGGTGTTGAAGGCTAAACCTGATATAGTTTTCAATACTCCTAAGAAGTTGATGAAGAGATTAATTGAGACTGAAGTGGTTTCATATATGTAACACCTCCTATACAGAACCTACAACTATTCATATACATGATAACCAAATTCCTATATAAACAATCATGGCATACATTTCTATTCATTTATAGGGAATCTCATTACACATCTTTCTGTTTAATGCTATACATATATATATCACAAAATTTCACATAAGTTAATATTATCATTTAAAATTAGTATAATATCTTTACATTTACATGTTAATCCAAAAGGAAAACATACAATTTCCTTTGTTACATTAACAACCATTCTTTAATCAAAAGACATATCCAAAGGTACTTTTACTCCTAGCTGCTGGCTTTGGTCCTTACAAATGTTCCCTATACCTCACTCCTTTAACCTACACCTATATGGATTAATACCCGTGCTAAGCTTGAAAGCCTAGTAGGGAAAACACTTAGTTTAGATGACCACTCATAACAGTTATCCACCAAGCACACACATTCAAAAATATCACAATTCACATAACATAAATTCACATTCTTGAATCAAACATTAATATTCAGCACTCATGTAAATAATGATGACATACCTAAATAAAGTACATAATCCAAATATTCTTCAGCATATCATCCATATACCAAAAAAAATGCATATGTATAAGCCAAATATTGATGTTAAACGTTGATTGATACAAATTATCAATACAAATATAAATGCTCATAAATACTAATTATTTATATTGTTCTGCTGTATTTCTTATTTATAACCCTTTACTTTACTTTTTGTGATAGGCCTATACATTTTCATGGGTATGGATAGCGAGAGCTATGAATATTCAAGATATTAAAAATGTGAATATCTAAAGGCATTAAACTGTGGATATCCGAAGGCTTCAAACAGTGGACACCCAAAGGCATCAAACTGTGGAGACATTATAGTCTCGAAATCAAGACGTCATTGGTGTCAAACTATAGCAGTTGCGTAGTATCCCTACAGCCATGCCTATCTATCCACCACAAGACAATGGAGTAGGCATTGTAACATTTCCTTTAACCATTTACCAAATTCACAATTCATATATTGACAAGTCATATGATATACATTTCAAATAAACTAACTTCGATCTTATCATACAAGAGCAATGCAAAATTACATTCAATTTAACCAACAACATTCCATAATCAAATGGGATACTTCTTATGCCAATCCCTCTCACATCACATTCATAATCCAAGCAAACATATCGAAATTCTCATATATATTCCACATCTGAGTATGTATATCTATGCTGAAGCAAACAAATTACCCATTCACCCATCTCTTTTACATTAAATACCATTATGTCTTTTACTATACTTAGATGCACTTAGTTCACTATGTTCACTTCTTAATACACCTTAGACATGTTATAATACTTCTATGGTATATATTGGGGCCTTACAATATAATAGTAGATTGCCAATAAATGAAAGTTAAGATATTCTTAGTTTAACACGCCTATGGTGAAACTTGAATTCAAGCTCTTTTGATAATGTTCAGTAGGGTGATTTTGGATAGGATCTCTATACTAATTATAAAGAGGTAAGGTGATAGTGGATCACCTTGCCTAAGTCCCTATGCCCACCCTCTCTACACCACTTGTAGAGTTTGATTAAATCATTCATATAGATACTGCTAGAGGTTAAACACATATACAACTATGGTGGTTGTGCTGACCCAATTTCATAAATGGCTCTAGAGAAATGATAAAAAATATAATCAAACTACATAATAAGTTATGATTTACATTTATACTTATTATATTTATGCGTTAATCATGCTATAGAATTTGAAGGGATCTGGCTTTTAAGAAATTAAACCTAAAAGTTTTGTTATTATTTCACTATAGAATTGGATCTCACCCTGATTTTTTAGCATTGGTATTAGAGCTTTCTTTTAATTTCGTAACTTAACTAAAATCATTTTATTATTAATACGAATTTTGGAATTGAAATAAAACCCTTACCCTAAAATTGAATTAGATTCGAACTCTAAAAATCTAAAAAGTTCAAATTATAAGTCAAATTTTGCAAAACCCCTAAAATCTAAAAAGTTTAGATAAATAAAAGTAGCTTTATATTTGCGCAACACCTACTAAGGTTTCTTAAAAGTTTCTTATGGTTTATTGCGAAACACCTACTAAGGTTTCTTAAAATTTTTTATGGTTTATGTTTTCTTATGATAAGAATTGTTCTTGTTTATTATGGAAGAGCAAAATGCCAAATCTAGATTTTAAGTGGCAGCACTAAAACAAAACTGAGATTTAGCTACTATTTTTTTAACAACAATTTTCAAGTAAGCTTTTGACAACAATTTTCAATAACATGGCCAAAAACTTATCATTTCATGACTTTTCCACGAATCGTCACTAAATGAATGTATTTGGCGATGATTAATTGGAGTCATCATAAAATGCTCCACATTTTCCAATGGTTTAGCATTTTCATCACCAAAAGTGAGGCCTTTAGTGACATCATTGAAAATCGTCACCAAAAGTTGAGATCGTTACAATTTTATCCTAACGCATTCAAACTCTATAAATGTATTTAAATCTATGGATTTATACACAAATGATTCTTTAATGGTGCCTATCGTACATAGTACACCTTTGTTCATGCAAATTTTTAGTGAAAATAAAATGTAGCATCTACAAGTTATAAAATGTTTTCAAAGTTTTAAACATATTGTTGTGATAGATAATTTAAAACTTGAAAAGTAAATATTTTATGAACATAAAAAGATAAACACACCTAAAATTTTAATGTTAATAAGATCAAAATATTATAAATTTAAGTTGACAACGATTCTTAATCATTAACATTTATAATTCTTATTATGAGATATGGTAAGTAGTATAATATAATGAGATATGGTAAGTATTACGAGATTTTAATTAGAAGTTTAACAATTCTTATTAAGAAAATAATAGATAAACTTTCACGCCTAGTATTCCATTGAAAAGGAAAAGAAATAATTATTATTTTTATTCCAATTGGCATTAAACTAAGTAGAAAAGGTAAAGGGGTTTCCAATGTCTGTATTCCCAAAAAGGCTCCTTGCACTTTCCAAGCCATTAATTGAAATAGTCAAATATTTTCCCTTAAGTTTAGTATGTTGACACCCTCTTCTAACAACTTCTTTGCTTTAACTAAATTTGCAGTCGATACAGTGAACGATTTCCTAGATGTAGTATGGATCACTATATTAGATGAACTGTATGTACCATACATTTCACATAATGAGCAAATAGTATAGAACAAGCAAAGCTAAATCAAACAGTATAAGGAACCCAAATTTGAACACTTACATACCCAATTGAATGACTCCATCATCGTCACAATGAACAGACATAGTTTTTGCAGTTGAGGACTATTCCAAAACAACCAATTTTCTTAATCCTGTATGAACCATCGGGACATTGCCACTGCCTCCATTTCCATTTATATTCTCTTGAAGATTCGAAGAAGCTTTACACAATATATAGTACATATAATCAAATTTTCATATAATAGCTTCCTATAAAAAATAAGATACAAATAATAAAGAAAGAGAGATATTTCTGATGATACTAAAAACCTTAAAGAAGAAGATCGGCCATGAAACGCAAGCAGTGATTAGTGTTTAATGAGGAGATTTGTTCTGCATTCATGTATTCTTCATTAGGGAGAAATTTGCAACCCTCCTCCCAGCGGAGTTCATTTCTGCCATCGGAAACTAATCGCTATGTAGACATTCCGCAATGAATTGATGTTAAAATTTTTATTGTGAAAAGTCAATTTAGCATAACAGTCATTATGGTCAACCAAATTCTTTTGGTAATCAAATCCCATAAATTCTTAGGGGAGGAATAACCTAATCCAAAATTGAATGTAACTTTACCATACAAATCCTAGCAAAAAAAAGGTCATTCCTTTTCAATGGTGCTAAAAATAAGCTTCTCATCAACAGCTTGTTATTATTATGATCTTAAACAACATAGCTTAAGTCCAACATTAGGTTTGAATCAATTCTCTTGTTGAAGATACATTTTGTCCTATGTTAGTGAATAATGTAAAAATACAATGGTTTTTTTATTAGTTAGGGATGAATTTGTGAAGCTTATGAAGTGTTCGATGAAATGTCTCTTAGGGATGATTCAGACTACTTTGCTATATATTAATGAGCCTTGGTAAATTGATACTTATACTTACTCTTTTGTTTTTGCCCCTACTAGTTGCTATTATTGATCGAAACTTATATTTACAAATGAAAATAAATAAAAACAATATTGTTATTAATTCATATAAAGCAATTAACCATTCCCAGGTGAGTAGAATATCATGGTTCCAACTTATACATTAATTACCTATAAATGGCTTAAGTCCAACGTTAGATTTGAACGAATTCTCTTGTTGAGCATACATTTGATCCTATGTTGGTGAATAATGTAAAAATACAGTGGTTTTGTTATTAGTTAGGGATGAATTTGTAAAGCCTATGAAGTGTTCGATGAAATATCTCTCAGGGATGATTTAGACTATTTTGCTAGATATTAATGAGACTTGGTAAATTGATACTTATACTTACTCTTTTGTTTTTGCCCCTACCAGTTGCTCTTATTGATTGAAACTTATATTTATAAATGAAAATAAGTAAAAACAATATTGTTATTAATTCTTATAAAGCAATTAACCATTCCCAGGTGAGTAGAATATCATGGTTCCAACTTATACATTTGTTACCTATAAATGTTTTCATGCCTTGCTAATATCCATATCCAGTTTTGATCATTTTACTTTTAATTGTTATGTCTAATGATAGCCTTATGACAGGTTGAAATAAAGTCCTTATGATGGATACATGTGTATACTATAAGTGGTACAAATTTGTTGTAAAAGTAATCATGTTGTAAATATGTACATAAACATCTGTTACAGAAGTAGCCTTGATTCTCTAACATACCTTTCATCAAATAGTTAGTAGGATTTTGTCAAACAAGCATGGCAAGTGAGAAAAACATACATGTCCATCACATAAACATAATTGACCATCTTCCAAACACAAACATAAAGAATAACCCACATACCATTTGCAAAACACAAAACCCACATAATTAAACTCCAAAACATAGAAGAAAATTAGAGCATAACAAGGAGGGTTCTTGCAAATAGAAAAGAAGAACAATACATACCAACACAAGATTTGATGCTTATTTGATGGTGATGAACACGAGACAAGAGATGAGCACAACAGATAAGATGATATGATGAACACAAGACAAAAGATGAGCACAACAGAGGAGACGACGCTTCTTTGATAGTGAACTAAAAGGAAATACGATTACTAACACGAAAATGAAGACAACTTCATTTTGGTGTTAATAACCTAATACAAAATGACATCATTTATTGTTAACCTTAATGACGTTGTTTTCGATTAAGTCAGAACATACATATCATTTGGTGATGATTCAAAAACCCGTCACCAAATGGTGTCCCATTACCATTTGGCTTCACCTTTAGTTAACATATATAATTATATATAATAGTACGAAATTTTTATGTAATAAATAGAGAATTAAGATTAAATAGAGTATATGATAAGTAAGATATGAGAAAATTTACATATTATCTAATAATTCATAAATAATTATACTGGTTATAGATATTATCTATATATTCATATAACATTATATTAATTACCATATAAAATAGTAATTGCAATTTAATTAAAATAAATTAAAATATAGTAAAAAATGAAAATCAATAGTAAATATTAATATCATATTTTTAAAAATCAAATTTACTATTATTCATA
Organism: Erythroxylum haughtii; assembly: GCA_025504935.2. NCBI lineage: Eukaryota > Viridiplantae > Streptophyta > Magnoliopsida > Malpighiales > Erythroxylaceae > Erythroxylum > Erythroxylum haughtii. The sequence goes on along the minus strand of JANSVB020000131.1, from coordinate 3,223,309 downwards.
ATCTATTATAAGTCTAAAATAATTTAGTTAATAACAATGTTATTTGAATGACCAAATTTAATATTATTCACAATGATTGTAAGTGTAAAAATAAATTTAGTTGACAATAATGTCATTTATATTTTTTATTAATCACTTTTAATACTATGATTTCACAATTTTATGTGCTCTCACAAAATTGTATTTATTATATATAAATTATATTGTAAAATCATCGTCAAATGTTGCAGCATGTTAAAAAAGCAAAAATGACATCGTTTTCGATTCTTTTTAATGCAAGGTACCCAACCCCCTCCTCTCTAAATTCTTTTAGCCTCTCCTGAACGTTTGTTCTTTATTTCTTCTCCATTCGTCGTTCTTTTATCTTGTTCATCTGCTCCACCACTATGTTCCGTTGTCAACTTCCATCCCCTTTGGTGAATCGTCGATAGAGGTAAGTTGTTAAATCTTTATTTTTGGGTTTTTTTCTGCTTGCATTCTTGGTGTTAAATGCTTTGATGTTGGATCATTTTTTCAATGTTTTTTGAGTTATTTGCATTTATTTAGGCTATCAATGGTTAAATTTTAGTTTCAACATGTTAATGTTGACAAAGAAAGGGGGAAGATATGATTTTTTTAGCTAGTTTGGGATAAACTCATCATATGCATAAAGAGTTCCATGAAAGTTGTCTTAGGATTGTGTTAAAGCGTTTATTAAGAAAAGAAATGCTTACATGACAAGATAATCCTTTATGTTTTGCCATATAACATCATAATAGTCATTAGGGGTTAAAGTAATACTAAAATGTATATTGAATTTTATTGGTGACCACATCAGTAATCCCAAAGATCTATTATTCAAACAGAATTGATATAAGTGAAAGGAAGGAAAGTTTGAACAAAAGATTATGATAGTGAGAATTAAGGGTCAATAAGATAATAAAAACCATGAAAATTTCAAGCTAACTAATCATCTCAATCAAAAATTACCCATTAGTTTACATCCCAACTAATTCCCACACACCGGCTATAAACTAAGTCATAGGTGTTAAGTCAAAATGACTTTAATTTTGATGTATAACAAAAAGAGTCAAAATAAAAGTAGTTAGAAAAGCAGACGCAGCAAAACAGATGAAGAAAAACAAAAGCAGACGAAGTATTACAG
>JANSVB020000131.1:3194229-3204283 GCA_025504935.2 Erythroxylum haughtii | reverse complement strand
AAGAGTTCATACGGAATCATGTGTACGTATTGAGGGAATATGTATAAGTAGTTGGGTTCCGAATACGGGATCCAACAAGAAGGCTTAGTCAATGATGCGCCAGACAATGGCTTGGTCAATGATGAATAAGACGATGGCTAGGTCAAAGATGCATCAGACAAAGGCTTAGTCAATGATGCATCAGACGATGGCTTGGTCAAAGATGCATCAGATGATGGCTAGGTCAAAGATGCATCAGACGATGGCTAAGTCAAAGATGCATCAGACGATGGCTTGGTCAAAGATGAATCAAACGAAGGCTTAGTCAATGATGCATCAGATGATGGCTAGGTCAAAGATGCATCAGACGATGGCTTGGTCAAAGATGCATTAGACGATGGCTAGGTCAAAGATGCATCAGACAAAGGGATTCTACAGGGTCTTCCTCACATCACCAAAAGTTTTAAATCACTAACTACACTCTCCAGAGCATCTCCACTTATAAAGATCATAATTTTCGACTCCGATGTTCAAAATTTTCATACTATATATCGTTGAAAATCTAGAAAGATAAGCTACAACTTTATAGAAGATAACTTTGTCTAATTTAGCCTAGATCAATACAGTTTTTTCCCAAAAGTCAGAACACAAATTTACCCTTATGAAAAACTTGAAAATTTTCCCAAATTCACTTTCTCTAATGCAACATCATTCTTATCCATTCAACTATATCTCATCATTCATAATTCCTATTTTCTTTTCCATAACATCTCACTTATGTGATATATATATAACAACAATTCATGTTCAAAAATCATTAACTCAAGTTGGTAACTTCTTAAAGTATACCTAATTCCAACTCAACATCATCCATACACAATTCATATTTCATTAACAACAAAAATATGAGTTTACAAAGCAATAATGGCATTCCAAGCCACATTAAATCATCGGTACGTTTCAAAAATAGAATGATGCCTCGACTCTTAGTTACTCGATCTCATTTTCTTCACCTAAAAATGGGACGAAAAGGGGATGAGCTTGAAAGCTCATGCGTAACAAGTTTATAACGAATAACAAGCAAAACCATTTAAAATATTCATTGTCATAAAAAATTCTTATTGAATCATAAAATACATGGTTCTTAAATTTTCAACCAAATTCACAATAACAAGTCATGTATGCATCAATCTTGTCAACATACCATGAACACATAAACACTTAAGAATAGTTTAGGTAGGTTCAAAACAGAACGTACTACACATTTTCCACAAGGGTCCTCTGTAGCCGTGAACAAAACGTACTATTGCAATACCACAAAATGATTTTGCGTAGTCGTGAAATTATGGGAGTCCATGAAGGAGCTCTATGCCACTAGTGGGCAGGCGGGAGAAGCCTTTTGTCAAAGTGCACTTGACATACTTAAGGGACCTAACCAAACCCACATAACATGCATTTCATAACTTGTAAACATGTTGTCCAAATGGCACATTTTAAGAACATGTCTTTCATGAACATGAAATATTTCATATGCACTTCCATCATCTTTTCACAATTAATCAACCAAATTAAAATATCAAGCATATTGCAATTTCTCAAATCATTAAAAAGCAACAAATGCCACAATTATACAGCAATAAAAAATTATTTTATTTTCTTGACTAAAAAGAAAACATAATGACTTATTATCCAATTATAAACATGAAACTCACCTTAAATCCTTGCTTAGAAATTAGCTTAAGGATGTCTTTCCTCTTGCTCCCCTTACCTCTCTTGATCCCCTCCTTGATTTTCTTCATAAATAACAAAATTCTCATTCAATAGGGATTCAAATTAAGAACCCATAAAGCAAATTCACTAAAATTGACTATCGATTGCTTAAACTCATGTATTTCCTAAACTTCATAAACCAAAGCCCCTTTCATATACCTAAGTATAAAAATCAAACTTACCTTGAATCTTCACCAATTTATGAGATTATTGGGTCTATAGAAAGCTCCTCCCTTCCTCTTTCTTTTTCCCTTCTTAAGTAACCTCAAATTCTCTCTTTAAGACTAAGAAAAGATGAAACCTAGCCCAAAACTCTATTCTTTTCTCAACTTCTCGGAAACCTCTCTTTCTTACTTTTGATTTTCGTATTTCACTTCTTCCTTCACCTATTCCACGCTTTTCTTCTTCTCCAACACAAAACAACACCTTTCCTTTCCCATTTTACTCTTAATGAATAAGAAAAGTCCACCTTGCCCTTCCTTTAATGCCTTAATACTTTTAATCTTAAGTAAACTACCCAAAATACCCCTTTATGCATGTATTTACCACCTTTACTTCAACTAACCCATGAAATAAATTCCACTAATATAGACATTAAAAAAAAATTACTTCCAAAAATATTTCGTCTATCCAAACCTTATAATTATCTAAATCATGCTTAACTAAAAAAAATATTTGGAGGCCAACAACCGTACCAAAACTTAATCCAATATCAAATCTGATACGGTATTTATAACTTTGATCCTAACACTCCCCTGCATCAGAGGGAGATATGCCACCACGGTACCACTCCAAGCTTGCAGTGAATATGGAATTTTCTTTTTTTCATTTCTAACATAATTTTTAGACAGCGAAACAAATCCACTTGCTTTACATCAGTGACACGAGGCTTATCTCGATATTGCCAAAATAATCTCGTCTTGACCTAAATAGTAAGTACTGATTCCGAGCCCAAAATGGCAATTGGTAACTTTGGTAAATTCTCTCCAACATCCTTTAAGTAACAACCCAAAATATGTACTAATATGAAAATATGCATTGTTCTATATAAATCAAGTGATAAAAAAGATTATGCACAATCAGAAATTGAGTTTATTGCAATGAAAATGGGTTCCAAGATACAGTAACTCCCAAAAGGCATATAAAATTTGCGGTTGTTATCGAGAAAGAAACAAATTAATAGCTACTTCTAACTAGACAAACTAGTATACAAGAATCTGCTTTCCTAATCGGTCGTTGTCCATCCTTAATCTTCAAGTAAAAACAAGGGGGCTAAAAGATCTAAAACTCCCTATGTTGGAAAAATTACAGGTGCGACTTATAACAGCAGAATACCAAGGTTTCTCATCTTTGTAATTGATCCGGTGTGTGGTTGCTCGTAGTTGATGATGATGTCGTCCTACCACTCAGTAATCCATTATCTGCAGGTGGGCTCGATCCCCATCTCGCCTCTGATTCTGTGGGCTCCATTACTTTAACAGACCCATCCGTTAATCCAATAGCAAATTGGTTAGATTCCAATGGATGTGAAGCAACCACAAGCGGATATACAGATTGGCTTCTGCAAAACAATATGCCCATGAGCAACTGTGAAAATATTACGTAACATCAGTAATATCTTGGATCTTTGGAGGAACTCGCCTACAAAGAAATTCACATCGACGTTGAAAATGTTAATGCATGATGAGGAAGTCAAGACGTACCAAAACTTGTAATAGCTTCGAAATTCTCCTTATGAAAAGGGTATGAAACAAAAGATTGGACACGTAACAGTAAGATCACATACCCATTCAAGGCCGACTGTGACAAATATGCTGATGAAGCAATGCGACATCTTAATCTCAGGCTATCACCATCAAACACTGCGATGCTACCATCACAAAATGTAGCATAAACTAACTGGCTGTTGCAAGAGTATGCCGCATAAGATATAGGTGCAGGCAATGAATCTTGTGGTAACCACTGAAACAGACAAGCCACGATATTGTCACTAACATATATAAAAAGAAAAACTGTCTAAATGACCATTAGCCTGTACCTGCCTAACACGCTCCATCTTCGAAGCATCATATATTGCCAACTGGGTTTCATGAACTACCAGCAATCTAATTTGATCAGCATGGAACTGCACTCGAGTATCACCAGTAGGTGCCTTGCCTACTGGAACTTGAATTGTAACTGATTTCCTTTTCTCCCATGTATCAATGTTCCAGACACAAAGCTACATAAATAGTTAGAAATCAGCATTATAATAAGATCAGTAATATTTCATTTACACGTTCATTTCTTATAATGATATCAAGCAAGTATCGTATCAGTGCAAGACCTTTGGGAGAGGAAAATTTGTACCAGGATGACTGAAACAGATCAGATATTAAGATCAAACATATCATGTGCCTTCAACTTACTTGTGCATCAGCACCTGCTGAAACCAAAATATTAAGATTGGTTGAAAAGGCTAAACCAGTTACTCGCTTCTGATGACCCTTCAATTTTGATTTAACCTAAAGTAGCAAACAAAAAAATTAGGACCAGCTGAGCGGGACAAATACTAAGAACAATCAACTCAATAACAACTTGGAAAGAACAATAACCTCGTCGACTCTAACATTGTATATGTGGATGGTCGAATCCTCCATTCCGATGGCTATAATATTATTGTCCTGCGGGTGGAATGCTAGGAAGGTTGAAGCTGGGGGAGGAGACATGAATGTTGTCATTACCTGCAGACCAAGCAATACATTCACGATAAGCTTATATCATGAACACTGAAAAATAAGAGACGCATCATCGAACAAAAAAAAAGGGAGCAAAGATGTATTGTGCAGGTCGACCTTAAATGTCATCATGTTAAACAACGAAACCTTTCCACCTGAAGCTGACATTACATACGAATCATTCTTAGAGAGTGCTATACAAGGTACTGCTTCTTCAAGGTTGACACCTGACACATCATTAGACATAAGAAGACCACTGTTGGGTTGCCAATGCTGTGGAACAACACTGGCAGTGGCCTTTAAAACAGCCAACATGAGTTAATATATTAAATAGTTCAACGAAACTAAAGACATAATAAGATGAAGAGAAAATTCAGAGAGCAAGCAAACATTCAAAAATTAAGTGGAGGAAAGATAGGATAATAACAAACCAGGCTCTAAACCAGTGATTACCTTTCCAGACGGATTTTGTTCATTACGAACCCATTTCCATAACTTCTGTATCCCATTCGACCCCAAAGCCAAAATTCCAACACCAGAATTTGTATAGAGAAGTCGAACAACCTGCATGAGAAAAATCAAAAGGTTGAAACATTTTGCAGTAGAAAATCAAGCAGTAATTGCAGAATTATGTGCCAGTTGCACACACCTTGGTAGAAGTATCGGTGCTTTCTGGCAAGGTAACTAACCGACATTCACCAGGATCCACAATTTCAGCCAACTGCCAGGGTTTTGATTTATCAATTACATCATCCACAGTTCTGGGCTTTTCCATACTTCTATTTACAGCATCGACTCCATTCTTAAATAAGATCCAAAAGTATAGGAATCAAGCAATTTTCAGTTAACATACCAAGATCACTAAACTGTGTTAGCTTACCAAACATAGTAGGAACAAGAACATGCAAAAGGAATAAACTCTTCCAAGTACAGTTGGTTATGCTAATCAGAACACTAAGTTCACTCTATACAGCCATAAAGATTCTAGAAAAGAAATTGAACACAAGCCTTCATATATACATTATCAAGATCCCCTATGAACAAAACAAAAAAAAGGGCCGAACTTCTGCCCACTTCCATAGAACAATATCATATTGGATCCTTGGGAACCATCACAAGTACGGCCGGCCTCTATTTGAACCAGAATGTCATGTCGTCTAGCGGAGCATAGAAGAAGGTGAGACGTGCAGATAGCTGACTAGCTTGAATGAGAGATGGGCAGAAGACCAGACAGATTTTAAACAAGGAGAAACAAGTGACACAAATTCCATTAACAACCTTGAATAAGAAATTGAGAACTTGTGACCCCTCAATACATGAAATGGCACACAAGTTAACTGCAAAATGCAGTATCTCTTAAAAACTAGAGCGTATATATTACATACGAAAGTAGATCTCAGATTTTGACATACAAGAATTGGCGCAGGCCTGACAGGAGAGCTCATTTCCACTTTACAGTTGACTGGACTGATAGTTGTGACACCAGAAGCAGAAACCTGATCGACGAAGAGAAGGACAACAATATATCTCAGAATCCAGATATTTTAAAAGAAACATGAAATGAGCTCAACACATATATACTAACCTTAACAGCAGGAGCTTCAATAGGAGATTTAAATGCTTCATAAGCAGGAGTTTCCATTGTTCTCAATGATCTCATGCCAGCAGCATTTGCAAGTATCTTGAACCCAATGTCAGCAGTAATAGCCAGAAGATTCCCTTCCTTGTTGAATCTCAAGCGAGGAAGACTCTGAAGCAACTGATATGATTAGGTACAAATGATGCAAAAGAGCTTAAAGTCTATAAAAGAAATAAAAGAGAAAAAATTAGTAAACCACAAACCTTAATTTGTTGGAATGAAAGATGGAAAATTGAGCTGACAGCAAAGACAATAAGGCTAAATTTAAAATTATATTTGGAATCCTTATCAGATAAGAAGTAGTAGTAAATTAATATATTATTCTAGTTTTAGATATTTTATCCTAGTTTTAGATATGTTATCGTAGTTGTTTAGCACTAGTACAACTTTTATCTGAATAGGATTTAAATTTATTAAGAACCCTTTCTTACTAGAATAAGGTTCTAAGAACTTCTATATAAATATCTACACTCAAACCTTTAATAACAAGATATCCTGGATTTTTTCATATCTTAGAAGGGGTGATGATTTCTTCTAAGAGTGATTCTTAAACCTTATCGATAATTCCTAGTTTTCTACCTTCCCTTGTTAGTGTCCTCACTAAATTCCAACAACCATGTCGAGAATACCCACATTTCCCACATCGAAGAAAGAGAGGAAAGAAGACTAATATATAAGCCTAGAGGGCTACCCCACCTATTGCCAACTAATTTTACAATGGAACCTCACTTCTGCTTGTGTGTTATCTAACTTTCCTCCTCGTGTGGGCTTATAGGCCCACTGCAAATCTAACATGGTATCAGAGCCAATGAAGATCTTGGCCCACTGTTTGCCCCAAAAGGGGGCCCATCATTTAAGCAACTGGAGAAGGATTTGAAGTTTGCATGGAGCAAGTAGCCTAACAGTATTGTTTGCCCCAAAACGGGACCTATTGGAAGTTCAACCCTAATGAGGATTGTTCACATACCTCTCCAGATTATCCAAGTTAAAAAGGGACTCACATGCGAGGGAGAGTGTTGAGAATACCCACATGTGAGTGTCCCACGTTGAAGAAAGAGGAGAAAGAAAAGCCTAGTGGGCTACTTCACCTATTGCCAATTAGTTTTAGAATAAAACCTCACTTGGCCTTGTGTGTTGTCTAACTTTCCTCATTGTGTGGGCTTGTAGGCCCATTGCAAATCTAAGAAACCAAAACCGTAAATTCTAGCCATATCAAACCTAAATTCCAACTATATTAAACCCTAAAATCCTAGTCTAAATTTTCAGCAATCAAACATTAAAAACCCAGCTATACCAAATCTGAAATTTTAGCGTTCCAAGATAAAATTCAGACCTGAAACTTAATATTTCAGCAGCGTAAAATAAGATATATCTCCTAATTTTGTGAGTTTTAGCTAGTAGCGAATACTTCTATTTGTCTTGAATCAATTTGGTATCAAAGCTTTTGTTCACAATGGTGACATATAATGTAAGGCCACATAGAAGAATACTCAATGACTAAAAGCGAGATGAAATGGATTTGAGAATTATGAAAAAATTGGATATAAAAGATTCTCGATCACAAGGTGCTCTAAAAAACAACTTACATGTAACAACTCCTACAAGGAAGTACGTTGGGTAATTTTTGGAGACTAGACAGCCTTGACATGCATTCCCTAAAAGTCAAAACTCCCACAAGAAAAAAGTATGGAAACCGACAACCTATATTTGATGCTAAACATGGAGAAGGTGGTAATAAGCAAGACGAAGGAACTGATACTGATCAACAACACGGAGTGCAAGGGAAAATCTTTGTCAAACAATCATATTTGGATTTTGATTCCTCAAATTTAAAAGGCACTAACTTGGAGTGAGTGTTTATTATGGGTGGTGAAATTATTTATACCTTCCCTTCAATTGATCAATTGGAACCTTCAAGCCTACATGTAGATGTTACTCAAATACTTGATGACATGGAGAGTTTGACTGTAGGAGATCAACAAAGCGTCAAAGATGAATGAAAATAGAACGAAGTGGATTCTCTGGGGAACCCTAAAGTTGAAACATCTGAACAAGTTGGAACACTTGAACAACAAGCTGAAACACCTAAACAACAAGATCAAACCCTTGAGCAACAAATCAGAATACAAGAACAATAGATTGAAACAACAGGGCGGTAAACTGAAAGAATAGGACAGCAAGCTAAAATAACAGAACAGGGAGATGAAAAGATTAACCAACAACTACTTCATGTTCCAAAGCTTATTGGCTCTGGACTTAATAATATCCTCGGTATTTTTGATGAAGATTATGTTGCAGTGGGAGAGGAAGGACAAGTAGATTTGAATGAAGTTGCGACTTTGCAATAAGTGCACTTGCAAAGTCAAAATTCAGTAATGACAAAAAATTAATGGATTTGACTACAAGAAGCAACAATATGTATGTTCTTGATGTCTAAGTTGTAGAGAAGCCATGTGGTTTTGTTATGAAACCATGTTCACACTACAAAACTATTCTTCTAGGAAGTTGTATGTCTCTATGGATTACTTTTAACCATCATCTCCAATCTTGATGTGAAGTTCATGAGTTATTTTTTGATAACCCTAGAGAAAACAATGAATCCTAAGTTTCAATTTTCAAGTTCTTTCCTTCCCCAGATCGATGGATAAACAAAGGTGGTGAATAGAAGTTTGGGAGACTTGTTAAGATATTTGGTTGGGGAAAATGCGAATAATTGGGACTTAATTCTTCCTAAGATAGAATTTACATACAACAATCCTATAAAAAGATCGAGTAAAAGACCTTTTGAGATAGTTTTGAGAGTTCAACCAAGAAAGTCTAATGATCCGGTTCCTTTACCGCAAACAAAACAAGTTAGCGTTGAAGCTAAAGATTTTGCACAACACATGAAGGATATCTTTAAAGCGGTACGAAAAAAGATAACAACCAACAACTTGACTTAAAACGAACATCCTAATTAACATTATCAATTGGTGGAACTCAATGAAGGGAATATAGTGATACTTAGGAGTTGTCGAAAGCATTTTTGAAAAGTAAGCTATAAGAAACTTCATTCACGGAGAGTTGGACCTTATATAAGATCCTCAAAAACATAAGTGTTAATGTTTAAGAAATACCAATTGACATGAGAATTAGTCATGGTTTTAATATTTCAGACTTAACTATTTATCATGGAAATGATGGTACACAATCTCCTACTCTAGCTATAGGAATTCCATTCACCCCTCATCTTACTGAGGAGATAGAGGATGTTCTTGATGAATAATTTGTGGCCACAAGAGCTGAAGGATATCGATAGTTTCTTGTCAAATGGAAAAAAAAAATCAATTTCTAACAATACTTGAATTTTAGAATTTGAATTTCAAAAGTTGAGTCCAAACTTATATAATCAGTATTTGTCACATTCTAAATTGAGGATGACTTTAGACAAGCCGGGGAGAATTGATGCAAAATAGCTTAAAGTCTATAGAAGAAATAAAAGAGAAAAGTTAGTCAACCACAGGACTTAATTTGGTGGCATAAAGGATGGGAATGGAGTTTATAGCAAAGAAATAAAGGCTAAAATTTAGATTATGCTAAGAATCCTTACTAAATAAGTAGTAGTAAATAGTAATAAATTAAATATAATATTCTAATTTTAAATATATTATCCTAATTATTTAGAACTTACAGTATTTCTATTAGAATACGATTTAAATTTGTTATGAACACTTTCTTACTCTTCTCAACAAATATGTGTATACTCAGCCTTTCAATAACAAGATATCTTTAACTTTTTCTACAAATTTGAGTTTTCATTTAGAAGGTATAATGCTTTCTACTTAAAGTGTTTCTTAAGCTCTAGGAATGATTCCTAGTTTCCTACCCTCCCTTGTTATGTCCTCACTCAATTCCAACAACCAAAACGTTATTGGCGTGGTTGATTCAAGGAATGGAATAGATAAGAGGT
>JANSVB020000131.1:3154022-3166396 GCA_025504935.2 Erythroxylum haughtii | reverse complement strand
CTAAAATTTCCAATTACAATATTCTTACTAACCAATAGACTTTTCCATATAAAAAAATTCAAAATTCTTAAAACACCAAAAAATCAAAACTCAATCTAATTATACCCGGAATCATTCATGAATGCATGTACAATTATTTTCATGTGCCACGACTTCAATATTTGTATGTATGTGTATAACATAATATGCATGAACATGGAGATACATTTCTAACTCTCATAATCGCTCACATTTACCATTTTAACCTTCCCACAGGTAATGAGATGTTACACCCCAGATGTCATTGTAGGTGTGTTACATGTCTTTCAATTTGAGGCATTTGCATTGCTAGATCCAAGATCTACACATTCATTCATCGTACCACATTTAGATTCTAGACTACATTGTAAGAGAGAAATATTGAAATGTGGCCTAGTGATGAGTACTCAAGTAAGCAGTACTATAGTAATTGAGGAAGTATGTAAAGAGTGTATTATTCAGATTGACCAGGCCAAATTTAAAGCTGATTTGATAGTCTTGCAATTAAGAGAGATATATATTATCCTAGGTATAGATTGACTTACCGCACGCTATGATGAACTGCCATACCAAGGAAGTGATTATTGAATCCCCTACTCAGTCAAGGGTGATATTTCGAGGTATTAGTCAAGTACCAGTTGGATTAATTTCCTCGAAGAGTGCCTTTAGACTGATTTGGGGTGGTTGTGAGGCTTACTTAGTCTACATGTGTTGGACCTCGAAATTTTTTTCTCTAGTTAAGCATGATTAAATGAATTATGATATTTTGATAGATTTAATTTTGGAGTTTAATTGTTATGTATATGTTAGTAGGATTTATTTCATAGGTTAGTTGAATTAAAAGTGATAAGAATGTTCAAGGGCATTTTTGGCAAGTCACTTAAGGATAAAGAACATAAGGCATATAAGGAAGGGTAAAATGGACATTACATACTCATTAAGGGTAGGATTGGAAGATGAAAATGTGGTCTTGCATTTAAGAGAATGAGAAAACGTGAATTGAGGGAGAAGAATGAAAATAGAAGAGAGAAAGAAGAGAGTTTCGATGGTTGAGAGAAAAGAAGAGAGTTGAGCTAAGGTTCATATTTTCTAAGCTTTCTAGAGAGATTTTGAGGTTGTTCAAGAAAAGAAAAAGGTAGAGGAAGACAAGAGCTTTCATAAGAGCCAAGAAACTCTTCATTTGGTGAAGATTCAAGGTAAGGTCTTGCTTAATCTTTTGAATTTTTGGAAGGGATTTGGTTTATGAAGCTTAGGAAATGCATGGGTTTAAGTTTTCTAGAATTGATTTTAGTGAATGTGTCTTGGGGGTCCTCAAATTGGAATTCCTATTGAATTGAAAATTTTGTCAATGTTAAGGGAATCAAGAGAGGCAAGAGGAACAAGAGGAGAGACATTTTTGAGCAAGTCTTTAAGCAAGGGAATTCAAGGTGGGTCTCATGTTTATAATTGAGTAAATAAGCCATAAATGTTTCTTTCAAGAAATGGAAATAAATAATTTCAACTACTTTATAAATGTGCAATTATAGTTCTTTAAATGCTTTAAGAAAGTGCTACATGTTTTGTACATGAATTTTGTGTATGAATTAGGAAATGAAAAAATGAAAATGTTTTTAAAAGGATATCAAGTTTATGAAATCATGTTTCAAAAATGTGTCATTTTAGGCAACAAGTTTACAAGTTATGAAATACATGTGTATGTGGGTTTGGTTTGGTCCATTCTGTATGTCAAGTGCACTTTAACTAAAGGCTTCTCCCACCTACCCGCTAATGGCATAGAGCTCCTTCATGAACTTCCTCATGTTTATGACTACGTAAAACCACTATGTGGGATTGTGTTAGTTCATTTTGTTCACGAGCACACAGGACCATTATATGGGAATGTGTTAGTTCGTTCTATTTATGGACCACCCAAACTATTCTGATGTGCTTATGTGTTTATGATTTGTGACAAGTTTGATGAATTCATGATTCATGATGTTTATGAATTGCTTGATAAGCTGTGAATTTGGAAAATATGTGTTACATGGATTTCAATGTGAATTTTACATTGGAAATAAATATTTCAATGGTCTTTGCTTGTTTCTCGTTATAAACTTGTTTTTCACGAGTTTTCAAGCTCACCCCATTCCTTCCCATCTTCAGGTGATGAAAAAGAGATCGAGTGATCAAGAGTTGAGGCATCACTCCAAAGTTGCATCTTTTTGTGTTTTATGTTATTTTATGAAAACACTAGGCTTTAGTTACATTTCAAGTATTATTTGATCAAGTATCTTTTGTATTTTGGAACATTGATGTATTATGGCTTGAAATGCCCATTAAAGCTTTGTAAAAGACTTATCTTTTGATGATAATGAAATATGAATTGTGTATGGATGATGTTGAGTTAAAATTAGGTATACTTAAAGAAGATATCAACCTGAGATGATGAATTTTGAACATGAATTGTTGATATATGTATATAAGCGAGATGTTATGGAAAAAGAAAGAAAGGATTTTTGTGAATGATGAGAATTAGTTGTAAGTGATGAGTCAAATTAGTAGATATTAGAGAGTTTAATGAAGTAAACTTGGTAGTTGAATGGTTATGCTCATGACTTTCCAAGTTGTACATTGAAATTGCAAGTTTTTTTATAAGGGAAAAATTTATGTTCGGATTTCAAAGGAAAAACTAGATTGATCTAGACTTAATTAGACAAAGTTGTCTTCATGAAAGTTGTAGTTTATCTTTCTAGCTTTCTAACAATATATAATATGAAGTTTTTGGACATCGGAGTTGAAAGTTATGATCATTTGAAGTTAGTTATGTTGCTTAAGATGTTTATGTAGGACAGCTTCGGACGCGATGGCACTAGGCACTCTCGCGATTGCACCAAGTGCTCTTCCATCGCACCTTCACTCCTTACAATCTCACCTTTTTCCTTGTGAGCACACTTTCATCCTTGCGACACACCTTTGTTCCTCGCGATCGCACTTGAAGGGTTTTCCAACTCTGAACATGTTTCTCTTTTGGCTATAACTTTGTCATCTGACCTCCAAATGAGGTGATTTTTGAACTAATAGATTCCTAACACATTCTTCTATCTATTCATAGAAATTAATAGCCTTTGGTTTTGATTTGAAAAATATGAATGGAAAGAAAGTGAGGGAATCGGTTGGAAGAGCATGATTTGATTATTTTATTGAACATACCTAGGTGTTTTAATCATCTCTTGATCTGTAGAGCTTCGAATGAGATGATTCTTATTTCAAAATCAACTAGAGTCATAAAGCTACAAATTATATGAAGAAATCAATTTTTAATTCGATCTCTAAAACTTTCAATTTCTGGGTGGAAGTTGAGTATAGTGTACTATTTCAGTATAACAATAGTCCAAAAATGATTGGGGTATAACTTTCAGATTTCTAATCCAATTGGATTAATTTTAGTGTCATTAGAAAGATCAGACAATGGGAAACATTGATCTGAAGAAGTCAATTCATGTTTTGGTGATTGACTAGTGTGCATCCTACCCTTGTGGGATATATGTTCAAATGTCACGTAGGACGTCAGGCACGTGTCTTACGAGGGTGGAAACGGGGCCCAACACTTATAGTATCGAAGAGTGAAGATGAACCGATGATGGTTAAGGAGATTACATTGAAATAACCCTATAAGAAATCATGCTCAAGTCTTATGATATTCCAGATAGTTGGGTTTTGAAAACGAGGCCCAACATCAGATGTCTAATTTTACCATGAAATCATATAAAACAACTTCATTATCCCTTATAAACTTCATAATCAATATGCAATCCCAATATACTCCACAAACCCCATAAAATTGAATACTGCAACTATTTCTCTCAAAATTGTTTCACAACTTAAAAATATAATGGTTAATGTATAAAACTTACCTCAATCCGTTGAAACTTTAAGGAAATAGGTTGGATGGATGGGTTTGTCACCGAAGAAGACTAGGTAAGCAACACCAAAAGGGAAGGAATAAGAGAGAAAAAGAAAAGTGGGGTTTATAGCCAGTTGACATGTGATGTAAAACAAATCTAATGCAATATGGTTGACAACACGGGCGTGTATCTACCTTGTATTGTCTAACTTTAGGGAAGTTTAAAGATCACAAAAAAAGAAAGAAGGAAGGAAGAAGGAAGCATCGAAAAATAAGGATAAAAGGTTCAAAAGCTAAAGACAAGAGCAACAAACAATGTTGAGAATGGAAATATCTATATCCTAATGCAATAACCTTTCGATGAGAGTCTCCCTCCTCTAACCCAAAAACAACCTTCTGATAGCCTTACCCCCGAGTAACACCCTTCTGACAGCTTTGTCCCCCCCAACCCTCGCAACAGATACCACCTCCTACCTGATAACCATTTGCCCTCATAAAACAGTAACGTTACCAGTAATGACACCAACCAACCTTAAAAAAGCTATACAAACTTCCACAGGAACCATACCAATTGCAAGCACACACCCCCTTAAAACACCAGAGATAGACAAATTTTTGACACTCTAAAGGAACTTGTGAAGAGAAAAACTACTTGGAGATCCATTGTTGGCGACTCCAAAACCTTGGGAAAGTTAAGGTTTGTGAAATAACAAGCAAGGAACCATTTAAGCCCCTCTAGAGGTGCTTCAAATTGGAGTTAAAAAATAGAGCTCATTTTTGGTAGTTATTTTCCTTGAGAAAAGACTAGCATTTCTTGTTGTTAACAAATGGGCTAACTTTGCCTAGAGAGATATGGGTTTGGTAACCACAGTGGTGAATGAAGATGAGCTTTTTGTGTTCAAGTTTAACTTAAATGAGAGTGTTCGGAGAGTATTAGTAGTAGGACTGTGGCATGTCTTAAGACATCTATTTCTACTGAAGAAATGGCATCTAGGGGTAACTCTAGACAAAAGCATATAGGAAACAATCCCACTTTGTATTAATTTCCATAGAGTCCCTTTGGAATATTGGTCTGTGAAAGGGATCAGCTATATGGCTAGCAAAATAGGGAAACTCTTAGGAATGGATGAAAACATTGCAAGGATGAGAAGAATAGGATTTGCTAGAGTGTGCATTAATGTGGATATTTCCAAAAAACTTCTATATTATTTGAGGATTATAAAATTAAAAAAGAATGGGGATTTAGAGGAACATCTTGTAAGAATTTCATACATGTAGTAACCAAAGATTAAGGAGGAGAGAACGATTTTAAAATGGAAAAGAGAACTAAGAGGAGAATAAGGATAGAAGAGAGGAAGTTGAGCAGATCGGAAGAGTAAATATAGAGGAAGGGGAAACAAATAATTCTAGTTAGGAATAAGACAATAATGACCTCAAAACTCCAAATAAAGCAAAGTAAGTGGTGAATGTAATGGAGGAGGATCAAAATGAAGATGATAGTACTCCGTTAGTAGAACAAAGAGGGACCTCTAGGATTAAACAAATGGAAAAAGTGATAGAGAAAGATTATAATGCAACAGACAAGACCCCTTCAATAGAGAAAGGAGAGACTTTAGGAACCAAACAACTTATTGGAAATCTCTCTAGGGAAAATAAGAAATCAATGAGGAAGAATTCAAGTGAAAAGTAGTAGTAATAAAGATGGTAGTTTGTAATGTTAGAGGGCTTAATACCCTAAATAAACAATTAACAGTTAGGGACTTGATCTCAAACAGAAAGGTTGATTGTTTATGGTTTCTAGGGGAAAACTGGAAGGTGATTTCTAACCATGACAAACATGTAAGAGTGAGAGTTGTAGTAGGTGTTAATACTTAGAAGATGGAGATGGTAAACTAGTTTGGTACAGACTAAATGATAAATTATGATATGATGCTTAAAGACTCTAGCAGAAACATTATTGTTAGCAAACTATATGTTCTAGAGACAATCCCTATGGGAGGAACTGGTGAGGATCAATATTACA
Source organism: Erythroxylum haughtii (assembly GCA_025504935.2). NCBI lineage: Eukaryota > Viridiplantae > Streptophyta > Magnoliopsida > Malpighiales > Erythroxylaceae > Erythroxylum > Erythroxylum haughtii. The sequence continues at coordinate 3,160,472 of JANSVB020000131.1, read as the reverse complement.
ATCACTTCTCAATTGCACTCCCTATACAAATGAGACTTGGGTTGACAAAAATTGAGCAAAGCAAAATTGTAAGGAGTTACAAGACCTAGCAAAGCTCATTGGGTTGACAGATCTTAAATACTATGGAAATATGCATACTTGGAGCAACAAGCAAAGTAGAGGATGGTTTTTGCTGAAGAAACTCGATAGATGCGTGGTTAATGATGATTGGCTAGCTCAATTTCCCATAATTATTGCAAGATTTGAGGAACCTAATACTTTAAACCATAGTCCTATTGCAGTGGATTTAACCATTTTCGATAATACAAGGAATACACCATTTAGTGTCTTTAACCACTAAATGGACAACCCAAAGTTTAAGAGGATTCTAAAGGAGGGAATGAACTTAGAGATTGCAGGAACCAAAGGATATAGGTTAAGCGTAAAGCTAAGGACACTAAAAGAAAGACTGAAAGATCTCAATAAGGAGAATATAATACCTTAATAGGAGGTGTTGAGAAAATTTTATATCTAGTAAAACTCCCAATACATGCAAGTTTACAGATTGTAACTTATAATATTGAAAGGTATCAATCGCTTGAGGAACTAGCTAAAACAAATGGAACTTAACTTTGTCTAATGTAATAAAATATGATATGAGTGAAGATAATAACCAAAATTAAAGCAATTAAATAAAATCAAGCAAATAACAAACAATAAGTGAGCTGCCAATTTAATGTAAGGTTGATCAAGGATGAATGCTTAAGAATTATTCTTTCATTATTATGCCCCCTTAACTATTATTGAACCAATTATGTGTTGATCCTAGATGTCCTGCGGGATTGAATACTCTCTCTTAAGACCTAATTAATTAACCCTAATTGAATATGAAAATTCCAAATTTGCAACCTCTTGATTCACAAAACTTTCATAACATTTTCAACAAAATATAACATTATCTATTGGATAATCAAGTTCTCGCATAATATCTCTCTTCAAATGATAGTTGATTTGATAATTGTGTGACTTATTAAACTACCAACTCTTGTTGCGTAATTTAATTAGATTCCTTTTATCCCACTCTCTCGATTTATTGTCAAATAATAAAATGCACAATTATCACAACACCTAAATTTTGTATCGAGCAATAATAGTCAAATTCACAAAATAAATTCAGAATAAACCCTAATATGGGAATTAGAACTTCATGAATGTAATAAACATCTGAGAATTTAGTTTGCACATTAAGTTTGATGAAAATAACAAAAGAAAAGAAAGAAAAACTTAGTTTTGAGTATGAATTGGAAAGCTGGAATTCTGGACGTTCTTTTTTATCTTCCTTGTTTGATCCACTTTTGTAAGATGGTTGCTCCATTTTATAGGCTTCATAAGGTTCTTAAATAGTCTCTATTTTAGGGGTGTAACTATGGTTTTCACCCTTCAATTAGTTCCAAACATACCCCTAAACCCAAAAATAGATAGAAAAAGTTACAATTGGCAAGCCTCTATCACGATGGTGACAATGGAGTCACGAGTAATTATCTTTTTTCATGACAATGACATGGGAGTTATGATCGTGACATTGCCTATACATACGCACATCCTACTCTCTTGTTTTTCACTTATTTGATTTCCAACACTAACAAACACATCAAATTCCTTAAGAAACATATAATTAAGAATGAAAACATGCTCTAAATCACACGAACACTTAGAATATAAATAAACACTCACATTAATTATGTTTTAAAGAATAAAGTAGGTCGTTACTTTAATCTTAAAACATACACCTTAGCATTCTTTTATTACGAACCATAATCTTGATAAGTGATGAACTCATATATTTTATTATAATTTTTGATATGATCAGAATGGATTTTTACAGAGTATCAATCAAGTTTTTGCATGTTAGAATTATTAATTGAAACATGTATTATGAAACATTTACTCAAATAAAGAGTTTATAGTGATATCATCACTTCTAGATGTTTTACGGAGTTTGGTGATTAAACTGGCGCCAACAGTTTGATGGAATAACTACCTATCAAGTCTTAACGCCAAGAAGAGATCTTGTGTGTTAATCACTATATAGAGTAAAATGGAAGATCTAAAAGGAAAAACTAACATAAGTGCAAAACGATAATTTTACCTTTTATTGTGTGGATGGCTATAATATGGTTCATAATAAAGTTTGCTATAAGACTTCCTATTTGAAACAAGTGTTCTCATAATATTTAGTAATTCAAGAGTTCAACTAATTGTCTTTAGTGGAATGACATTTGGTTAATAAACTGGAATTAGTTCTAATGAGATTAAATTAATTACAGGCTTATTACTGCTTGAATTATCTAAATCCAATTACATTCTCCACTTGGTTTGTAGAAAGGTTATCAAGCAAAGTAAGAAATATAAATAGAGGTTTTAAAGTCCATGATTGAATGTTGGGCTTACTTTAATTAGAAGCTCAAATGAACATTTAATATTGGGCTTGACTTAGGTTTGATTTGATTAATTAGATTAATTAAATTGAAACAAAGTTATTACAGAAAGAAGGAGGGCATATTTCATTTTTTTATACCTAAATGTGCAGCTGCACATTTATCATTGAATTGCTAAATTAAAGATGGTTTTTATCATGTTTTTATCATCATTAAATAGAGTAATGATCTTATTATTAAATGGTTTAATGGTTGTCTTTTAAAGATGGCATATAATGTAACCTTTTAGCTTTCATTTGATTAAGAAGGAAGAGGTGCATTTGATGTACTCTCTCTTCCTTCTTTCATCCATAACTGAAAATAAGAAAGTCTCATTTAGGTTATTGGTCTTTTCATATAGCCATCTTAAACAAATGAGAAGAGTATCATTTATTGGCTTCTTTATGATTGATTAAAGAATGAAGTGATGCATCGGATGCACATCACTTATTTCTTTGATGATATCCGAAATTGACAGGGAGATTAAGAAGTGTTCTTGCATTTTTGACCCACTCTCTCCTCTCATGCATGCATAGCCAAAACTTGAATGAGAAGAGTCTCATTTTTGGCTTCTTTCTTAAAGATCTCTTCAAAATATTTCTTCTCCTTTCCCACCAAAGGATCTTATTAACCAAGTTGTCCAAGAAGAACAAGTGGTAGATTAGATTGGTCCAGGATACAACAACAATAAAAAGGATACATTGACAAAGGAAAGGATACAAAAGAGACAAAGCTATAGCAAGGATTTAGAGAGGATACAAAAGCGAGGAGTCAAAGCTGTCGCAAGGAGTACGTATATTTCTACCATCTTGTTCTTATGTAAATTATTTTCCTTATACCGTATCATGTATGGTTGAAACAAGTTGATTTAGTTATGTTATTTCCACTATGTTTTTTTATTTCGAAAAAGTTTTTAAATCTACCATTTCTAATTAGAGCCTAAGGCTCAATGTGTTTAAAGAGCTCTGTATCTCAACGAATAAGGAACGGTATGAAAGAGCCCAGTATCCACAATGGATAAGGGATAGTGAAAAAGGCACACAGTCACAACAACGTAATAAATGAATTGAGTCTCATAAACATTGCATTCAAATATGATATGAATAAATTGAATAATTGCATTGTTATGATGACTGCCCTTATATGAATATGTGATAATGAATGGTATGAACTTGTGTTTGAATTATGAGATTTGAGAACAAATGATTCATAATATTACTTGATGTGACCAAGTTGATGTGAATTACATGATAATATGAACTATTGTATTGTATGACAAGAGTGAGCCATTGAGAATGGTTACTCTACTAAGTTCGCAAAACTCATTAAAATTGCAACGTTGACAATTTCAGGTTCAAAAGAGTGATGATCTAGCTTTTAAAACTGCATAGAAGTGATTTTGTACAGCTTTTGGAGTTCAGATATGGCTCAAAGGTCAATCAACTAGGACTGAAGAAATAGTTTGTTTTAATTTTTGTTTAGTTTCCTTATGCTTGTAGCATATTATGTTGACCTAGTTGTAAACACTCTAGATTGACATTGTAAAACATGGATGTTGGTTAATATTATAGTGTGAATTCTAGTTTGAGAAATGAAACGAGGAAAATTTTGGTTTTCAGACAATGTGTTATTTATGGTTTTACTTACGATGCCTTGTGATATAGTGAAGGTGAAATAGTTAACACGCCACTTTTGTCGAACATGTGCACGTGTAATCGTAGGGCGCACGTTCATATGACATACGAGAGTGGGGTGTTACAAAGCGTCTCCTATATTATCCAATAGCTACGGTTAATTAACGATCTCTTCTTAATTAACTATGACCTAAGGAAAAACTGGGATTAATAAAGCTTATTTATAATATATGACTAATAGTTCAAAGAGAGGTATAAGGATAGTAATTCAATGAAATATGTTTAATTGGGCGTAGGCCGAGATCAAACCAAAAAACCGAATCCCTAACAAATTCATCAATTTCATCAATTTCAAATGTTTTCATTAGTTTAGTTTTACTTTATTTTGTTATTAAACCAAACCAAACCTCCTAAAAAAACGTAGACGCTGATTATTTTCATTTCAAAAGCTTTACACATACTCTCTATTGGATAGACCTAGACTGACCACTGCTATAGTTGTAGGCCTAGTTTATTTTGACTAGTGTTACGACATGCTACATTAATTTTGTAGTCGTTGTCGAGAAGTGTGATGCTTTAGTTTTTGTTCTTGAGTTTAATTGGTGTTTTGTACATATTTGTTGCTAACTAATTTTTGCATTTATTTCTTGATCTTCACACTTTTTGTTTAGCTTTTTGTGTGAAAAAATTTAAAATTAAAATTACATAGATGGAAGTAATTTTTTTCTGTAACTCATATTCTCAATCCTATAACCATGTTTAGAATGTGCATACTAACTTTAGTTATGGATAGGATAATCAACAGAATTACTTTCTTAATAGTATGCAAGACACAGCAATTTCTGTATAAACCAGATGCTTCTTATTACAAGTCTGGTCGATCTCTAGAAGAATTAGTTAATGTTGTCACTGTTAACACTTTACAATTTCAGCAAGAGGAAAGACATTATTGGTCTAGCTTCCAAGATTTGGAATGGCAGCAAAACTTAGGTACATTTCTAGAAGAATCAGTTAATCTTGTTGCTACTAACACTTTGCAATTATAGTAGTTCCAGGAGGATATGATACAATTCCATCAAGATGCAATGTCTAGACTCCAGAACTTGTCAAGCCAGGTAGGTTATCTGGCAGAAATTATCAACCGATTAGCATCACAAAGTGAAGAGGCACTATTATCCTAACCTGAGGTGTACCCAAGGGACATTAGTGCAAAGGTCTTACAGAGTGAAGAGGAGCTTGAGAATACTACTTAAGGAATTGCTTGTGTCGAAGAAGTGGAGAAGGAGCTCGAAGAAGAAAATGATGCATCTTTTAGCTTGAAGGTAAATATTGAGTTACTAATTATTGGTAAGACTGACTCTTTACCTTTACCTAGCAGGAGAGAAATTGAACGAAGAAGAAAAAGATGAAGAGACATTTGAGATCTTTCTAGAGTGCATGGACTCAGTAGAGATTAAGAATTTGAAGAAAGGGAAGATGCTGGAGGTGAATGATCACCAACCTAAGCCCTATCCTGAAGAACCTCAAGTGGAGGAAGCATATACGACACCTAAATATCACAATTTCGTCACAAGATCAGAAGAAAAAGAAGTTGAGCCAATGAAAATAAACAAAGGCATTGTTTAGGAGGCAACCCAAGGGAAGTTTTGTTGGACCCCGAACTATTCTTGAAAGTTAGAACTATTAAGTAAGAAATTGTTGGTGATTAGTTATGTGTAAAGAAAAGAAGAATTCTTGAATTTGAAGTGAAGTAGAAAAGATAGTTATGTAGAAGATGGGTTACATGTGAAATGTTGAAAGTTATAAGTTGAAACTTGTTCATTGAGTATGCTTTGATGTTGTAGCCATAACATTTTATCTAGTTATCCAAATGACGTAATTCTTAATTTGGATTAAACTAGAGAGATAGAGTTACAAATTATCTAATGAAATCAAGTTCTAATTCAGTCTTTAAGAATTTTAATTTTTGGATGAAATTTTAGCACAGAATTTTGTTTCAATATAAGAATAGTTTGGAAATGTTTGGGATATAACTTTCAGATTTTTGAACCAAATTGAATGATTTTGGTATCATTAGAAACTTAAGACAATGAGTAACATCTTTCTAGAAGGAAGTATTATCAAATTCCTTCAATTTTTTCATGATCATTAGTAAAGGAGATAGAAGAATAAGATGTTAGTTTTAATTGACACAAGGGGAAAAATTGGAAAGGCTAAGTAAGTGAGGGGCAATTTTGGAAGAATAAGCTAAAGATGAGTCTTGAAATAAGAAAGAGAAGAAGAGAATAGGGAAAGTCGTGGAAGAGAAGAGAGGAAGAGAGAAAAACGTGGGAGAGAAAAAGAAGAATAAAAATTGTGGG
>JANSVB020000131.1:3114542-3133741 GCA_025504935.2 Erythroxylum haughtii | reverse complement strand
AAGTAACAAGGCTAAAGTTAGTTAGAGTATACTATGCAAGCCTACAAAAACTAGAGAGGGGGAATATATTAAGCTAAGTTGATAAACCAAATTAGTCTAGCAAAGAATTATAGAGATTATGTAGTACGAAGGATGAACTATGGGTGAAATAGATACACAGTGTGTTCATTAAAAGCAGCAGTATATGGAAGTTGGAGATTAAACAAAATATGTCTTGGAATTTCAAACAAATCTTAAGAAGAAGATAGTGGATGCAAGATCTAATCTTCCATAAGAGTAGGAATGGGGAACAAGCAATGTTTTGGTTTGATAATTGACACTCCAAAGGACCTTGATACAAAATTAAAGAAATTCAACACCTAAAGATGGTGGTTAGTCCTGATACTAAAGTAAGCAAGTTGATCAAGGATAATTGATGGTATTGGCCTTACCATAACAACAGGAATATGGACATCATAACAGGGAATTTGCAGCATGTCACGAAATAACTCAGGATGAGGTGCTATAACCTGCAAAGGGTTCAAAGAATTTTAACTCCAAGACCTGTAGAATATTTCTCTAAAAGGATCTAAGCAACAAGGTGGAATGGAAAAATTTAGCATTGAATACTGATATTAATCCATCTCTTTCATTTATATTGTGGATGGGGCTAATAGGGAAACTACCCACCAAGGATAGAATTAAGTTTCCAATTAATTCTCTATAGTGTGAGTTATGCTGTCACAACCTGGAATCTTTGGACGATCTACTAGTGAGGTGCAAGTACACAACAAACATCAGGAGTAAACTGCAAAGAGTTCTTAGAATATAAAAATAAACCAACTCCTATTATGAATTAATCCAATGGGATGGTAACCAACGCATATTATAAAATTGTCAAGATCAATTTGGCATCTACATTATTCTACATATGGCAAGAGAGGAATTTCATAATATTCAGTAACAAGGTTAGAAGTAGATAGCAACCTAGCAGACTTTCCTCTAATGCAAACTCTCTATGAAAGCTAGAGGATTAACAAATAACCTTTCATCAAGCATGAGAGAAAGATTGCTACTAGAATGATCCTTCTAAAGTCTTTGTGTAACTAGAAACATAGATTCTCCAAACTTTTGTAACTACATTCCTTTGTACCTAGCAAGGTTGTACAATTTTTTATATCAATGAATTACTTAATTTTTTTTAAAAAAAGGTTATTGGGCTAATTTTGTAATGACCAAATCTAGGAAAGAAAAACTTGGTAGGAAACATAAAAATAAAGGATCTTAGACCCCTAATTTTTCAACATGATCATAACATAGAATGTAAAGGGTATGAACTATCTAAAAATTAGTAAATAATGAAGGACTATCTATTTTCAAATAAGCCTAAACTAGTTAGATTATTGGAAACTAGATGTAAAGCCAATAAGTTACCTAAATGTGTTTAGACGTTCGATAAGAATTAGGAAATTATATGAAACCATCAAGCTTACAATAATGGCAGGATCATAATAGCCTATGACCCTAGTACAATTTTTTTAGGTTTTTTAGTTAATTAGGATGTTGAGATGGATTAATTGCACTTTTTCTATTAGTAAATAGTAGGGAATTTTGTGTGATTAAATTGGATATTTAAGTTTGTCATTACACTTTATTTTCACATATTATATTAGGTTATTTATTTTTGTGTGTTTTTCTAATCCATGATTAATTAATTATAGGGTTGCATTATGGTATTTTATTTTTCATGATTTGATTAACATCAATTATTAACTTTTTGTTTTGGCGATTTGTATTTATTTTCATATTTTAGGGAATAAATGATGTAGAGGAAAAACATACCACACTAATGGTGGGAAAATAAAGTGCCTAGATAAGTGATAGATGCATATTTGACCATATTTATATACCTATATTTGATGTATTTTACTTGATATTTTATATTTTATTGTATATTTGGTGCTTAATTTGCTGGCCTTTATGGATCAAAAGGAGAAGAATTCAGAGGGAAATTTGACATAAAATGAAGATTTAAAGCAAATAAAAGATATACGGCTGTGTTTATGGCCGTATACATCTCACATCCTATGCAAAATCACAAATTATGGAGATTTTGAGATATATATGGTCCAGTGCATGGTCGTGTATCAGATCGTGTATCTCCTAGAAACCTAAAATTACTATAAAAGACGTGAGTGGAGGCAAAAGAAAAGAGCAAACTTACAGAGGTGATTTTATACATGGAGAACATTCGAAAGGGATGATATTGATATAGAGAAGTGGAAAACATGAAGAAATCATCAACAAATCCAATAGATTACAATATCAAACCTCAAACTTGCAAGAACATTCGATAAAAATAGGAAGATTTAGAATTATGAAATCTTTATTTCCTATTCATTTTTCTTCCATTTTATCTTTGATTTCATTTTCTATTATGTGTAACTAAACATCTTTAGTGTCTAGGTGTGATGAACTCTAGTTTATGTTAAAATATATTTTGATTTTTTATTTAATGCAATGCTTTGGATTAATCTAATATGATTTAATTATGTGTTTTATATGTGTTCTAATAGATTCAGAATATTAGTACATAATCTTATTCCATAACACGAGATTGAGAAATCTTATTTATGAATAGATCTACTGTAATTGAAAGGAGTTGATTACAAATTGATAGATAGGTTGACATAAATCCTCTAGATTAAGGTCAAACCTAATAGCGTAATTCACATATTGGTAAAGCAATCCTAGAATCTTTAACTTGAAGAATTTCGATTAATAAACCTAGGATTAGTTGTTAGTAGTCTTAAGAGAATTATTAACATAGGATAAGAATTTTCATGGTCCATTAGTCAATAAAAAATTGTATAATAAAAGATTAATTATTTAAGGGTTTTAAGGGGATTCTTTACCTAAACACTAGGATTAGTTCTTAGTAGTCTTAAGAGAATTATTAGCATAAGATAGGAATTTTCATGGTTCTATTAGCCAATAAAAAATTGCATAATAAAAGGTTAATTATCTAAGGGTTATCTAAACATGAATTTGTGATATTGAATGTTTTCCAAGTGAATTTCTTTGTTCTCTGCCAATTATTATTTCCTACTTTCTTTAATTGTTTAGGTACTATTTTAGTTAAAAACCAAATTCCAATTCGTCAGTTAGATAATAGAAGAGAGGTTATTACTTGTAATGATTGTCTTTGTGAGATTTAACTCATACTTGCCTGTTCTAGCTACAGCTATGCCGTGCATTTACAGTTAATTCAAATATTGATCTTAGAAAAGTATCAATCAAAGAGAAAAAAGGGTGAGGGCACATTAACAACCACCTCAATAGTCGACATATCCTATGCTGATGATGCATTCCATTTTGAATTTCACAGCTAACCTACATTGCTTGATATAAGATATTGAGGTCTAATTCATACCCTAATAGTAGATGCATTGACTAGGGAGTGCTCAAATACATAAATTTGATTCAGGATGCTCGAGATCTGATCAGTATTGGTGGCTAGGATCACTTCTTCACAATCGAGGAACTTGCTTACAAAATGTTGGCACTTGAGTTTCTTGCCACAGTTACTTTGGAAAAGCAACATTACACTTTAGATGTTGAGAATACTATCCAATTTCAGGTGCTTGGAGAGATGCATATCATGAGTTACACGGTGTTCTCCATTTAGATGGGTCTATGCTTAGAGGAATGTGCTACTTTTGAGGATTTTTCAGCATTATAAGTAAGATTCCTTGTTTGAACTAATAAAGAAAAATTTTGGCCATCAGTAGAGAGTGGTCTTATGAGACCATGAGATCTAAGGCATTGAAACTAAGATCCTTTACAGTTAGATACGCACATTCACCGCTCAATTACAAAAACAAGCAAGACAGGGGATAACAATAGTATGGTGGGGAAGATAGATATGTTTTCCCTCTACAGTACGATAGGGAGAGACCATATCCAAATTAGATATGCCCTAGCCTGGTTCTTTAGACATCAGGCATATGATGCCAAGATTTGAGCCATATGCATGGGTGTATACATTTTTTGACTAATCAAAGTTTAAGTTTAATAGAGTGGCCACTTAAGATGAGACTGATGTAATATATGTTAACATTAGCTTCGACACTCTGAGAGTGATAGGTATGATATAAAGGAGGTATGGTCAATAGGGACCCAAGTATATTGTAGTAGGAGCTCAGGAGCTTACAATTATGGATAGAGTAGAAGGGATTGCCTCAAGATACCAGAGTAGTAGCCCAAATAGGATGCTCCTCCATCACTTCCTCTAGTGGCATCTAAGCAAACAAGATGATTCCTTAATGAGCACAAGTACAACTGGTCAATCTTTTACACCACCACATCGAGCCCAGCTTAAGATATCCTAGTTAGAGAAGTATATACGATCCTAGTGGCACAGCACACCATTCAGGAGTGATTGAGAGATCTAACAAAGTAGGTAACACGATCAGGGGTCTTTGTGTAGATCTCCAATCATTAGGGAGTTATGGTCCCACGTCCACCTATGAGAGCTAATACATTATTAATGACTCTTTAATAGTCAGATGACTCAAGACAAGTAGAGGTAGTATCCCATTACACTCGAGAGCTTAATAGTCCCTATAGAAAAACAAATCATTGAATAAAGATAGAGTAAAAGTAGACAAATGACCATATAGTTACTCAAATTGTCTAGGATTCTAAAAAAAATGACATGACATTTTTTCTTTGATTTTTATTTTTTATGTATTTTTATTTTATTTTTGTTAATAACTAGCAAAGCATTGACCCTACTAACTAACATTATTTTGTTCTTTCTTTTTCTTATTTATTGTTAATATATTAAACCACATATTTTTCACATATATAGTTAGTTTGTGTTTATTTTTTGACTATTATTTGATGCTTTATTTTTTTTGCAAAGATAACTAATGGTGGATGGAATTCACACTATTAATACAAAACTCTAGATTATAAATTGGGGAAGTACCAGTTCACTTTACCTTTTCTTCATATTGATTATTTTTTAATTCTTTTCTAGGCTCCATTATGTACATTAGGGACAATCTACATCTTTAAGCACGGGGAAAGGGTACTATTATTTTGATAGGCATTTAATTATGATTCAAGCATATTTTAGTTTTTATTTATTAATTCTTATTATATAGATATTTACCAATTATTATCTTAAAGCACTTAGAGTTAATGAGAATCATTGAATTAAGCTAGAATATGAAAAGATGAAAGTATGATTAGATGGATTTTTACTTACTACATAATGAATGAATATTTTGGCTATCAATTTGGATGAAAGTGTTTAGGATTCTTCACACATGAGCTTAAATTGTGATGTTTTGAGCTTATGGACATTTATTATCATTATATTATGCCCTATTTTCCTTTGTTGTGTAAATATCATATATAGTTGGATAATTTTATAATTTTTTTATGTATGTTAAGACCTCTTCTTTATATTAGAGGCATTAAGATGAAAAAAAAAACACCTAGATTATGCCTTTGTTGGGCCTTTTTCTTTGATTTTATCATACATGTTTTTTTTTATCTCTTAGGTAAGCTTTAGCCTTTTATTTGGATTATATTAACCATGTTTCAAGCTAATAAATCATTTTATTGTTAGCTTGATATTTATTTTTGCACTTTGAAGGATTGTACTTAACAAATTGTATAAGAATTTGATTAGATTAAGAACTATCACGAATGAGGAAAGGTGTGAGCTTATGCATTTAAGGTTATATCTTTTTATTTGCAATTTATCCAATGTTTTGTATATTCTTCTTGTAAGCTCATAGGGAATAAATTCAAAAATATCTTGAAACAAGCTTAGTTAAAAAAAAAAAAGAAAAATTAAACAAATTAATTAAAAAGAAAAAAGAAAAAATGTAGGTTTTTAAATTGTTATAGTTATGGGAAGGAGAAAGAGAAGATATTTTTGTTATTTAAGATTTGTTTTGCACCTTACTTGTGTTCTATTTAGAGAATTGAGTGACATTGAATAAAAATTTTATATAGTATTGTTTATGAAATTTCCTTCTTGTTGATTAACCTAAAATCTATCCTTTTCCATACCTTAACTAAATCTCATTAAACCTTAATTTGAGGACCTTTTGATTTTTTCCTCTAGTTTATTCTATAGTGGTGGAGATGTGATACATTAGCAAGCCTATAGTTAAGACTCTCTATGTATTAATTTAAGAGTGCTACTATTAGTAACCTTGAACATTCTAAGTGAATTGAGTGACTTTTTATGTAAGGGTGTTAAATTCCATACACTTGATTTTAAAACGGTTATCAAAATATCATTTATGATGTTTAATCAAAATATCAATTGTGATGTTTACTTGTGAAATCTATTCTATGACTATTTCATTCTAATTGTATTTTTGCTTGATTTTTTAGGCATTATTGATAGTTTTATATAGAAAAATTGTGTACTGCAAGTATACAAATCATAACTTATAGTATAAAAGATATCATTCCTACGAGGATTGAATATAATCATCTAACAATTTTAAGGTAACAAAAGATTAAATTGATTGAAAATTAAAGAAAACTAACAAACTGGATAACTGAACAAATCAAAGATGACAATAAAATTGAAGTATTCAATAATGGAAATTTAAGGATTATTCTATCCTTATTTTGTCTTCCCTTCACCTTTTGAATTTAACTATGCTTGATCCTAGATATCCAAAGGTTTTTATTAGCCTCTCTTGAGATCTAATCAAGCAATACTAATTGAAATAAATAATAGTTGAGTTGCAATCTCTCAATTTCTCAAAACTACTCCTAACTACTTAATTGGATTTGAAGCAATCCTAAGGTTAATTAATTAACAATTAAGATATGTTTTTACTTGCAAACTTGATAATTATAAGTCTATTAAGGTACCAACTCTCATTGCACAACTTAACAAAAATTTCTTGATTCAGTCCTTTGACTCAAATCAAGTATGAGCTCATCAAATATCACAAAGCAATAATAAATTGTATCCAACAAAGTAAAATATAGATAAAATAATTCAAGAATAACAACTTAATATAGATTTAAAAATTTATAATAATGTTCAAAACACATTGGAAACAACCTCTCTACTGGTTAAGGGTAAGGCTGCGTACTACTAGACCTCCTCAGACCCCACGCCTCAGCGAGATTTCTACGGGTTTTATTGTTGTATGTCCAAAACACAACTATTTAGAATTTGCATACAAGATAATGTAATAGAAAAAGAGAATATAATGAAATCATCTTGAAGCATTGATCTAGAAAATCTGGAAAGATTTAAGTTGATCTTGATGTTTGCACTTTGATCTTCTTATTTGTGATGTGTAGCCCTTCTTTTTAGTGTTTTCTTTCTTCTTTAGATGTCTCAACTGACTCTAGAATGTGCCTCATCTTGCTGTTGTCTTCATAATATCCTTTTATAGCAAAAACTAGGTTTTTAAAAACATACAAGGTCACCTATAAGGCCAAAAAAACTCTCAGTCTTGACTTTCACGGTCACAAAAGCTTATACGGGCATATACATGATCGTGTACGTCACCATACATGGATGTTTATCTTCACACAAGGTATAAACAACATCTTTGAAGCTCTACATGTTCATAGTGACTTATAAGGTCAATATACACGACCGTGTAAGTCCAAGTTTGCTTTAATTTTTCCATTCTGTGTCATGATTTCACCTTAATGCTTTTTCTTTTAATCTATGGAGGCTATTATCACCTAAAAACACACTTAAAGTGGAATAAGTACCACAAATACTATAATATTATCAAATAAAAAGCAAAGCACACTAAAATATTTTATGATAAAAAACTTAAGTGGTTAAAAATAACACAACATATGCCATTTTTGAATTGAATATGTTCTTTGTTGATTGTGTTTATTTTTATAAAGTTGCATTTTCATTCAAATTTTAATATTATGGAAATATCAATGTCTATAATTATCAGTTATAATTTTTGTAATTTTTGCCTATTAAATACATGATCAAATCACTATTTGTTTAGTTTCGTAATTTAAACAATAAATTAACTAACTTAAATGAATCAAATCAATTTAAATTTATATTATTTGATTTAACTTGACACACACATGTTTTTGAAAACATAAAATATTATGCAAATAGTTTAATTTATAATTCTAATATAAATCAAGTTTAAACCATTCATATGTTACTCATTTTCATGATCTAGATGATCATATCTCTTCACTAACTTAATCGTTAATGAATACAAGAATAGGAGGACAATTAACCAAATGTTAATTGAAGATATTTATCTGTCATTAAGTTAATGTTATGACTGATATAGTAAATTACTTTATTTTTATCAGTTATTAAACTGTTCTCATTAAATGAAATAAAATTATACTTTTCAAAATATGTGAGTCAAAAGAATATCATAAACATATTTCAAACTTTTGTAATTTCATTATTTCTATATGTAATATAGAAATAATAAATAATTAAATGTGTTTTTATTTTAATGAATTAAAATATATATTATTTCTTACATTTATAGAAAAATATAAAAGGATGTGCTTTCTAAACCAAATAATATATCACATTAACTTCTTTTTTATACTAGAAAAACTTATATTTTCTTTTCTTTGTTTATAATTTATCTTTGTATGGAGATATTTTTAAGATTCTTTACACATGTTAATCACAGAAAGAACACATATTTAATGCAAATACTTTTCACTTCTGTATTTCTTTTCTAAACATATTTAATGTAAACATCCTTTAATTTGACTTAAAACATGTCATGCTCTAAGTATGGGCTTATAATAGATTGTTATCTAATGACGATATCAAACTCACAAATTTCACTGCTAAGTTAAGGATTAACTAACTTGCATAAGTCTTGCAATAACCTAATGTAATCTAAAAATTAGATGCAATAACTATTAATCATCATTACTTCATTAACTCAAGTATTAAATATTATAATTAATTAAAAATCTTCACCAAAAATTAAGCATACTCTACTAAACTCAATTGGCAACTAAAAGAAAGAAGTTTTTCTATCTAGATTCTTCTTCATATTCACTTTATTTAACAGGAGCTCATATCTCGTCTAACACCTACACTCCATCTCAAGCTCTTTAATTGAAATCACAATTGCAATAGGGTAATATACTTCAACTAGGAAAATAGTGAAAGAAATAGAAAATCCTTACTCCTATAGTATTAGATAAACAATAAAATTATATTCATATTTATATGACACCGCACAACCTTCAAAGTAATAATTGTGAGATGGAATGCATACACATATAATTACTTTACATTATAATCACACCTTATACAACATCCAATGATGTCAATCCAAATCACATAATGCCCTACACATATATAAGGAATTTGGTGAATTTGTGCTCTAACAATTGATTAGTTTTTGGCTCAGTCTAGCTTCAAACAATAATTGATTTCTACTTTACTAGACATTTAATTAAAAACATTGATTTTTCTTAATCTAGTACTTGACACAAAAATGGTCTATGCCCTATTTTGATTCTCATCAAACCACAAATCTCACATATAGTATATTTTACCCTATCTGGGTCCTAAAGCACATCAAGAATATGCATTTCTTAATCACAATAATACACCATTCATAGCTATGGAATTGACACTATGATAAGTAAATATGCTAGAATTCAATTAAATAATAGTGTCATTATGACACCATCAGAAGATTTCACACTTATATTATCACTATATATCACACAGTATGCACAATTACACTCATAATTATAATTTAGAATCAATTTAACAAACCCTTCAAAATTTACTATAAACCTTGCTAAAGGTTTATGTCATTTTTTCTAATCTCAATAATCAATCATTAAAACAATAATTAGTTCAAAAAAATGAAACAACCAATGGCATTTAATTAGTTAAATACCTATACTAAAAAGCGTATTTGATATACCTTTAATAAGTATACAAATAAAGTCTGAGTTGATTCCATATAACCATTAACTTTCTTAGGCTTATGAGCTTAAGGCTTATAAAGCAGGCTCAATTATCTGAAAATGATGAGTTTAATGAAGATATGATTCATCCATATAAAAAAGTAGAGTCTAGAAAAAAAACTAATTATCTACTTAGTAGAATTAGATCTATCTCTACTAAGGATAGTTAGCATACAACTACAAATTTTAAAAAACTGTTTATAAAAGGGAGACATTCTAAGGTAAGTTCTCATAGTCACTATTATTAATCTCAATTAATGATTTCTCTATATATTTAATACCCTTTAAGTTTTACTAACTAGAGCATCAATGTCTTTCTTGGGAACACTTTTAGCCTATGAGTAGTTGTTTTTGTAAGAATACATACTTGAGATTAACTCAACAAGCCTACCATGAATTCAATCTACATCACAATTTGATTCATACTACTTACTACTTATATTAAATATCAAATTCCTTTCTTCATAATGCTATTTGAATCACTAACTTTGATGTTAAATATCAATCAAATTACCCCTCTTTAGATTTTTTTAACATTTCACATCACTTATTCTCTAAAAAATACCATCTTTCCCTATAAATTTGAGTGAAACAATCCCTCAAAGTCACAAAATATGTTTTTAAAAACCAATAGTCAAATGTTTCAACTAGCTATTCTCAAAGTTCTCAATTAGTAAAATGTTTTTATGTTAAAACCTATGCATTTGTTCGAATGGAGTTTAGGTGGGCGTTTGTTAATCGATGTATATGTTTAGTTAAGGTTATTCTCCACCAAAAATTAAGCATACTTTAACAAACTTAATCAAAAACTAGGACAAAATGTTTTTCTATCAAATTATTTCTCTGTATTCATTTTATCTAGCATAAGCTCACATCTTGTCTAGCCCCTGTGATCCATCTCCAGATCTTCAATTGAAATCACAGTCACAGTTGCAATATGGTAATACACATCAAATGGGAAATTCACTCTTACAATGATTGATTTATGCCTTACTAGAAATTCACTCTTACAAGAATTAATTTTTTCCCAATCTAGTACCAAACACTGAATGGTATATGCTCTATTTTGACGCTCATCATATTATATATCTCACATACAACATATTTTTCCTCTCGAGGGCCCCAAAACATGTCAAAGAATATGCATTTCTTAATCACAATAATACACTATTATGAGATACAAAATTGACACTATAATATGCATATACACAAGAAACCGTTTGAAACAATAGTGTCATTGTGACACCTTAATCACATTTTACACTCATATTATCACTATATGTTACACACTACATATAATTATAGTCATAATTATGATTTAAAATCCCTAAATCCATCAATTTAATAAAATCCCTAAGAATTAATATAACCCTTACTTAAGTTTTATACACATTTATTTTAGTCCCAATAATCAATCATGAGAACAACAATTAATTCACAAAAGTACAACAACCAATGAAATTTAATAATTTAAACACATATATTAAAAACCTTATTTGATATACCTCTAATAAGAGTACAAATGAAGTTTAAGTTGATTTAGCATAATCTGTCAACTTTCTTTAGGTTTGCAAGCTTCAAGCTTATGTAGGAGTCTCAATTATCTAAAAATGGTAAGTTTAATCAAGATATGATTCATCCATATAAGAAAGTAGAGTCCTAATCGAAAACTAATTCAGCTATCTAGTAGAACTTAGATGTAACTCTACTCAAGATAACTAGCACACAATTATGCTTTTAAAGAATTGCTTATAAATAGGAGACACCTTAAGGTAAGTTCTTATAGCCACTATCATTAATCTCAAATAGAGATTTCTCTACATATTTAGTGCCTTTCAGGTCACTAACTTTAACATCAAAGTGTCTTTTTCGATAACACTCTTGATCTCTAAGTAGTTGTTTTTATAGGCTTACATACCTAAGATTAGATCACCAAGCCTACTATGAATTTAATTTACATCATTATTTGATGTTTACTACTTATTACCCATATAAAAGATTGGATTATTTTCCTTTAAATGCTACTTGAATCACGAACCCTGATGCCAAATCTCACTCAAATTACCCCTCTTTAGTTTCTTTTGCATTTCTTATCACTTCTTCTCTAGAAAATCTTTTCTTTTCTTTTAGTTCTAAACATAACCATCCTTAAAAGTTACATGATGTGCTGTTAAAAAACTAATAATCGAAGAGTTTAGTTAGTTATTCTCAAAGTTCCCCACTAGCAAAATGTTTTATATAAAAACTTATGCGTTTATTTTATTAGATCTTTTAATGGGTATTTATTAATAGATGTACATGTTCGGTTGGGCTTGGCTAGCTAAATCAACTCCTAGTATCTATATAATATTTTTAAAAATTCTCTTAACTTTTCATAACCTCTTCTATTATCTTAATCTAGTATTTATAAGAAAAGTTATGGTCCATCGTCTAAAATTAATTAGTAATGATTATAAAATGAATCCAAATTCTTCTTCTACCAAATTCTTTCATTTGGGTTTAATATCTTCTTTTGATGTCTTCTTAAAAAATGTAAATATTTATCTTGCCTTTTCATAAGCTATTGAATTATTTCAACTAGATAATTTTATCATAAGTTACTTTTAAATTTTCACATAGTGATCAATTTTGATAACTTTTTAAATTATCGAACCTTTTTATATTACAATCAAGCCATTTTATTCTTATCAAGAACTAAAAATCGATGGAAATCATTTCATATCATTAAATTCTTCAAAATTCAAATTCTATCAAGACCATAAAAGATTATATTTAAAAGCAATTCCCTTTATACACTCATATAATACTACAAATATTATAATTTTGAGGTCCCATAAAGCATGGTATATCATATAAGGTCAAAAGTGAAAATGCATTTTACCTCATTTTCCTTGCTTAACCAACTATTTTCCCTATTTTTATGTATATCTAAGATTAGATCAAGTTATATAATTAAAAAATCAATTAAGGTGGAGACTTAACTTCTTGCCTTCTTTCTCGATGAACAATAACTTCCTCCCCCTAAGCAATAAACTTCCTTTTATAGAGACTTATTGGTGACTTATTGGTAGGTTACTGCTTTGAGCAAGTCTAATGGAGGCCTCCATTGGAAGCTACTTGAACCTCTTTCCAAGCCTGTGGGTACAAATTACTGAAGGTAGTAATTCCAACACTAAATTCCCCTCTATATATGAGTCGATGGAAGCTAGTAAGGTCCCTCTAAGAGAAACAACACTTTAATCATCTCACAAAAGGAGGGAAGAAAATCTTAGAGGAGTATGGTGACGGTAGAAATTCCCTCATAGAAGCCTAAACATTTTCATTCAGCTCTAGTTAATAGGATAGTTTTCCCACCTTTGCAATTATTATAGATAGGAGCTAAAGCCTGGTCTAGTACCTTGGTAGGTTTCTTCCAAGACAAGAGGCCCTTTTTTCCTTAAGTTTAGGTTTGGGCATAAACTATAAGGGGTAATAAGGGATTAGAGAAAATTCTAGTGATTGAAGAGGATTCTTTCCTCTTCAAATTCAAAAATAAGAATAATCTAATTTCAATTATGGAAACTAGTCCCTGGTATATTTGAGATTAGACAATGTTTGTACATAAACAGTTTCCGGGAATGGAGCTAGATAGAACTAGAATAGAATCCATTCCTATATGGATTAATTTTCACTTATTCCACTAGAATATTGGACCTTAGATGGTTTGAGCTTTCTTGCTAGCTCAATTGAAAAACCTCTACCATTTGATTCTCCAATAGTTGTGTGATAGGTGTAGATTGTACAATGTTTTTCTAGATGTTAAAGTGTGTTTTTAAGTATTTCTTAGATGTTGTTATGTGTATAGGCTTAGAATTATGTTATTTTTAATGTTTGTATGTATTCTAAGTGTTTATTTAGTTTAGAGCAAGAATTGGATCTTAATTTTATGTTTTAAGAGGTGTTTGATGTGTTTTGAGTATTGGAAAGTAGAAAATTGAAGAAAATTGAAGAATTGGAAGCATAGAAGTAGGTCACAATTGTAGACAACAATTCTAACAAATTTCAGCTTTTTCAGCACACAAGTGTTTTGGTCTTTAAATGTTTTTGGGCTATTTTTGGAAGCAAATTAAGTGAAAAAAACCTAGAAGCCTCAAGAACTATTTAATAACAAGAAAAACACATAACAAAAAAGATAGCAGTCAACATAAAAAAGTGGATCAAATAAAGGAGATCAAGAAGAACGTCCAAGAATTTTAGCTTTCCAAATTAAGCCTCCTATAGAGTTTTTCTTCTTTTCCTTTAGTTATTTCATTGATCTTGATGTGTAATTTGAATTCCAAGATTTTTAACATGTTTATGAAGTTCTAAATGTCAAATTAAGATTCTCAATTATTTTGTGACTTTGATTATTATTTATTTCAATACATATTCTGGTGTTTGTGATAATTGTGCATGCTTATACTTAACAATAAATTGAGAGATTGAGTCAAAAGTAAACATATTAGATTGTGCAATGAGAGTTGGTAGTTTAATAATGCTGAATTTATCAAATTAACAATCATTCAAAGAGAGATCATGTGTGAGAAATTAATTATCCAATAGATAGCTTCAGATCTAATTGAAAATATTAAGGAAAATTTTGTGAATTGAGAGGTTGATTGATTAAGGGAAAGTTTAATATGAAAATTTTTAATTCAATTAGGGTTAATTGATTAGGTGTTGAGAGAGTATAATCAATACCTTACTAATATAGGATCAAACACATAATTGGATCAACAATAGTTAAAGAAACAAAATAAGGAAAGAATAAGTCCTAAGCAATAAATTTTGATCAAAACCTTAATTAATTTGGTAGCTCACTGTTTCATTATTTACTTGGTTTATTTGCTTTGTTTCAATTTTTATTTATTTTTATTCAAAGCACATTCTGAATACCGTAGGCAAAATTAGGTTCAAATTAGTTAACCTTGCATAAATCCTAGTAGGAACAATAACCTTACACACTACAAGATATGATCCATATACTTATGGTGTATTAACGATTTTATTAGATATAAAACTTGCTCAACAAGTTTATGGCACTGTTGTTGAGTATTTTAGCATTAGGATGATTTGAATTCCTTTGATTTAAGGGATTGTTACACTTTTTTATATGATTGAGGTG
Organism: Erythroxylum haughtii; assembly: GCA_025504935.2. NCBI lineage: Eukaryota > Viridiplantae > Streptophyta > Magnoliopsida > Malpighiales > Erythroxylaceae > Erythroxylum > Erythroxylum haughtii. The sequence goes on along the minus strand of JANSVB020000131.1, from coordinate 3,118,614 downwards.
CCCAATCCCAAGAAATAAAAAAATGAAAGTTTGGACGCAAAGTGGAAGATACATCAATCAAGACATCACAAGGCAAGAATAAAGAATTTAAAGAGTTAAACATTAAGAAGAGATAGAAAGAACAATGGTAGAGGAAATACATCACATAGAGAAAAAGACTTATAGGCTTCATAAGGTTAGGGTTCACTACCAATTATCAAGGACTTACATGTCCATGACTGCAAGTGGCATATAACTTGTTAGAAGAGATGGAAAACAATAGTTAACTTTGGACATCGAATCGAAGTCGATAATAGTCAGCCTTCTCATATTCAAAAGGAATGACTACGATTGATTTAATGACAACATCACAGGTTGACATCGACAGCCTCACTAAGCAATCAAACAACCTGATAGTCACCTCTTTCTCTCCATTCAAAGCAATTGAACATGGATGTGAGCTATGCAAACAAAAGAGCCATATCACAGTTGCTTGCTTCCTAGCGAAAAACAATAATTTGCATCAATTCAAATTTAATGGAGTGCAATTTGGTCGCGAAAGTAATAATCCTAATCCATTTGGCTTGGTGGAAGATGTGCTTATAATGGTGGACAAGTAGGGTAGTTCATTCATAAGAATTGATGTAGTTGAATTTTTAAAGGAAGAAGAAGAGAATGAGGAATAGATGATAGCGAAAATAGAGCTTGAAAAATATGCAGAAGTCTCTATTCAAAAAGAAGCAAAAGAGGAGACGAAGGTGAACAAGGAAGAAGAAGAACAACTCACCTTCTTATAGGACAAACTGCTAGATTCAAGATAATTCAGGGAGTTTCATCATTCCCTTTTTTATTGATAGTTTGTTACTAAAAAGGCCATTATTAAACTTAATTGGAATTATTAATTTAATTAATTATATCCTTCTTATTATCTTGTAACATGTAGTTTATTTATAGGCTACCAAACTGAAATTGGGTGACACGAGTGGATGTAAGTCACTCATAATAGACCCAAGTTGAGCATAAACATGAAGAGTAGGTCAAGCTAATGACATTAACTAAGCGCTACTTGAAAGGTAACCCAAGAATTAGGATAAGATTTACTTTTTATTTTTTTTAGATTCATATTATTTTATTGGTTCTTGTTATTTTTTATTTTATGTTTATTTTGAAGGGAGTGAATTACTAGAATTTTATGGCATTGAGTGTCTCCAAATTGCATCGCCTACACCACTGCCACCTCAATTACCATAAGTATTCTGCTCTAACTTTTCCTTTGTTATTATTTATCTTTATTTGTATTGTGTTGTTTCTGCATTGAGGACAATGTGTTGTTCAAGTGTGGGGATGTATATGCAATTTCTTGATTAGAAGCATGTTGTATATGCAATTACATATCAATTATGTATTTGCATTTATATCAATTGTGTGTGAATTTTACAATTGTATAGTTTTTCTATTAGGTTGGTGTTATGATGTGTGCATTCTGTGAATGTGTCAATGGTAAGAACTGAATGGAATTAGTTTAGCTTTGAACATGGTCATTTAATTTGTAAAGGCACGGTAACTTATGAATTTTGTGTTTTGAGTATGTTTGGGATGAATATGTACGTTAATTAGGATATGACACTTATTCTTTCACTTTATGAATTTTGTTTGTATAAATTTATAATTATAGTCTATTAACTTGGTTAGCATCATTAGTACCTTTCGTGAGAGTGATTGATTGAGAATAACTGAGGTAGGATGAGAAAACAAAAAAAAGTGTTAAATAAATTCCTATTTCTCTAACCCTTTTTAGAAAAATTAGGTTAAGAATAGAGATGGTAGCCAGTTATAAGCTGTGTATAGCTAAGTAACTAGGGGTGTTTATAAAAAAAATATTTGTCTTCACGTCAAAAAGGCTATAATGACACTCCAACCAAGCTATATAAAAAAATGACCTAGTTGAGTAACTAAGGGACATTCATAACAAGGAATTAGCCTTAATTTCAAAAGACTAGGTTAACGTTAAAGAAAATTTTAAAAAGAAAGATGTTTCAATAAATAAACCTACTGATCTTTTAAAAATAGCAAAAATTTTCATAAAGGGTTAATTAATGATAGTTTATCTTTTTGATTGATTAATAATAATAAATACATGCTTAAAAATGCCATAGGTGTATGAATAAGTAGTTAATATTTCGATTGATATGTATATTCAAATCAAAGCACTTAAACATGAAAGGAATAAGTTAGTATGTTGGCACGTTTTAGTGATTAATGTTCGTAGTTAAGTTAATTTCGTAAGATTTGATGTCATTGTACCATTATTGTATTGTTACGTAAGATTTGATGTCATTGTACCATTATTATATTGTTACGTGATTGTGTGTTTATGTATTTATGTGTTTTGTATATTTTTAGTTTTTAGTTTTGCTTGAGGACAAGCAAAGATTTAAGTGTGGGGATGTTAGTATATGTAGATTGTACTATGCTTTGTTAGATGTTTAAGTGTGATTTTAAGTATTTCTTAGATGATTATTATATGTATAGGCTTAAAATTATGTTATTTTAAATTTTTGTATGTCTTCTAAGTATTTGTTTGGTTTAGAGCAAGAATTGGATTTTAATTTTATGTTTCAATAGTTGCTTGATATGTTTTTAAGTGTTGGAAAATAGGACATTGAATAAAATAGAAGAATTGGAAGCATTGATCGTAGACAATAATTCCAACAAATTTAAGCTTTTCTAGCACGCAAGTTTTTTTGGGCTTTTGACATTTTGGGGCTATTTTGGAACCAAATTAAGTGGGAAAATCCTAGAAAGATAGAAGCCTCAAAAACTATTTAACAACAAGAAAAAAAAAGGTAGTAGCCAACACAAAAAAGTGGATCAAACAAGGGAGATCAAGAAGAACATCCAGGAATTCTAACTTTCTAAATTAAGTCTCTAATGGAGTTTTTCTTCTTTTCTTTTAGTTATTTCATTAATCTTGATGTGTAATTTGAATTCTAAGATGTTTAACATGCTTATGAAGTTCTAAATTTCATATTGGGATTTATTTTGAAATTATTTTATGAATTTGATTATTGTTGATTTCAATACATATTCTATTGTTTGTGATAATTATACATGCTTATACTTGACAATAAATTTAGAGAGTGAGTCAAAAGTAACTATATCAGATTGTGCAATGAGAATTGATAGTTTAATAGTCCTGTAATTATCAAATTAACAATAATTTGAAGAGAGATCCTGTGTGAGAAATTAATTATCCAATAGATAGCTTCAAATCTACTTGAAAAGGTTAGGGAAAGTTTTATGAATCGAAAGGTTGCAAATGTGGAATTTTTGAATTTAATTAGGGTTAATTGATTAGGTTTTAAGACAGAGTAATCAATACCTTAGGAAATCTAGGATCAAACACATAATTGGATCAACAATAGTTAAAGAAACAAAATAAGGAAAGAATAAGTCTTAAGTATTAAATCTTGATCAAAACATTAATTTAGTAGCTCATTGTTTCGTTGTTTACTTGATTTATTTGCTTTGTTTTATTATTTTCTCCAATTTATATTATTTATTTTTATTCAAACCACATTTTGCATACCTTGGAAAAAGTTAGGTTCAAATTAGTTAACCTTGCATAATCCTAGTAGGAATGATAACCTTATATACTACAAGATATGATTTGTATATTTGCAGTGTATTGAAGGTTTTATTAGATATAAAACTTTCCCAACACTGTTTATGGAAGTAAAGAGTAAAAAGGAACTTCTTTTGTTGGACCCCAAACCTTTCTATTAAATGAGAAATTGTTGGCGATTATTCATGTGTAGAAAATAAAAGGAAAATTTTTGAATTTGAAATAAAATGGCAAAGATGGTTTAGACACAAGATGGGTTATATGTGATGTGTTGGAAGTTAAAAGCTGAAAAATGTATATGTTCATTGAGTATGCTTCGGTGTTTTAGCCATAACTATTGCTCTAGTTATCCAAATGAGATGATTCTTAATTTGAATTAAACTAGAGAGATAAGGCTACAAATTGTTTGATGAAATTGAGTTTTAATTCAGTCTCTATGAGTATCGATTTTTGGATGGAAGTCAAGCG
>JANSVB020000131.1:2989031-3000919 GCA_025504935.2 Erythroxylum haughtii | reverse complement strand
GTCATATACAGAATCTCCTTTCAATTAATAGAATGAGTCAGATGATTAGGCCTGAGGGAATTATGGCCGCCAACTTTCGTAGTGATCTTTCAAGATCTCATATTGACCACGGCAGGGAATATATCCAAAACAGGACAGAGGAAATGAGAGCATCACAACCTACACTAGTTGAGGAAAGAATACGGGCTAATGACTATCCCTCTTCTTCCCTACAGGGTAGGGACCTGTTTCCCTGCAGAACAAGCCAATTAAGAAGGGAGAATGTTCAGGAATCTGCTACTGCAATAATAGAAGACTCTGTCAATTTGACACTGTGGCCAGAACATACAGGGGTGGACCTACTTTGTGGTTATGAGCATGTACTCCAGTGTAACAATGGATCAAGTTTTGGGTCTGAAGGGAATGTGTCCCCTTGTAAAGCCCAAGAAGAGAGCCAATTCTACATGGTAAAGGAAAAATTGCAATCAGTGGTTAAAAACCATTTGAAAATCTTGTCCCAGGATACTGAATTAGGTATGTGAAGCTCTAAAACTTGTGAGTACCTTTCCCAGCATATCCATTTTAAGTAAATCAAGGGATGGTTAATGGTGAATCGGATTCTTTCAAGGATGTTATATATCCATCTAATTTTGCTGATCTTTTGAACTATGGTCACTGGATATGAATATAGTTGGTGTGATTCTACATACAATGGAAAGGCTTAAATTTTTCATACTTCTGATACAGGTCATCACACCTTCAAGGATATTGCAAGAAGTTCTACGCACACGATTTTAGCTGCTTGTGGGCTTGAGCATAGACGGAGTGAAGTTCACACTGTGCCTCTACCACCACCTTGTTCCCATAGAGATGCAGTGAGTATTGGAGAGTTAAGCCTGATGAAAGGTTTTTGCTCATCTTGTTTTGATTCTTTTGCAAGGGACGTAGTGAAGAGGATATTGGACACCAGAACACCACAGTGGCTGAGCTTAGGTCTCTAATATTTTTGATGCATGCGATGTTTTCACCACTCCCTTTTTTGTTAGGATTTAGACATTAAAGTTAGCAAAATTATAGGAATAATTTAGTCATGTTGATCATGCAGAGGCCGCATTTACCTTTAATCAAAAAACATTGTTTAGACTGACCAAACCATGTAATTGTTGCTATTACTAGGTCTGTTTCCATTTTACTGTACCTAATATATATTTCAACAATTTTTTGAACTAAGATGATAAGTGAAGTTGGTTCTCTCTTAGTTTCTTCCGATGTTCTGGGTGAGATGACTTTGTTTGAGTAGCAATTTCGTAATGCATTCCGGAGTCTAATTATATGATAGTACAATGTTGGTATTACTGTGTTCAAATATATTGCTATCATGTTTTGTGAGAATATTGAGCATCTTCCAGGGGAGCTAAATGCCCTCCCTAACAACCAGAAGATGAAATTAAGTATTGTAAGTTGACGCAGATTGACATGATCATAGAACTGGGTCGTCTATCACGAGTCACAAAAGTCAACTACGGAAGGTTAGTACTTCGAGTTTGATAGTATGTCAACTTTTTAAAGTTTTTGTTAAGGACAAAATTATAGTTGTAAACAGTCGTGGCTATGCTATCCCCAAGTTCCAGTGACGCAGCTAAGTGGCAACTCTTATTTACTGCTGACAAGTTCCAAAAAATATTGATAATTACTGAAGACAAATAATATTTGGTGATGCAAAAATGACTTGCCCATGAGCACACAACGTTAACTGTTGAAAAGGTCTTGAATGTGCTAATGTTGTTATCGACATATAATGTCAGAGGATTAATCCTATAAATTATCCATTGAAAAAAAAGAGAGTAACAACCGAATTACAAAGGCAAAGGAAAAACCCATGTAGATGATTCGTTGGTGCTCAAAATCCCACCATGGAGCTTTTTTGAAGAATTGGATATTAAAACGAAGGAAGGAAAGTCCTCAATCGTGAACAAGTGATAAAGAAATGAGATTGGTTCTATTATTTTGTGGTTGTAATTAACATGTCAAAGATAGATAAGTCAATTAATTTTTAAAAAAAAAAACAAAGAAGCCACTGTCTTGAGAGAAAGCTTCCTTGTTCTCTCTACTTGCCACATTTATTATTTATTAATTTGTTGGAAATTAATTTTATAAATCTACACCTTCAATCTGCAACACCAGTTTGCAAAGAATTTTTTAAATGTATTTTTCTATTGTCATATTATCAGCTGTTGTTTTTGTGTTATTTACTAAGCAAATACAAAACTAGAGCATTAAACAACCATTTTCATGCCTTTTGTATAATTGTTTTCCCGGTTGGAATAGTATGATTAGAGTAAGGTGTGTTATCAAGTTTTGTTTTTAATCACAATTAGGTATCATATTTGTAAGTCCATTATAGAAATATGCTTGCATTCGGTTTAATGATTTTAGTTTAATAAAGTTGAGAGCTACGTATAAATGTATGGGAGTTAAATATCATAATGTTGCTATAAGAAATAAGAAGCTGAGCTTTACAAGCTTTTTTTTTTTGAAAATTTTTAATGAATTATAAACCAAAATTTTTTTATTAGCATTATTCCAACTTGGTTGATATTTGTTTTAATTTAAATTTTGTATAGTAAACAAAGAAGAAGATTTTGAAAAGAAGAATTAAGTTAAAGATTTACTGTTGAAATTCTAGTCTGGCACTTATCCATTTGGTCTATAATATATTTTGGTATGTGTATATGCAACCATTTATAGTATTTGGTATATCTGGATAAGATTATGGTATTTATGGTATAATGTAATGGCATAATGGAGATGAACAATGAAATAGAGAACAAGAAGAGTTCTCTAGATGTGGCGGCCTCACGGAGTGAAGCTAAGGACATTGAGATAGAGGTGGTAATTAAAATTAGAATAAAGTTTAAAAATTGAAAATTAATTTTTGGCACGTAACAAAAGAATGCAAGGTGACACAGGCTTGTTGTTTGTTATAAAGGGAGAAAAGAAAGAAGAGAATACAGACTTTAATAAGAGGACATTTATGTGTGATTAAGATTGGTCGCATAATGAGGATTAAATTGAATAAAATCTAGAAGTAATGAAAAAATTCGTTGCAATGTATGTTGTTAATTGGATGAAGATATACATAGTTTAGAGATGTGAACAATCATGAATTGATTCCAAGTAATGTGACATTTAATAAACAACATTGGGTTATTGATAGTCAAGTTAGACATAAACTAAAAATGAACAATGGTTTTAAAGTTAGGCCTTAAACAAATGTGCATTTTATTATTTTAACCGTATATGGGTATGAAAATATGATATATTTAGTAAACATTTCCTTAATAAATAGGTTGAGAAGAGTGAGATTGAAATAAGGAAATGTGGAAGTCGGGTATAATATTTTCTTTTATTAATTAATAATATGTCTAATATTATTAATTAAGAATAAGACTTACTGAAATATATCTCAATTCAATCACAGTACATCAAGGTAGACTAGCAGAATTAATTTGTTGCTAATGCAATACCTAGCAATAGTGGAACCAATATAACACATTAAGGATAAGAAGATTTGAGACATTTGCTTAGTAATGTAACTCGTTATCTCATGCATAAGTTTTTGCTTAGGCATTAGTTTACCTTGAAAATATAACTCGTTATCTCTGTTTTTGAAAAAATTCCTATAAGATTTATTAGTGAAAGAACCTAATGAATGCCCCATCTGGAAATAACTGTCAACTTCTAAAGAGTTAGGATGAAAAAAGAGTAATTCAAAGTAATTCATCGTAAATTTTAAGATTGAGTTTATAGAACTTATCATAAAAACCTCTTTGACAATGGCAATATCAAAAATCAAGGTCCTTAAATTGGCATAATGTGTACTACTGACAAAAAAAGACCCAGGAATTCTAATTATCATGCTAAAACCTAGTAAAAGATCTATTAATTAACCCTGTTATAATGTGAAATCTCATATTCTCTTTAAGCTTTAAGATGGTAAGTGTAATCTATGATGAGTTACTTTTAAAAGGAGTTTATTAGAAGCTATCAAAATTTAAGTTAAATGAATGTACCCTCTTTACCAACGAGACTACTTGTCCTCTAGGATCCTCCAAGACCTCCTTACTATATGGATTTTGTTGCTTAATTTGATCGAGGCTATCCCTAACCACCTTCATCCTTAGGCAAGCACAAATTCTCTCATTTAACTTTTATTTTTTGTAGTTTTCAATTATTTGACCAACCTATAAGAAGATCCTAAATAACTTTTCTATTGTCTTTAACAAAGTTTTTGGAAACACGATGTCAGAAGACCAATAAACATACAATGAATTTAACGTTGAATTAATTAACTGAACTCTACCAATATAAGTAAGGCTTTTATTATACTAACTCCTGATCCTTTTTTGAATTTTCTTAATGATCGATAAGAAATTCTAGTAAGCTGGACACTTATAGGAGATAGGAACCCCAATATAGGTAAGAGGAAGCTACTTCTATTACAATCATGTCAACCTAGTAATCCAAAGAGAAAGATGATAAGATATTATCTTGATATATTAATTGATATTATTTCCTTTGATTTGGATTTATTTTGGTGCTTAAATAGTAAAATTAATGTTTGTTTTGTTTTAGGAGATGAAAAGTAGAGATTGTATCAAATTGGGACATTAATGATGATAATCACGAATTTTGGATAAGGTGAAGAGATTGCTACAATAAATAAGATTGATCATTTGAAAAGTTAGAGTTTAAATAGTTAACTTCTTTCTATCCCTATCATGTAGAAATTTGATTTTAAATTTGATTTAGAAAGACACCTTTGCAAGGTAAAATTAGATTAGGATTAGAATAGGAAAATAGTATAAAAGGGACTCCCCACTTCCCCAAAATCAATCAATTAGTTCTTTTCTTACTTTTTTCTCAAGTCTCTGTCTTTCTTCTATTTTTGTTATTGGAGCAAAAGTCATGTGGGCTAAACTCAATTATTCTGATTCAAGAGGATTCAATATTCTGGTTGTAACCTTGTGAGGTTTTGTGTTATAAACCTTTTATTCATGTTTTAATTCAAGTATGTATTGTTTTGAGTTCTTATATTTCAAGAATAATTAGTATTGATTAATTTGACAATTTAATTTAATATTGGCTATTCTATCGCTATCCATGAATTCAATAATCCGTAGTTGTTATGAAAGATTGGTACAAGTAGAAAATATGTTATTTATGAATTGCATATTTAACTTATGACAAACAATAAAACTAAATTGAATAGTTGCCGCAATCTTGATTGTTTAATTTAGGGTTTAATCTTTTTCATTAAGCTTATTGCTATCATTTATTTGATATAGAATGTTATCACACCCTATTAATAGATGGTAAGTTTTGGTTTGGATACTAGGTTTGAACTAATTAATTTATGAAATTTTGAGACTTATTATGGCTATCCTAATATGTTTCGGGCTAACTGCTTGAATTATGACACTTATTCTTTTTAGACCAATGATCAATTTTACAATTAGATGAATAGGAGGCTTTCCTGGTCAACCTTAACAAAAATACAACTCATATTCCAATTATTACAATCCAACCATCCAAACCTAAGCTATGGAAATCAAGGAGACCAACAACGATATCAACCTTAAATTTCATACAACCTCAAGTCCCTATAAATGCTCAACCTCAATCTTCAAATTCAGGTATGTCTTTAAATAAAATTTGTAAGGCACTTGCTACTAACACTCAACAATTTCAATAGGAAATAAGAGCAAGCCTTCAAAACTTAGGAAATAAGATCAAATCCACTTATGTAAGGAAATTGGAAAAACAAGCATTAGGAAAATTATCTTACCAAACGGCGATAAATCCTAAATAGAATGTGAGTGCAATGACTTTAAGAAGTGGTAAGGATATTCAATCTAAAACTTCTTTACCAATGGAAGAAGAAAAGCACAATGATGGAGAAAAGAAGGAAGAACTTTTAACTTAAGAAGCAATAGAGGTATAAAAAAATGATTTATCTTCATCGATATCAACTAATTCCTATACTGGTTTAGGATTAACTCTAGTGCTAATCTTGATTTATTTCTTATCTTCTTAAACCTTCACAAAAGACATCTGTCTATCTATATAGTAAGTCCAACGCCTATTATTTTTTTCCTTAACCATCTTCACCATTTTTTGACATTTTTGAGCTAAAATTGACTCTTAAAGTCTTCCACAAAGTTGTTGTCCATCTTCTTTTCTTCCGAACAACTTCAAAATGTCTTTTATCGAAAAGTAGTGAAGAAAGTTGACTTGATTTTATGTTTACTCCTTAAAATTATTAACCACAAAATAATGAATTAAACTTAAAAAATATTCTAAAATCCATATGGCTACGAAAGTACCAAATTCCAAGTAATTCAACCCCCTAAATAACATGTAAAATTTATACCTACCACTTGTTTGAACCATACCAACCAGTGCCAATCAAATTTTTAAGCTTAGATTCTAAAAACTCTTTATATGATCTATTTGTTAATTACCTTAAAGAGTGTTTCAACTATAGTCAACAATATTTTTATCACTATAGAAGACTTCCTAATGTTATATAACTACTGATTGTCTTTTATTATCTCATTGACTTTAGCATTCTCTGAAATGAGGTTTCTACACTATGTAATGGCCCCAATTTGTTAAAATTATCACACCATATCCTAGGGTTTTTATTATTGCCTATCTTACACTTAACCTCCTTATGTAATTGAATCTTAAAGTTTCAGGATTTAAACCATTGCCTAGGAAGTAGTAGTATTTGGATTGATTTTCTAGAAGCTCTTACCGTTCAAAAATTATATATCTATGAATTTAACCTATAAAGCCTCTTTATCTATTAGAAGTCTTCCTATCCTTTTTCCATTAAAACCTTTTTTATTATTTTGAAGGGGTGATACCAAGAACTCCTTCCTCCTTTAGCTTACAAACCTATTTCCATTTGAATTTAGTAATTTGAATTCTTATTAAGGTATCCTAACCATGGATAGCTTTTCATAATTTTTTCAATTGCTGTGGTTAGGTTTATCGGAAGGAAGTAAGACCAGTAAATGATCATAATTTTGAACTAAATTGGTAAGTTGACCTCTTTCAACGAATGAGAGACTTTTTTGCACTAGTTGCCAAATTTTCTTTGAATTTCTCAAGTAGTGGTAAACAATCCCAATAGATTAGTCTCTTAGTTGTAATAGGAGTACCGAGATATGTAATTGGAGCATTACTTAATTTAAGACCTATCAATTTAGCTTGTCATCTTATAAGAAGGTTATTTCCTATAGACAAACAAATAGCTCTTTTCTCTATTAATAGAAAGGCTTAAAAGTTGAATTAAAGTTTAAAGAGCAGTCATCAATTAGCTTAATAATTTAACATCAACTCTAGATAAGAGAAACAAATAATAACAATATATATAATAAAAATTCTCAAATTTTTATATTTATTATGGAACCTGAAATTTCCCTCTTGTCATATAATGTGATTAACCAATTTGGTTAAAGCTTGAATACATAATGTGAATAAATAATGAGAGATGGTATCCTATTACATAATCTATGTTCCTTATTTAATAATGATGGTTGACTCTTCGTTTTCATTATACAATAAGAAGTTATGGATATGCATTATTTGATCCAAGTTTTGAATTTTGTTAGAAATTTAAATGCTTCTAATAAGTACAAGATAAAATCCTAGTTGTTAGAGTCAAATGCCTGACAAAAATCAACTTTAATTGCATAGTTTTTTATAAAAAAATTTCTACTGTAATTTATGAACATCTCTTGTACTAATAAGATATGGTCACCTAGTTGCCTACCTTGGATGATAACTTCGTAAGTTGAAATGATATGGGCATTTAAAACACCCTTAATTTTGGAAGCTAGTAACTTTGTTATGGCTTTCTACAAAGTGTTACAACAACATATTGGTCCAAAATCCTTCAGACAAGTCAGGTTTAGAGTTCTATTGATAAGGTTGATGAATGTTATAGTTACTTCCCCAAGAATTTTCTCCTTCTAAAAGAATTCTAAGATATCTCTAGTAACCTCATTCTTAATTATGTTCCAATACTTTTGAAATAAGTATGTGTTTGCTTTATTTTATGCAATAATGTAAGTATACAAATTGTATATTGTAATATAACTGATATCGATCTCGTAAGGATTGGATATAGTCACCTAAGAATTTGAATTGCACTTTGTCTAAAATAATCAAAAGATTGAATTAATTGAAATTAAAATAAAGTAATAAAACTTGATAACTGAACTGGTAAAGGTAGAAATAAAATTGAAGTTAGTCAATAATGGAAACTTGGGAATTATTTTGTCCTTGTTTTGTCTTCACTTTACCTTGTTAATTCAATTATGCTCGATTCTAGATATCCAAAGATTTTGATTACTCACTCTCAAGATCTAGTTAAGTAATCCCAACTGAAATAGATAACAGTTGAAATATCTCAATTCTCAAAACTACTCCTAACTAGTTAATTAACTAAAATTAATATCTTTCTTCAATTGTTTATTAGCCTGAAATTTGTAAGTCTATTAAGGTACCAACCCTTTGTTTTGCAACTTAACACAAATACCTTGATTTAACCACTTAAATTCTTATCAAGTGTGAGCACAACAAATATAATAAGCAGTAACATACTAAAATAAATAAGATAAAAATTAAACAAAATAATTCAAGAATAAACCATAATATAGATTTACCAATCCATAATCATGTTCAAAGCATAACTATTTAGATTTATGATATAAGGCATTGGAATATAATAAAGAAAATAATGAATCAGCTTGAATGCCTTAACTTGGAAATTCTGGAAAGCTGGAATTGATCTTGAAGTTTCCACCTTTTGATCTTCTTTCTTATGATATGAAACCTTTCTTTTCTTTTCTTTTTTGCTTTTACTCTTCCTTTTTAGGTATCTCTAAAGACTATAAATATGGTTAGCAAATTAGGGGGAAAATGCAGCTTTCTATTTAGTTCTTTCTTGGGCATTAAAGCATTAGAAGAATGCTAATCTCAAAGAGATTGTTTTGAATAATGATAACCTCTTTCTTTTCTCTTTTACCTCAATTGAATTAGAATAAAAGGAAGAGAACCATGGCATCTGGCAAGCACTCCTATCTTCCTTTAATTTTAGAAAGCTAGTTGAAGTTAGAAAACCTTAAGGAAACCAAATGCCATTATGAACTAACCTCCATAATATTCCTTTTGAATATTGGACCATCAAAGGTCTTAGTCAACTTGCAAGCTATTTTGGTAAACATTTCTCAATAAAATAAAACACTTCTGTTATAAGGAGGGTCGGGTATGCAAAAGTATATATTATAGTTAAGCTTATAAGGATTTACCAGATGTTATACCTATTCTTAAACTTAGGGAAGATATGTTATTGATGGAGGACATAGTAAAAGTTTCTTACAATTAGAAGCCTTCTAATTCTCAACAAAATAAGGTTTGGAGGCTTATTAGTAAAAAGTGAATTCATGGTGATTATTTGAAATTAATTGGAGATGAAACCATAATGGTTAAGAAGGATACTCCAAAGGCTAATGTTCCTACTTTTTCTTGCATCCTTGCTCCTAACCTCTTTAATGTGGTAATGTGAAGAAAACCTTTGTTGATGGGGGAAATTGTACAAGAGATGCCTCCTTTACCTCCTAATGTAGCTTTTAAAGTCACTAAGTCTAGAGCTCAGACTGATGCTAGTATTGGTGATATTGTTTTAATTATAAACTCTAACCCTTTAGGCTCAAACTCTCATTTCCAATACCTCTTTTGAATTGATAACTTAAGATAAGGCTTCCTCTCCTAAAGAAAACTTTATTAGTGTTAGTAAAAGGATGTCTATAAGAAATAAGAAAAGCTCGAGGGGCCATTCAACTCATTGGCTTTGTCTCTTGGGATCTTACAAGAATTAATAGCCCTAAGAAACAACAAGACCTTTAGGATTTTTTGCATAAAATAAAATTGATTTCTTAGTGTTTTGGAGTTTAAAATCAATGATGATAAGAGTTTAAATTTTAGAGGAAAACATTGGAATCTTTTGTATAATCATCAATTCCATCACCATGATAGGATTATATTAAAATCAAACTGGGATCAAATGGAAGCCTCTATGATTTTAGAAATTGATCAACTAATGCATTTGGAAGTTAAATTTTTAAAAGGGAGAATCAAGTTTTTGGTTTCTTTGGTTTATGGTTCAAACCTAGTTTTTTAAAAGAAGATTACTATGGAATACCTTAAAAAATATTCACTCCTCTATATCTTGCACTTTGGATGATCTTAGTAGATTTCAACAGCACTATCTTCATACCAGAAGTAGCTAGCAACTTTATCTTAAAAAATTACAATGGTTACTTAAAGGAGTGTGTTGCTTCACATATCGAAATACGAGTGGAAATTAAATACTTGATGTAACAAAAAATAAGGTAGGTGGAATATTGGAAAGAAATTAGATAGAGATATAGTGAATGAGGAATGGTTCCAAGCTTCCCCTTAAATTACTATTTTGTTTGACAATCCTAAACTCTTGCATCATATTCCTATCGTTGTCCATAACCTACTCTCTTCTCAAATAAGACATGCTCCTTTTTGCTTTAACATTTTTCTTGCACAAGTGGATGGATTCGATGAGGTAGTAAAGGAAGGAATGTCATGGGCATTTATCAGGTTTAAATCTTTCATTTCTTGAGGAAATTAAGAATGCTGAAGAAGGAACTTAAACTTCTTAGCCTCTTTGAGTTCAGAGATACTCAAAAGAACATTGTTGAATTTTAATTTTACCTCCTTATTTAAAAGCAACTTTCCCCTAAAGAAACTTGTCTTCTTATAAAAGAAAAAGAAGCCTTATTTGACTATTACAAAGCCTCAGAAGTTTATAATTTTATCCTTAAAAAGAGAACGAGTGCCCTTTGGCTAAAAGAGGGATATAAAAACTCTTAAGTTCTTCCACAAATCAATCATTGTAAGGAATAATATTAATAGAATTTCCTTCCTCTTGAGGCAAGATGGTGGAATGGCTACCTTGCAAGTTGAAATTAGTCTTGAGGTGTCCAATTACTTCGAGAACACCTTAGGGACCCAAGATTTCATTAACTCCTCTCCTCAATTGCTAAAAGACTTCTCAACTCATCAATTCACATATGTTAAGATTGATTGTTTGAGTAAACATGTATTAAATGAAGAGGTTATATTAAATGAAGAGGTTAAGTGTTCTTTTTTCCAACTGAACCTAGGTAAGTTATACCATGTTAGAATTATTTCATTGTGGGAAATTGCTCAAAAAGGTCAATAGAACCGTTATCACCATCATAAAAAAAATCCTCGGTCTTAATTTTATCTTAGACTTTAGACCAATTTTGTCTTATAATACTATGTATGAGATAATTTCCTAGATCTTTACTACAAGGTTGAAGATAATGATTGATAGTCTCATCATTGAAGCTAGTGGTGCCCAAGTGCACAATAGATTGAATGGAGATATTATATTACTTGCCCAATAATTGTTTAAGTCCTATAGCAAAAGAAATTCTCGTAGAAATTATTCTATACAAGTGGATTTCCACAAAGAATTTGACTCTATTAACTAGTTCCTTTTAAATTTAAATCCTAGAAGCATTTTGGTTTTTCAATATCTTCATTATGTCAATACATCAATGTGTAACAGACGCATCATTTTGTGTTTTTGTTAATGGAATTCTTATAAGGCCCTTCGCTGGTGGTAAGGGTTTGAGACAACGAGAACCCTTGTTCGCTTACTTACTCATCCTATTGTACGGACTCTTTTGAGGCTCATTGCATTCAATATAACAAATGATCTCGAGTTCGACAACAGAAGTAATTTTGGTTCCCTCTCCATCTATCGCCTGATG
>JANSVB020000131.1:2880255-2891695 GCA_025504935.2 Erythroxylum haughtii | reverse complement strand
TATTTATTCATAAAGTCTGTACATGACTATGAACAAAATGCGCTAAAGGGGATTGCCTTTAGGGCACTACTCTAACAAGAGGCATGTCAAAAATAAGCACAAGAGGTTGAAGGACAAATATCAGATAGCCTTTGACATGTTAAATTGCAGTGGGTTTGGTTGGAATGAAAGCAAGCAAGGTGTTGAGGTAGACAGCAAGCAAGTGCTGGATGAATGGATGAGGGTAATTTTTTTAAATTGTTGTTTGATTATTAAATTATCATAATAATGAGAAGTCTTGTAATGTTGACGTTTTCTGATATTTTTCCCAGGGACACCCCAACAAGTTTTATACTCCTGGCAAGCCTTTCCCACTGTACCCAAGACTTGAGTTTGTCTTCGGAAAAGACAGAGCAACGGGGGCAAGTGCTCAGAATGCTACAAATGTTGTTGCTCAGCTTGAGACTGATGACACTGAAGGTGAGGGACTAGCTAATCCATTAGCGTCTGCTGCCCAATTTGATCCAACAGCCCCATCTGTCACTCATCCCCAAACTACTTCAGCCCATGTCATTAGTTCTGTCGCCTCTTCGAGCAATATTGACGGCATCCGACAAAACAAAGGCAAAAGGAAGATGAGGGACATCGAAGTATTAGAAAACGTTGCTGTCTCTTTTGTTCGTGCAGTTAACAGTGGGAAAGAAAATGCTAAGATCATTGCTGATGCCAATGTAGGACTGCATGGGTCGAGGCTAGGTGATGAGCTTGGGAAGTTGGGTTTCTCAACTAAAGAAGTTATCAAGACTGCAAGGATATTCTCTAAGAATGTTCCTGCTTTGAATCTTTTCTGGGATCTCAATGAAGAACAGAGACCGGGTTATGTCAGGAGCCTGCTAGATGATGATATTTGACTTGATCAAGATGTTTGACTTGATGCTTTTTATGGAGCTACTACCTTTATAGTAGCTTACTAGGTAAGCTAGGATTCGTATTGTTTTGAAACTGGGATTGTGATGTTGACTTTGTTTTAATGATGTGTTGACTTTGTTTGTTCAGTTGACTATTTATGAGCAATGCTTGCTTTGCTAACTTGTTACTGTTTTTCATTTTTCTGCGTGTTTGAATGATGATAATATGATTCATTTTTAGGTACCTAAATATGGGCATATACAACTTTTATGTGGTCTTCGCTGGACGTAAAGTTGGTATTTTATTGGGATGATGTGAAGTTGGCTACTGAGGGCTTTCCTAATGCTCAATTCAAGGGGTATCGGACATTGGATGAAACACAAAGTGCTTATGTCATAGACTCATATAGGCCAACTCGTCGCATTGAAGACATTGCTCCAACTGCCAATGAGCTATGCTCCATGCCGAATCCATTACCACTTCCAACAAATGAACAAGTCAATGAAGTTCCAACTTTGCAAACTAACATGGCTTGGAGTCAAGCATTTCTACTCATAGCCATTGGAGTGATTTTGGGCCTTATTCTTAAGGACATTATTAATAAATTATAAGGCCTTAATGTATGTTGAACCAAATATGTCATTAGTTCCATTAATGCTTAGATGTTTTTT
Organism: Erythroxylum haughtii; assembly: GCA_025504935.2. Taxonomy (NCBI): domain Eukaryota; kingdom Viridiplantae; phylum Streptophyta; class Magnoliopsida; order Malpighiales; family Erythroxylaceae; genus Erythroxylum; species Erythroxylum haughtii. The sequence goes on along the minus strand of JANSVB020000131.1, from coordinate 2,890,136 downwards.
TTTTCAATGTTTGTTGAACCTATTATGTAATTCAGTCTATGAATGTATGTTGAACATATTATGTAATTAAGTCTATGAATGTTTGTTGAACCTATTGTGTAATTAATCCCATGAATGTTTCGATGTTCAATTTGAATGTATGTTTCTAATTTTGTATTGATTAGCATTAATATTCATATTAGTCTTAGTGGACAAATTTAATATTATCAATATTATTATCATTAATTTCTTATTGTCATTATTATTATTATTCTTATTAGTATTAGTATATATTATTATTATTATTATTGTTCTTATATATTTTGTTTTTATTCTGATTCAATTTTATTATTAGTATACATGAAGAAGTTATTTTTACTTGTTATTCATTTTGTTGTTTTTATTATTATTAATTATGTATTAGTTATTATTATTAGTAATATTATTATTATTGTTATCATACATTTCGTTTTGTTTTATTCTTATTACAAATTTCATCTTATCATTATCGTTATTATTATTATTATTATTATTAGTTTATGCAGTAGGTGTATTCTTATTATTCTTAAGCATCATTTTGTATTTATTTATTTATTGTTATTATTATTCAATAATTTGTGTTTTATAATAATTCAAATTTATTACTATTATACATGTTGAGCTTATACATTATGATTATTATTATTGTTATTATTATTAATATTATTCGAACTTAATTTGACATTGTTATTATTATTTCCATTAGTTAATTTTTTAATTAATACAAATCGTTCGTAATGAAATTATCAATGAATAACATATTTCTAATCATATTAAAGAATAAGGGCATTTTCGTCATTGACACAATTTATTCGTTCTGTCTACTACAACCAAACACATTCTGCCTTCGAGACGGAGACAATTTTTCCTGTTCTATCCACCACAACCAAATATCCCACTGTCTCTAATTTTTGTTTTATTCTGCCTCCAAATTTTTATTCTGTTTTGTCTCCATCTTCTAGAGACAGCAACCATACGGACATTACGTGAGTCAGGATCCGGAGAGTAAAGGTCTTGTAATTTGTTCCTTAAAAGTCTATTACCCATTACCATAAGCAATACAAATTCTTGACCTTTAAAAAATTTTCTTAATTATTTCTTGTGACATTTGGAATAATCCAAGTTCTTCCATAATTTGGACGGTCCCGCAAATCAACTTGAAACAACCCTTCCACCTGGCTGTATGAAGCCGCTTTTCGTTCTCTTTCCTTCCTCGTATTTGTATGCCTATTATTCTCTTTGTAGTAAAAGCAAAATAAGTACAGACATATACTTTTTTTTCTCTTTGATTAAACATAAGACGGTTCCCTCTCTCCTCTCTGCTCTCTGCTCTCAGCATCGATGTCTTCGACTCGACAGAACAGCACAGAAATCTCGGACGACATGTCCACCAGAACGCTTAGCAAGATTTCAGAGTTTGAGATGACTCTGAGTTTTGGGGTGGATCTTGTTTCGGCTGCAAGGCGCAATGTTGGGTTCTTGAGGACTGTGAGAGAGTGTCTTTGGCTTCACGAGAGAGAGAATCTTGTTGAAGCCGTAAGAAGGTGATCACGGTAGCTGATGTTGATCAGACTGATTCTCTGCTAGTTATAGAGCTTGTTTTCTAGGTTGTTTTATCTGATTGGACGGCATTTGATGACTTGAAAGGAAGGAAGCCTTTATTTTATTTTCTATCCCGCAGGTACGATCAGCTCTGGATGCCGTTGATTTCTGATTTGATGATGGGGTCAATGCCTCCCATGGTGCTTCCTCCTGTGGATATTGAGTGGGTTTGGTTCTGCCACTCGTTGAATCCGGTTAGTGAGATGTTTCGATTTTCTGATTAGCTATACTGTTTGGTTAGAGAGAAACTATAGGAAAACCAAGAAGAATAACAATAGAATCTTTCTTTTCCTTTTCAAGAACATTTTAACGTCACAATTCTGACAAGAATAAAGAGCTTTTACCCTTTTCCAATTCCTTCCATTTCTCGATAACTAACACTAAAATGCATTGTAAATATTACATTGTGATTAAACATGGAAACTTTAATCTAATCTGTACTGCAATAGTGACATCGAAGAATTAACCATTACAGGCAAGTTACAGGCAATACTGTGAAAAGAGGTTCTCGAAACTCATCGGCAAGCCAGCCATCTTCGATGAAGAAAATGAAGAGTATGCATTGATGAGATGCAAAGAGCTTTGGATGGATAGATACCCAAATGAGCCTTTTGAGAATGAGACTGCCTCAGATTCTAAGAACCCTGTTACTGAAAGCTATGAAGATCTATTGAGTGAACTCAAGAAGCAGAACGTAGTGTGCAAGTTTTCACTACCATATATGAGTGACGTTGTATACTTAATAGCTGCCAGACAAAGGTACAAGGGATTTTTGTATTTGTTGCAGAAATTGCCTGATGATGAAAGTGAATGTGAGCGCTTAGTGCCTACTTTTGATATATTGCTAATGTGGGTGACTCACCAGGTGCGTTCTCTTCAATGTCAGTTTTCTGTATTCTGTCTCCATTTGGGACCTTAAGAGAAAAATATCTTCTCTTCTGTGCGTTATTTTTTCCCACTTGTAGTTTTATGTTTGGTTAGCGTGTTTGTCTCTGCTTTTTCTCATCTTCCATGATCTTTATTCCATTTCCTCTTGGGTCTATCATTCTATTTTGTTTCTAAATTGTGGTGGGCATTCCTTGTCTTCCTCTCCTATTCTTTACTCTTCTTTTCATTTTTTTCGTTTTCATTTCCAGGAAAGAAAAGGATGGGCATGTTCGTTTGTTTGCCCTTTTTTTTTTTCCCCTTTCCCTGTTTTTCTTTATAGTTGAAGTAACGTCATGTTTTATTTGTTAGATAAAAGGTGGATTGGAATTGTTTTGACTTTTGTTTTCTGATAAACAATCTGAAACACCGAAGAAGATAATTGCTATCTAGATTGACTGTCAGTATTGTTTAAAATGTGCATTAGTTTACCCGAAATTTTTTTTACAAGTAATCTTTGCAGATTTCGTATTTACCAGCAAGTCTTTGTAACTTCATTTCACTTTTTTTATTATAATTGAATAATCAATTGTGATGTAAATCTCCAGAGTTACCCAACGGTATATGGAGAAGATATGAAAGAGATGGACGCTGATATGGAAAAGGTGGTGAAGTTATGGGAGACGGTGAAAACAGAGGAAATGGCAATGACAAAGAAGCTCTGGGAAACAGCATTTGATCAACCTTATTACAAAGCTGGTGGAACCATTGAATTTGATGGGGTTGCCTCATTCAAACCACCTTTTTACTGGGACATCTCAGATACGGATGTGAACACCAGATACAGGTCTCTCTTGCCCAGATTCCTGCTGGAGGTCATTCTCTAATTTCCCTCTTCAATATATGTTTCAAACATGTTTAATTTTCTACTATTCTCCAACCATTAGTTCTGAAATTTGAAAATGTAATGAGGCATATCGTGCTGAGAGTGAGTATTCCTGATACATTCTTGATTGGAAAGATACATGACATAGTCAAAATTTGTCTGCTTTGGTCAACAAATTGGACGACTAGCCATCTTTTATTCGACAAACTAATGCCTTTTGACAATGCTGTTATTATACAATAGAAATCTGCCAGACTAAAAGTTTTTAGATATGTTTTTGTGCTATGAAAGGACCATATAGGCTGTTAAACAGCAGATACTATAGTTGTAACATTGAACACATCCTGTTGATGTTCAATTTAAAGGGTTAATCTTGTAGAATTCTATCAAATGCTGTCAAGAAAGCAGAGGAATCATGATTTTCTCGGTTAATGTTGTTAATGGCTTTTTCTATCTAAAGCTCTATTATGCTTTGCATATTAAATCTTGAAAGTCAGGTATGTGTCTTTGTGAGGCTCAACTCCAGGATAAAGGAACTGCAAGAGGATATGAAGCGCAATTTCCTACAACTGCAAACCGTAAGATGTCACAGAGAACTGAAGATTCACAAATCAATTTCCAGGTTCTCATTGGATTCATGGAACAAGGTTTCACATCTATTCTGTGAGTTTGGCACCAAGGGAATAGCAGTAGAGCTACGTAAACATGCTGTTGGCTGTTTCAGAACGAGTAAGTTGGAAGGCACAACCACATTTCTTTGGAACGATTTATTAAGAGCACCCGCATTGACTTTGAAAAGAGACATTGATAAGCAAGTTAAGAGTGTTGTTTCTATTACCCCACCAGTTCAAGCATCCTACTTGTTTAAATGTGTGCCAGATAGGGTCACAGATGACTCAGGCACTATGATTTCAGACGTTATTTTGAGAATGAATCATTATAAGCCTCAAGAAGGTAGATGGTTGTCTCGCACTGTTCTTGATCATGCAGGAAGAGAGTGTTTTGTTGTTCGAATGAGGTAATGGAAAAAAAATTGTCTTTTGTTGCAAGGAAATGAAAATTTTTATTATCTGTATCAGCACTGAATTTTGATATCTGTTGTGAATTTAGAGTGGGAACAGGCTTTTGGAGGAGAGGATGTGAAACCCCATCAACTGTTAAATGGGAGGAGAGGACCACTGAGATACGTGAAGGCGCTTGGTCATATGTTGCTGGTTCTATTGGAAAGGCACCTGGTATGCTAAAGAAATCAAGTATAATTTCCAATGAACTTGGACTTTGTGTAGTAGTTGCAAAACATTAAAAGTAAAGAATTATGGTCAGTGAAACTATAACTTTTTTAGTAAATCTTGTCTATCTAGGGAATAGCAAGTCTACTAACCAAAATTGGTAATAAACTAGAAATAATTTGTAAAAAATTACTAATTTCTTGAAATTCAATTTTCTTTCTGAGAAATGCTTTTGGCGTCTGCAATTTTTGTTCATTGTTGTTGCTATCTAGTGCAGAGAAAGTAGTGGGAACGGCAACACCAATTCAACCTTCAGAAAATTGGCAAGCAGCATGGAGGTTCTCAACAGGAGAGGAATTTTTGATAGGCTTGGAGTCCTCAACATCAATACCTGATCTGAAATTTTGTTTGAGAAATCAATCGTCTCCAGATTCATTGGTCAGTTCAGCATATGTGCTTATTTGTGAGACTTAATTAACAATTTTACTCGCAAATTAATTTCACCAACAAACAACACTTTAAACTTGCAGTTAACGGTGCTAACAGGGCGAAGGATGCAATATCAATCCGAGGAAACCAGTTCAGGAAGAAAGGAGCAAGAAGAAGAGAACAAGGAAGAAAAGAAACAAGGAAGGAAGGAAGAGGAAAATGAGACAGGTTTTGTGACGCTTGTCAGGTTCACTGGAGATAATCAGATTGGAAGAGCGACGGCCCTGCTGAACTGGACGCTATTAGTCGTGGAGGTGTCACCAGCGGAGGATGCGGTTTTGGCACTTCAAATATGCATTGCAATACTCAGAAGTGTATCAGAGATGAGAAAGGAGGATGTGGGAGGTTTGCTCATCAGAAGGAGATTAAAAGAAGCAAAACTTGGAGCTAGAGATTGGGGTTCAGTGTTACTTCATCCTTCTTCATGTTCGTCATCAATTTCCTCACCTTATGTTCAGCCATGGCATTGGAATGCCAAGGCAGTGATCACTTTAGATGAAGGCGTTAATATGACGACTCCATCTGCTTCTAATTATTCTCCAGCCGAAGGCGGTGATAAGTTGTACAAGGAAGCTATTACAACGTGATCCGGGTCAACGGTGACCAAATGACACTCGAATCAATTTACTTCATAAGTTTGTCTGAACTCTAGTTCATCTACATATCCAGTCAAGTTAAACATAAGATGTTCATAGTTCAGCCACAGGATCTACATAAAACAGGGTATATGCAGTGACGAATCCAGGATTTCAGTCTTGGGGGGGCAAGGAACTTAGTTTTGTAGGAGCTATAGCTCTACTTAGTTTATTATATATATACACATATTCTAAAAAATTTTAGTCTTGTAGGGGCTATAGCCCTTGCTAACCCCCCCTTGGATCCATCCCTGGGTATATGGTCCATGAAATTATGTTCTGATTAGAAGTCAATCACGGATCAAAATCTCTGATTTTATGTTTCGCTACTTTGGATTCTCTTGCATGCATGATTCCACCTTACATTGCATGGGTTGATAGATGGTACAGATGTTCTGGCATTATTAGGGCAGAAATTGTTAACCATATTAGTGACTTACCTGCATCTCGTACCGCAATTCCATATTGTACTTTGTTATTATTAACTACTGAACCAAATTATGTTTTAGTCTTGTATCCTTGAGTCATGTAAAAGACCAAATCTAGATCCCTTAAAACATTTTAAAATAATTCTAATGAAAAATATTACCACCCAAAGAGAAAGATGGAGACGTAGAAATTGGAAGGAAGCTACAATTCATAACATGGAAGAAAAATACATGTGTTACCAATTTTGATGTATGTACAAGTTATTGGTGAATCACAAAGAATCCATCTTTAGTATTGTGACAGAAATCTCCTTAACATGTAGATTCCCTGCCGATACATTTGAAATCCTCCATAGTCTCATCCTTTCGAGTTTAACTAGCCGTGTATGACCTTATCCTTTGATTATAATTATGCATTATACATCCATTAAGTACTGTTAACATTGGAAAGAGATTCAAGTTACAGCATTACCAAAGTAAAACTTTTTTTTTTTTGGGTACAAGAGGAAAACAAAAATTACAAAACTACATTAACACCCTAGGGTACACGGCGCCGTACGCATCATGGTAAAGAAGCTCCTGTAGGCCCAAAGGGGGCTCTTAGAAGATATGCATACTTAGTCGTAAGTGGCCCGTTAGACGAACTAGACTGTCTGCACATTAATTCTCTTCCCGAAAAATTACGAAAGTAAAACTTGAGTCATCATAGTACAATGTTGAATTCGGCCCCTTGTCAGTAAATAAGATAGTCCAATTTCAACCTAATCTATTGGAGCAAACGAAATGCTCTGGCCCTAGTTCCACAATCATTATTTGGTCATTATTCTTAAATAAATAAAATCTGATTTTAACAAAATAATATTCTTTGTTATTTTTGGCACTAATTATCACTAATAATTATTAAATAGCAAATCATTAATTTTTTAAAATTTCAAATAACCTCTTTTATATTGTAACGATTTTATTCTCTTAAAGTAAGAATAAAATAATAACAGTTCGTTATTGCTATATAATATGAGAAAAAAAAAAGAACAAGTAGGAGAGTAAAGAGAACACAGAAAGAAAAGAGATTGTTTCTCTTGTTTTTTACTACAAAACAAAATATTTAATACCTCAATTTGTACTCTCACAAAGGGATAGTAAATACAACATAAGTAATACTTTTAATTTGGACGTTCATGTTTTATAATTATTTTATCTTGCACATGAGGTAATTTTATCAATTAGGACATTTATTCTTCACAGTTATCTTATATACTAAATAATTCAATTAATTGGGAAATCCATTATATAATTGTCTTAGATATAACGTAATTCAATTAATTGAGACATTTATTCTATAACTTTCTGTCTTCAAAGTCTTATACATAAAATGTGTTTTTTTTTAAACTAATTGATAAAAACAAATGGGATAAACACTTAGCTAAAGTAGCACATTATTTTTGTGTAAGCATATATTTCTTATTCAAACTTGATTATTTTAAATCTAAATGGTCAAAAAATCATATAAAGAAGAAAATTGCTTATCATGTTATGCCTTTTAGTCTGCAACTAACTATAGAGGCATTAAACACAATATTAATATTCCTCAACAAAGTAATTTTGAGATAAAAGAGGTTACACTTCACCATGTAGCTCCAACTTTTGCTTCAGCTTCTGCATCCCCTCTGCTCCATTACTATCTTCCTTATCTTTCAACCTATCGGTGCTTTGTCTTATTTCAAGATTCTCCTCTCCTCACTATTCTGAACGTCCTTTTTAAGACCATCCCTCAGCTTTTTAACCAACTACTTTTGCTTTTGTTTACTAAACATTAACATTCACTTTTGAATATGAACACTTTCCTGCTTCAAATGATGGAATTCAAGCTAATTCATAAACCTCAAATCTATCACTTTAATATCCCCTAGGAGAATATACGAATGCCACAAAAAATAAATCTAAAACAAACCAAGACATTCCAATAATCTCCCGAAAAATAAGGCAAGCATACATCACTTTTCATACGTCGTTAAATTATAAATAGGACACAATATACGCATTGTATTTATCAAATCCATGCCTTAAATTCAAACCCATCCTATGTTATGGTTATTATAGGACATTTACACAAACTACAAAAAAAGTCTCATAATATTGAATATAATCCAAAGCTTAAGCATCAAATCTCCCAAAACATAATACGTCCTTTATTGGCCACTGCAGTTGTCCTAGCCTTAAACCTTTTTATTAAGACGTACATGGAGGAAAAATTATTGTGCTAAGCATATAGCTTAGTGAAAAAATAAATAAAGTAAGATACAAGATGGCGACTACTTCCTACAGTCTTCTAACATTTACATGCAAATGAATCATGTCATATCATATAGAAATTTTTGATTATTTACATTAGAAAGTAATCCAACTATTAATTGTGTAAAAACAGAAAAATATTCCAAACACATACATAATTGCTTGCTAACCTTTTCAGAAGTAGGTAATGGGAATAAAATAGAAGATACCTATGATTGGTATCTACAGAAATAGAAGAGACTTAAGTCTCTAAAATAGAAAACACTTTAGGGTCTAAGAACAGAAGCAGCTGTAAACCCTTTTAGGCATGCCTATTTACCCACAACTGGGACTTGGTAGGTTAAAGCGAATCATGTTACATTTCAGAGCCACATGTAAGAGATAATACATAACATATGAAGTTATTTCCTTATGCTCAAATTGAAAGTGTTCATTCATGCCCGATCAAACTTAATATTCCTTATGAATACAAGCCTTTGCAATAATGCATTAATGAAAGCATTTAAGTAATTACACATTATAAGCATGAGTCTCATTTAGCCTAATAACTTGATATGGTAAATTGAAGTGATATCCAAAAGAGTTTTGGAGGAGGTTCAGTAGCATTTGGGTAAGGAAAAATTCATGTTTGGGCTAAAAATTGGAGTGATGGACGACTGTACCCATTTTCCAGCTTTTCTCAGGATAAGTTTTCGTGTCAGTTTTGTATGGCCATTATGACATAGAAAATGAGATTTTTAGGCAATATATTCTCTAAAAAATGTTCCTCTATGTATTAAGTTTCTAATGACATAAATTTAATGCAATTTGGTTCATTATTTCGAGAGTTATACCTAAAATATTATAGACTATTCTCAAATATGGACAACAACTAGAACTCAACTTCAAGCCAAATTTCAAAACTCTTAGAGACAGAACTCAAATTCGATTCCTTCATGGAAATTGTAGAAATATGTATGTAGTTTAGTCTTGTTGGACCCCGTTTCCGGAGCCCAACTCTCATACAAAAACCATAACTATCATCGTTCTATTCCCTCGCAATCTCCTCTTGCTGGATGCCAAACATGGTGACCCTGTCTCCGGAATCTAACTCTTAACAAAATACCGTCATATTGGAGCGTGGTTCCTTGTGATTCTTCTTGTTCTGATATCACCCGTATTGAATCCCGTTTTTGGAATTCAACTCGTAAACCATGATCGTCCGCGTAATTCTAAAGAAATCGCGAAGCCTAAAGTCTCATACCATTTCGATGATCCTTTTTCCATAACACATCTCATATAGACATATATATATATATATCCATACTTGTATTCGTGATTTGTCATCTTAAATCGATAACTTCCTCAAGCATACTTTAATTTCCATTCAACCTTAGCCATATGTAAGTCATAATCCCACTCAACATCATCCATGCATAGTTCACTAACATCAAAAGAA
>JANSVB020000131.1:2694029-2706473 GCA_025504935.2 Erythroxylum haughtii | reverse complement strand
GTTTATTTGATCACTACTTTTTTGACAACTTATTATATTTTAGTATTTATGAATTATGATTTATAGATGTTATAATAGATTTTCTTACATGTACGATTAGAAGAAAAAAAAGTCAAAGAGCAAAATTGGCGAAGAATTAGGTCAAATGTCGACCAAACTCCGGCTCCAAGGCCTTTGTAGCGATACAGCATGAGATTGTGAGTTATTATCTTTTTAATTATATTTTTCTTTTATTGACATTTCAAGTTTTATAATAAATATTTCTATTTATATATTTCTATACAACAGAGTGATAGAAATGGAGAAGAGTGTGACCGGATGAAGTTATGGTATCACACTCATTATGATGAAAGTAAAGGTCAATGGACAACTCCTGAATGCAAAGAAAAATGGGTGAGTACATAGTTTATTTACAAATATTTCTTAAATAAGATTGTGTATGTAATTAATTATTTACTTTTTCAGGATTTAATGTGTCACGAATTGACACATTCAACAGAACAAGGTCATCCGATGACAGTGGATAAAGTGTGCGACAAAGTCTTGACCACTAGATCATATTACATTATTAGCATCGGAATGGGGCCTCGAACATAAGGGAAGACTTCGGTCAGAATGAGACTTTAAGACGAATTAGAGGAGTCGAAGAAGGTTAATGAAGGCTTACAGTCTAAAATCGATGAATTGACCAAAAAATTTGAAGAAATGTAGGATAAATTAACTACCGAAGTCGAACAACAAAAAAATAGATCTTGAAACTTTTATGTTCTACACATAATTTTCGTTTAGAATAGATAAGTACTCATGTTGATATATTAAACGCTTATGACATATTGTTTATATTAATTACTATATTATGACATATATGGGAATTGAAATTATGTAATTCATTGTCTACATGTATTAAATTCTTATTATACATGATTAATCATTCGTAAATTAATAATATACTCAACAAATTGAAGAATTATTAAATAAATAAATTCCATATATAATATTAAATAGTTATTAAATAAATAAGATTTAATAAATTTGTTTTCAAATATTAATTATTAAATCAGAATAATAATTCAATTAAAATTAAAATTTAAAACCATATTTGAATTTAAAGAAAAATTCAAATTAAATTTTAATAATTCTCACATTTAATTTTATTTTCGGATGAATAAAAAAATTAATTATTTAAAATTGAAAATTTATTAAAATAAATTTATTTTAATATATTTAAACAAATTAATTAACTAATAATCGGCAACGTTTATTCCCAAACATCGCCGATTGTTAACATACTTCGACGTTTACTAAACATCACATATAGCTTCAGGGTTTCCAAGACGTTTTCTTTAGACATCGCCCATTCCGTCACCTGTTTTTGATGTTTTTCAAAACGTTGTTGAATCAGTAGGTTTTCCATGACGTTTTTCATTAAACGTCGCTGAAACCGTTTCCCTACTCCACCTTCAACAATGTTTTTTATGATGTTTTGAAAAACGCCACAAATAACATTCTATGATATTTATTGATCATTTGTGACGTTTTTAAAACGTCGCGGAAGGGGTATTTTTCTTATAGTGTAAGCAATTCCAATCCGACTAGGGTGGTGAATTTCGATCATTACACAAATATTTTCAAACTGTAGGGATTCATCATAGAATTATGTGTCCTCATACTCATGAACAAAATGGCACTGCTGAAAGAAAAATCAGGAATATTGTTGACATTGGTCTTGCTCTACTTGGTCATTATGGTGCACCTTTCAAATTTTGGCATTTTGCCTTTGAAACAACCATTTTTCTTATAAATCATCTGCCTACCTAGTCTTTGACAAATCAAATTTCATTCCAAATTCTCTACAATCAAATTCCTGATTATCAATTTCTTTGGGTTTTTGGGTGTGTTGTTTATCCTTTACTTCGACCATTTAATAAACATAAGTTTTCTTTTCAGACCAAACAATGTGTTTTTATGGGTTATTCCCCTCATAATCTTGGTTACCGTTGCTTAGATAAAGAAACTAGAAAAATTATTTATGCACGTCATGTTGAGTTTGATGAGTCCTTCTTTACCTTCCATAAAATTTCAGATTCTCAACAGACCAAATCTACCTATCATGATCTTGCCAACTCCACTCCATGGCTACATCTTTTTCATCATGATTCACTTGTTCCGTCAACTCAAGATTCTCCAGGTATAATATTTGATTTCCCTTTATCTATTCCTTCAGATTCGCAGCAGAATATGGCATCACCATTGTCAAACCTGTTGCCTAAACATGACCAGATTCTGTATAATCCAAACCCGTCTCCACCTACTTCTACTCCCACACACGATTCTATATCCTAACCAAATCTATTTTCATGTGACCAACATCATGGACCATTAAATCAGATTTCCCGTGATCTTATTCCCACCTTTTCATAATCCTTTAATCTCAGTCCATCATGTCCTCCATCAAATGTTTTAGTCAACACTCCAAATCTTGTCCAGCCACCTTCTGAAACAGCTACTATTCAACTTCGTTTGGATTTAAATTCTAATTTAAATTTAAATTCAACACTAGATTCATCTATTCATCCCACACCCATCAATTTCTTACAACCCACACCACCTAAACGTACCTATTCCATACTTCTTCGACCTAACCCCAAACCAAAGAAAAGACATTATTTGACCACTGTTTCCTCTTCTTCCAATATACCTTGTGAAGCTAATTCTTTCTCTCAAGCCTACAATGACCCTGCATGGAAAGAAGCCATGGAAAATGAGTTTCAAGCTCTTCAACGAAACCAAACTTGGGACCTTGTACCTTGCCCACCAACTACCAACATTGTCAGTAATAGATGGATTTTTAAAGTAAAAAAAAATGCAAATGGGACTGTGGAATGGTTGAAAGCACGACTAGTTGCAAGAGGTTATACTCAGGAATATTTGTTAGATTTCACTGACACTTTCAGTCCTATAGTGAAGCCTATGACAATCCAATCTGTTCTCAGCATAGCAGTATTAAGGGGTTGGTCTCTCAGACAATTAGATGTTAGTAATGCTTTCCTGAATGGTGAATTGAACGAAACTATATACATGGTGCAACCGCAAGGCTTTATTGATTCTTCACGTCCTCATCACGTCTGCAAATTACGAAAATCTTTGTATGGGGTCAAACAATCACCACGTGCCTGGTATCAGCGACTAAGCAGCTTCTTAACCACCATTGGTTTTGTTGGTTCTCATGCAGATTCTTCATTGTTCATTTTTCATGCAGGTGGCGACTTGTGTTTTCTCCTAGTCTACGTTGATAATGCGGTCATCACCGGCAATAATGGTCCCCTTGTTTCATGTATTATTTCTCAATTGTCACAAGAATTTTCCTTACGTGACCTGGGCAATCTTCATCATTTTCTGGGCATAGAAGTGTTACCTCATTCTCATGGTCCGCTATTATCTCAGAAAAATTATATTTTTTCTATTTTGGAAACCATAGGGATGAGCAATTGTAAACCGAGTTCCACACCAATGATTACTGTATCTATTTTGTCCAAATTACAAGGCACTCCTCTTTCGTAGGATGACGCTACTATGTATCGTAAAATTTGTAGCAGCTTACAATACATTACTCTCACCCGTCTAGACATTTCTTTTGTTGTAAATAAGTTTTGTCAATTTCTTTATCAGCCCACTTCAACTCATTTTCAAGCTCTCAAGTGTTTACTCAGATACTTACAAGGTACAATAACAATGTCATCATTGATTTCTCGTGGGGCTATAGATAAGTTAATCGTTTTCAGTTATACAGATTGGGCAGGTTGTCCTGATGATCGTCAATCCACTGAAGGATTTTTAGTTTTTCTTGACAATAATTTATTAGCTTGGAAGTCTACCAAGCAACGCATGGTGGCTCGGTCCTCTACCGAATCTGAATTCAAGGCGGTTACGAATGCTTGTGTTGAGGTTAAGTGGCTTACGAAACTTCTTCGTGAATTTCGTGTGACTCTTACTGCTCCTCCTCATGTTTGGTGTGACAATGTTGGTGCGGTCTTCTTATCCTCCAATCCTGTGTTTCATGCTCAAACTAGACGTGTGGAAATTGACTTTCACTTTGTCTGTGATCTCATTACTAGTAAAGAAGTTAGTGTTGGAATTTTGTCTTCATCTGATCAACTGGCTGATATCTTAACTAAGCCTCTCTCCAAGCAGCTATTTTATCATTTTGCTTCCAAGCTTCGGCTTTCTTCTTCTCATCCTTCAACTTGTGAGGGGCGTATTAGATAACATTTGTTAGTTAAGATTAGATTTTATTCATTGTATCTTTATCACTTGTATATATAGATGAATGGTAACTTGTATTACCATAATCACTTTTACTCAATACTAAAACAACTAAAGGCTTTTCTCATTTATCTGATTTGTATGAAATTCCACATACCTAACTAAACAATCATAATTGATTTGTCAGTGTTCTATTACTCGAAGAAGGCATACATGTCGTCCCATACTTCTGGTTTCCAAATATAGAAATGTATGTAAGCCGAAAAGTGGCAACTAACTAATTAGACACATGATTAAGATTCATGAAGCATGTTGGCAGTTTACAAAAGATAATGGCCACTTTATATAACTCCCGTATCAGTTATTTGTCCTAACCACGGATTAAAGGATGAAAATAAACAGATCATTGAATGATAATTACAAAACAGAGAAAATATGTTTTTCTTCTTCTTCCATTCTCTCTCACGTGAAGCAATCATCAAAGGCTTAGAGTTTGGGACGTGAATTAATCGGTGAATCTGGTAGCCTACCGAAATCCAAAGACTAGCAAGCAACAAATCGATCCAGCACTTTCGCATTAAGGTCAGTCCTAATAATTTTCCATTGGTATCAGAGCCGAATTGCTTATTTCCTAGTCTCGATGTCATAAGCATGATTAAAACATTCAATTAATCTGTTTAATTGAAATCTTACCCTCGCAATATACATATATGTTATGTGTTTTTTCGATCAGTACAAACCCCAACCAGAATAATATGAGTAGAAGAAAAGACAACAGTAATTTTAAAAAAAAAATACTTATACCTAGACTCGTTCTATCCTACCTCACACCAAACAAAATTGTTTTGTACATACCCATGGAAACAATCACTTATGGCTGTGCGTGTGAGTCACGCGCCCCCTTATGAGTGGTGTTGATGGTATGGTGGACATCGTTCATCTCCTTTACGACCGATCTATGCGACGACGGTGTTGAAATTGGACTCTTATGTGGAGTCGGTGTTTATTTTTAGTGTCAAGGATGGTTGGGCGTTGGTGTGGCTGGGTATCAGCCCGTGGGGGGGTTTGTGTTTGTTTTCTTTGGTTGGCCTTTCCAGTGCATGTTTAGAGAGAGTTGTGGAAAAGATGAACAGTGTTCTGTAGAAAGAACTGCGCAGAGAAGATAAAACAAAACAAAAAATGTTGTAAAGCAAAGAAGGGGTAGGGTTATAGATGGTGGGCCATTATTTTGTCTTTTAGTACATTTGTTGTTTAAGTTACATTACGCCCTCCAAGTCTTAAATGTCCTACTTCTTTATATCTTCATTCAATAATGTCAGAAAGTCTCTTTTTCCATTTTCAACGAGAACAATTTTTTTCTCTTTTCTGTTTTCAATTAATTCATTAATTAATGACATGTAAATAGGTTTTTACAAAGAATGAATTGTGATTAGTTTAGTATATTTGTTTTTTCTAAATTAATTTGATGTAAAACAATTTTTAAATGGTCTGTCCATTTATTTATTTATTTTTGTAAATTAGTTTTACATTTATTTAATTCATAAATATGTTTTCAAATAATATAATTCAAATATTCCATAAATGTGTTTTATGGGTAATTTTATATTATATTTAAAATAATATTATATAAATGAGTTTTATATAATGTTAGATTAAATATTGTTTTACATGTATCAAGTGTTAGTTGTAAATTAGTTTTACATATTCTTTATTTTTGGCATCTTTGTGACATGTCAAATTAAAATAGTTTAATTAAATTATAGAAATTCCTAGTTCATTTTTTGTATGAGATGAATATGAGTTTAGCGAAATTTTCGATCATACGATGTGAATTGTGGATTTTTGGAAATCGATAACACAACTCCTAAACATATCTTCTAGCACCTGAATCACTCTTTCTTATTGTCCATCCATTTGAGGATGAAAAGTTGTACTAAAATTCAACTTAGTACCCAAGGTCTCATGTAATTTCTTCCAAAATCTTGAAGTGAATCTTGGATCCCAGTCTGATATGATGAAAGATGGTACTCCATGCAACCGCACTATCTCACTAATGTACAATTTTGCATGCTTTGAGAGTTGGTAGTCAATTCTGACAGGCAAGTAATGAGTTGACTCAGTCAATCTATCTACAATAACCCATATGGCATTAAGCTTTTCCCTAGTTTGAGGCAAACCAGCTACAACATCCATCGTGATTCGATCCCATTTCCTTTTGGGTACTGATATTAGTTGAAGTAAACCCGATGGAATTTGATATTCTACTTTTACTTATTGGCATGTAAGACACTTGGTAACATAATCTACAATGTCTCTCTTAATACCTGTCCACCAATAATGAGTCTTCAAGTCTTGGTATATTTTAATACTTACTGCATGCACAACATATGAACTGCTATGGGCTTCCTTCATGATGTTCTTTTTCAACTCATCATCATTAGGAACACAAATTCTATCTTTGTAATACAAGTAGCCGTCCTTTTTGATTGCATATTCACCATCCTCCCCCTCTTGAATTTGTTTTAAAATGGTAACTAGCTTTTCATATTGCTTCTGTGCTTCCTTGACTTGCTGTAACAAGTTTGGTTTAAGCCTCAACTCAGCTACAATGGCTTTATCACTATCTACAAATAATCTAGCATTTATTACTCTTAAAGCTGATAATGATTTCCTGCTAAGGGCATTGGCTACTACATTTGCTTTGCCTAGATGATAGTCAATAGTGCAACAATAATCTTTAATCAATTCTATCCGTCTTCTTTGCCTTAAGTTCAACTTTTTCTATGTATGCAAAAATTTAAGACTTTTGTAATTTGTGAAAATATATAACATTTCTCTCCATATAAGTAATGCCTTTAAATCTTCAAAGCAAAGACTATGGCTGCTAACTCTAAATCATGAGTCGGTTAGTTCCTTTCATGGGGCATAAGTTGCCTAGAAGCATAAGCAGCTACCTTTCCCCCTTGCATAAGTACATATTTGATTTGTGTTATGGGCCACATGGCTTCGAGAGCTCGGTCTTGATATGTAAATAATATATATATATATATATAGAGAGAGAGAGAGAGAGTAACAATATAAGATATGCAAATGGAATGTATGGTTATGAGAACTCAGTCCTGTATTTTAGAATCCCACTTAACCCACTTGGCAGTG
Organism: Erythroxylum haughtii; assembly: GCA_025504935.2. Lineage (NCBI taxonomy): Eukaryota > Viridiplantae > Streptophyta > Magnoliopsida > Malpighiales > Erythroxylaceae > Erythroxylum > Erythroxylum haughtii. The sequence goes on along the minus strand of JANSVB020000131.1, from coordinate 2,699,054 downwards.
AAATTTTGTTGAATTTTCCTTGGGCCAATTACAGAAAAACATATAAATGCATAACTAATAATTAAAGAACTTCAATTGGAAGTAGTAATTAGATATGAATTAATATAATAGATAATGCTTAAATTTCAAATTTTAATTTTAATGCCTATTTATGCTTAGAAATAAATGAAGATATTTCATCATCATTAACATCCGGTTGAATCTCGCATCAACGCAGGGTTCAAAGAGGTCTAATAGTACACATCCTTACCCCTACCCTAAGTAGAGAGGCTACTTATATTTATATTTGAAAAATATTATATGCTATGCGTGAATGAATTGAATTGGATGAGAAATGAAATTGCTTAAACACCATTAAGCCTATAGCTTACTGCTTGGGTTTCTTTCCGCACATAGGTTTTAAAGAAAATTAGAACAAAGCTGTAGTGGATCTACTACAAAGACTAGAGTCACCTAGAGGATTGTGGAAGATTTTGAGGTGGATGTACTATAGAATTATATTTTGTTTTTGGTTATGACACGTACACTTAAAGAAATAAAGGATCTTATAGAATTATATTGTGAATTATATATTAAAGTTATGTATGAAATTCGATTAAGATGAGTTGAAATGTATTGGAGAATGGGCAAATTATTTTGTCAAAGGAGTTTGATATGGAGATGGATGGTAGAGTAAAATGAATGAGAAGTGTATTTAAGTTTCTTGCAGGAGGTTTTAAGTAAATATAGAGGAAACTCTATCAAAATTTTTATAAAGTGAATAGTATTTGCTAGAATAATAAGGATTTAAATAGAAAATTTTGTAATTCATAATTTTAGGTATTTAAGAATGTAGTAATACTCATTATTCCGATTCCATTATCGGGTATGGAGTGTTAATATATATATATATATATATATATATATGTAAATTCATGGTTAATAGGCAATTGGACTATTTACATACTTCCTCACTAACTAGTATAGAAGCTCTTATTGATCCACCACCGAAAGTGACATTCCTATTTGAAACTTGATGGGTCCCACTTCTACCATCTTAAAGAAACTTTTAGTGCTCCGCATTCAGCCTCTTTATCACATGGGTCACCAAGTCCAATATCACAATAAATATCCTCATCAACCCTGAAAATCAAATGATGGTCCTTCATCGCAGATTTCCAATTCTAAAAGAGTGAAGGATTGGTCAATCATTGAAGCATCTACCTACATGTAATTCTTCTACCACATTGAGAAACCAAATGTGCATACTTCTAGAGATTTGTTCCCAAATTGATATGTTCTTTTACTCCCAATGCCAGAAACGTGCATTGAGTTACCCGCAATATTTTCTATATACTACTTATGGAAGTACAAACTTGCAAATATCATGCTGCATAAGTATCACAGACCAAAAGGCCTACAAAAAGGAGTCCAGGTCCTTGCATCTCCTCTCACTTAACCTAGTTTCTAATCTTTGAACACGAGAGAAAGAGAAGATGCCTTCATAAGGGAAAAAAATATCACCATTTTGCATTTCCAAAAGAAAAGTAAAGTTCTCTGTTAGCTCCAACAGTAGCAGGCCTTGAATTTTAGCACCTAAAACCAGTTTTTATTTCAACTAGCATATATCTTTTGTTAACATAGAAAATCCTTACAAGCTGCAGCATGAAATAAGTTCTCTAAAGCCAATTCTATGTATCCATCAGCCAAGACCAAGATACAAGGATAGTGTTTCTAGTGGGAAGTGAAACATTATATTTGGTCCTCATGAAGGACTAGTTTTCAAATGTTTTAAGTTCCTCAAATAAGCCAAGATAAGTGGATAGTGTTTCTGGACATTCCTCACATCAAGCCCATACTCAGCCCCAAAGCATGAACTTTTCATTCTGACTTGACTACATTTTCACAACCCTAATCTATCTTGATACTTTAATACCATCGTACAATGGGCACATCTAGACCAAAATTCCATCAAAAAGTCTATACTTGATCTCTAGATAAATGCATCTACATCCAAATCTAGATGATGCACATAAAGAACAAGGAAGCCACAGCTGCCACAGCTCCTAGCTTTGCAGTCTCAATGACTTCCCATCCTATTATCTCATTTATATCCCAGATATGTATACATATAAAAAACGTAGTACATGGAAAGAAGAAATGATGCAATGTCCAAAAGCCATAAAGTGAGAACACAGGTCCTGTTACAAACCTCTGATTAAGTTTTAGTTGCAGGTATGTTCTGGTCTAAATCTCAAAAGCAAAGACATAAATTATATTTGGTAAAAAGAAAAATACCAGTCAAAATGAAAGAAGCTCCATGCATGACAATTAACCAGGAAAACTTACATGAACTGTTAAAAATCAAAATAAAGATCTAGTGCATTATTTTAAATTCCATACCATTTCTGAGTAGCTTAGATCATAAAGATCCTCATCATGGACCCAGTCATCCAGGCTAATCTCCGGCGGTGGACGACAACCATTTGCATACATCCATTCACCTTTTTCAACTTTACGACAATTAGGGCATTGCATTGCATCCTTCACATTAAAAGCAGACCCAATGCAATCTGTAATGAACACCACAGAAAAAACTATAATCAAGTGGAAGTACTTAAAATGAGAACATGCAGATGGAGACTAGACACCACCCTCTGAGAATAGGACATTATCTGTTATTTATTAAAAAGAGCTATGTATTGCTGCAATGAGAAGCACACACCATGCCCATTTTCATTTAATGAATCAAAGTTTTGTTGAAGATTTAAAGGAGGGGTGACACAAAATATATTACAATACCTTAATCAAAGATATTTAAGAATATTATTCATGCTATTTTTTCAATTTCACAATCAGATACTTAGGCTCTATAAAGTGACTAACATCCAAACAGTGGCCAAAAATGTCAAATATCATCTTTAGTGGTATTTGCATGTATACCAAGATATTCAATCCGCTTGTATACCAATACAATATATCAAAGATGTCTTCAGGTCCCTATGATGCATAACAATGTACCTAACTGTCACTACAACCCAAAAGTAAATGGTGAGAAGAAATCACTGCTCGCTGACAATAAAACCTAATGCAAATTGATGAGCAGTTGCTTCACAGGCCTAACCAGCAACATCAGATCATCATAGAGGATGCTAGTATGCTAGTTCCATTAGAGTAGTTTCAACAGGATAGGAGTTTGAATAAGCAGAACCTTGTTCATGCAATTTTCTCACCTTTAAGAAAATAAAGAATTGAAGACACACAGCATTAAGCCCCTTGAATCCTTCTAACAGTAATTTCATAAAACAATCTTCATATAATTGACAATCAGTTGAATGTACAACTAATTTGCCATTAGTTGAACACTGGGTATATGTGAAGCTACAATTTGAGAACATTCAAATCTAAATAGTAACTTGCAAAATTCAACCAAGATTTTTTATTCTAAATATTAAACCAGACATAAAAACAAATCACCCAAAATATAAAGGAAGAAACTTTTTAGCCCGGATGAAAATCGTTGACCAACTGGTAAGTCAAAATGTAATGAAAGCATCATTCATTTCATAGGATGAACAAACAAGAATTAAACAATACCCATATATCCACATACCCAGCCGAAACATCAATTCAAAAAACCAAACAAAAAAGAAAGAAAAGGAGAAATGAAAAGTAGAATCGAAATCCCAACTTACCCAGATGGAATTGGTGGCCACATTGGAGTTTGGCCCACGAGCGATTCCCATTGTCAGTGACCACCTCGAGGCAAATCGAACACGACACCGACCCAAACGACTTGCCGAATTCTCCTCCTCCACCACTTACGCCACCTACTTCTGCTTCGTCAACAACCGCATCGTTGTCGCTGTTTCCCAACCCCATCACACAGTAGCAATCCCCCAACACTGACAAATCCCAATAAAAAAAACAACACAGAGCGATTGATCCCTCTGAATTCAAACTAGCTTGTCTTTACCATAAATTAGCTAAATTAAATCAAATCTAACATGGTCCTTTATAGCAGCAAGGGAACTTATATAAGCATATAAAATGGAAGGTGATTTCCTCTCTTTTATTTCTTGTTTTCCTGGGAGGTTTTGATGGAAACTTTCTTTCTTCTTCTTCTTCTATTCTCCTCCTCTCCCTGTCTCTCTCCGTTTTTCTCTTTTTCGTTATTTCTATCTCAATATCTATCGTTCCGCATGGAGACAATTTTGTGCCGTTGGATTCAACAGTTTTGAGTAACCGAACCGTCGCCATGGACGGCTAAGATTATAATGGGGTGGAGGCTACGTAATAGCCGTCGAGCGAGCATGTTTATGTTTATATTTTCTTATTCCCGGGCTGCCTAATTAAATAATTGATTATTATCTGGTCTTACTCAGCCCATATTTTTCTTTCATATACAAGTGCTCAGGGATCTAGTATTCCAATTAAATGATATTCAAGGCATTATTATTTTGAATATAGTGTTAAGCATTGACTAGATTTCAACAAAATCAAAATTATCAAATAGAATAATTTTAATAAAATTTTCAAATAAAATAATCATAATTGATAAAGTATATCAAACAAGATTTATATTATTTAACCCTATACTATGTATAATTCATTAATATAGGTAGGTCCTTTCTGCATATTGTGTGTGTATCCCATAATTTCTTTTTCTAAGGTAGTTTTTTGTTTTTCCCCTTTCCAAGAACAACGGGCTGGTTCTTCAGTGTAAATGTTGCCTTTTTTTTGTCTCTGTTCCTTGAGCCTTCTTGTTCTTTCTCTTCAATCTTGTAACCTGATTGCATTGATGTGCACATCGTGCGGTTTAGTGCCTGTTTGGTTGAGCTTTTATCAGTAGAGTTTTTATCAGTAGAGCTTTTGTCAGTAGAGCTTTTGTCAAAAGAGTTTTTTTTAAAAGCCAGTTGACTGTTTGGCTGTCAATTAAAAAAATAGCTTTTTAAAAAGAGCTTCATTCAGTAGACTGTTTGGCAACATAAAAATAAAAAGCACTTTTATTAATTTTAACTATATTTTATTTTATAATAAAATTAT
>JANSVB020000131.1:2607990-2628643 GCA_025504935.2 Erythroxylum haughtii | reverse complement strand
TTTAACTGTGGGGAGAAGGGGCACATAGCCAGAGAGTGCCCTCAGCCTCCAAGACAAGAGAGAAGCCAGATGCAAGCATCCAAGAGATCTGAGACTGTGGGACACAAGACTTCTACAGAAGTTGGCAGTTCTGATGTTGCGAAGAGGGTGAGTCTTCCAGGGAGACCCAGGGGCAGGCACCGGCTAGGGTGTTTTCAATGACACGAGAGGACGCAGAGACCGCTCCAGATGTTGTCACGGGTATGGTTAGACTCTTTTCTGATGATGTGATTGCTTGATTGATCCGGGTTCTACTCATTCGTTTGCTTCTTCGAGTAGACCTGTGTGTGATAGAAATTTGAGCCCATTGGATACTCCGCTAATGGTGAGTACTCCAGTTGGCCAATATATTATTATCAGTCAAGTATATAGAGGCTGTGAACTATGTATTGGTGGAGAACTTCTAGTGGTGGATTTAATGCCACTGAAGATGAGAGGATTAGATGTGATATTGGGTATCGATACGTTAGAGACGTACAATGCCCGTCTGGATTGTAAGCAGAAGACAGTGGAATTTGAATTGGATGACGAAAGAAGAGTGGTATTTACTGGGGACAGAAAAGTAAGTCCACCCAGAATTGTTTCAGCTTTGGCAGCAGAGAAGATGATGAGGAAGGGATGTGAGGAAAGCCTTCCAGCCATTTACAAATTTATACCACTGAGACTGTAACATAAATGCAAAATCTAATTATCATTTCCAAGTTCATCCAATCATAGGCCTACACGCACAAAAACAAAATCAAATTACCACTAATGTATCAAGGAAAAAAGTTCAAATCCTCTGCATCTAATATTTCAGTTAAAGAAGAAAGATCTTTTATTTTTTAGGAGATTCTGCCAAAGAACGAAATTATCATTAAGTACTTTCCAGGTCATAGTAGTTGTAGCTCTAGTCCCATCTGATTCTGCAACCACTGGCATGCAAAAGCTCAAGTATTTCAGAGGAAAATATGAACCTAAGAGCAGCTACTAACTTCACTTTCTTGATCCTGCCACAACAAGCCCTGAGGGCTAACTCAAATCCTTCGACAGAAACATTGCAAAGGTGCACCAGTTTTGCGTCTTGTAAGCTTCTCAAACTTCCCATCACCATGCATAATGCCATGTCCGAGACAGAGCAATAGCTCAAATTTACCTGGCGATATTTACAGAGTTAGAAAACTTGTATAGAGGTCCAACCATTCGATCTCAGATGACCTCAAAGAAACAGGTAAACCAAATGGAATCTTTACATTGCATAATGGAAAGACAGCATCCACTATCACATAAAAGAAACTGATATTCATTTTACCTCTATTAAGTGTATAGCTCTCCTATTCTCTAGAAAGGTTAATTTGAAGTTAGGATTTTCACAGCCAAGACAAGAGAGAAAGAAATAACTAATAGACTCCATTGAACCACCTGGAAGGAACTGTCATATTAAGTAATTTGCATATTTTGTAAATGTGGAAATGATAAATGATGGAACTAGCCATGGCTGTGCATCCAAGACCTCATAGATTTTCCTTGCATTGGGATCTTGTGAATTATAAATTCAATCAAATGCTAAGAAAGGAATCTGCAGTGGCTCTCATGTGTTCTAAAGGTATAATGGAAAAGTCAACCGATGCCTCCACAGGCTCTAGCAGATATAAAACCATGATCCTGGTGACCTTCATGGTTGTTTCTCTTCTTTTGATAATAGATGAGGATCCAGTGCACAGGGTGAGTTTTTTCATAGTGCAATTGCAGTAATTGAAACCTTTTTGGATGTGCACCCTCAATTCTTGTGATGTCCACTCCTAATGTGTTCCATCTTCCCCTTTCCGGATGTGCACTCTGAGATTACTTCCCATAATTCCCCCAAAAACAAGGTGTTATAATATTGTAGCAAAAGGAACCCTATACACCACTCAAAATCAGAAACCAATACCTGTCGCAAGTTCTGTAAGTAATACGCAAGTGCCAAGAAACCTAAATCATTAATTTTCTTGCAATGTTTCAAATCCAAAGTTGTCAGACTTTTACACCTAGCTGCAAGTTCTGTCAGGCCTGCACTGCTGATTTCTGTAAGCCCTCGCATCTCCAAATCAGAGAGTACACCCATATGGCTAATATATACCATCCCGATGTCTGTAACCTTGTCACAATATGATAAGTTCAGTTTTTTCAACTTCTTGCAACCACTAGCTAAAGCAGCTAAGCCATCGTCTGCAATACCCTTGCAGCTGCATCCACAATTTAAAAGATAAGGAAGGCTTGCAACTTCTCATGTACTGATATATGAAAATAGAACCTTCATTTGATTGATAGGTCAAAATTACCGATATAGGTCCAGTTCAAGAAGCATTGAACAATTAGTCGTCATATGTAACAGTCCTTTGTTTGATACGTTTGTGCAAAGGCCTAATTTTAAGCATAAGAGTCTTGAACATTTAGAGACATATTCAAGTCCTGCATTAAAAAGAGGCTTCACGTAAGTCAAGTTGAGCCAAAATATAAAACAAAAGAAAAGCAATTCCATTACCCAAATTGGAAATGAATATCGGGGTTCTCAATGAGCTACATCAACAGTAGAGCAACTTGGGGTACTTCACAAAGCTTACCTCTGTCACTGACTCCACAACAATCAGTCAGATCAAGCTCTTCAAGTAGCAAGCAAGACTTTCCAAGTTGTTCAAGACTTTTCTCAGTGATCATGTTGCAAGACTCTAGTTTCAAGCATACAAGATTGCGACAAGAGTAGGCTACAGCAGAGATTGCAGCATCAGTTGTGGAACGACAGCACGTCAAATTGAGGATCCTCAAATTGACACACCCAGAAAGTAGCTGCACAATGCCTACATTGGTAACCCCCATGCATTTGGTCAACCCAATTTCTGTCAAAGACTTACAATAACTGCTCATGGTACAAAAACCAATTTCAGACACAAGAGCCCCGTCAATTATAATTGTCTTAAGATTCACCAACTCTTTCATACATTGAACAAGGGTAGGGGAAAGTTCCTGCATGCAAGGATTGAATTTTCTGGATAAACCAAATGAACAAAGTTAACACTGAAACACAGCATCTTATTAAGATTTACTCACCGAAAGGATGTAACCAGCATTGATGCGCACAAGTCCTCTGTGCCCCCTGATCACAGAAATCAATCCGGGTGAACTGACACGATCGCATCTAGATAGATCGATTTCCTGTACCCATTAGAAAATAAACGTCCCATGAAATTTAAATTCATTTCTTTGAACTATACGTAAATAGGTGCAATATCACATAGAAAATATGATTACCTGTAGTAAGGGGATTCCATTTTCAAGAAACTGCAGCCCAAGATTGTCCACTAAAGGGCATCCCACCATAGCCAACACCTCCAGCTTTGACAAAGTAGCAATGGAACGTAATGATTCATTTGTAACCTGAAATCAATCCACAGAGGTACATATCCAAGTCAATTATGAATCTCAAGCACAAGTCACATGAACCAAATCGAACAAATCACATGAATATACATACAGAGATAACTGGAAACTGACTCACAAACCTTGAGATAAGACACGTCAAGATAACTCAAGTTCAGACATTTCTTGCACAACAGATCAATACCCAGATCAGAAATCTCCATGCACCACTTCAAACTCAATCTTTCCAATCTTCCACACCCCACAGCAATCTTCGCCAACCCAACATCAGTCACCCCTAAGCACTTATCCATCCTCAGTTCCTTCAACCCTCCAGCGAACGACAAGGCAGCAGCTTCCCTATCACCAAACCCACAAGAAAACGACACATCGACACGTTCCAACGCCGGACATTCCCTCATTAGAATCTGCATCCCCGGCCACCGCAGGCCCGCAGCTCTGCTCAAGTTTAAAGTTTTCACCTTCCATAAGCACCCTTGTGATTCACGACCAACTAGCAACGACACAATGACGTCGTCCATGCGGGGACACAGAGAGAGGTCCAGATTGTCAACGCAAGTGAACTTGTGAAGAAGGGTGAAGAGGAACTCGAGTCGGAGCACACGAAGCGTTCTACGATAAAGCAAGTCTATCCGTTGAAAATCTGTGCAAACGAGTCGCCACGTGCTGCGATCCGAGTCGCAAGTCAGCTTTTCATAAATTTTGACGAGTAAATCCTCCGTGAACACACAGAGAATCGAGTAAGAGGACATTGATCTAAGGTTTTGAGGTCAGTGTTGTTAAAACAAGTGCGTAAGTGAGCTTGTTCAAGTAGGGACAAACAAGAAGAGGAGGCGGAGGCGGAGCAGAGGGTGGTGGGTGGGTTTCGAAAGTCGCCGAGAAAGAGCGAGAGTGCAGCAGTGTATCCGATTCATGTTTCCTTTTTTCCTTTTTAACAGAGGGCTTGCTTGAAGTCGGGACGTCTAAAGCATTTTGTTTGGCATTGGCATTGGCATTGGCAATACAGTTGCAGAGTGAGGGCGTTGAATTGATATTGGGAAAGGTCAAATGCAAAAGGTTGAGCAATGATTCCCTGTTTAGGGTTTGCATAAATTGCTTTTTGCCAAAGATTTATATTTTTAAGTTGGCAAGGCTATTTGTTATTTTGTTTACCTTAAGATTTGATATGGAGACCGCTAAAAACCATAGATGGAAGGAAAATTGAAAGCTCTTACAATACAAGCAACCCAATTCAGTAAAGACAAAATATTTTTTAAAAAAAAAGTCCAAAAGTGGCAAGCCGCAAGTGGAAGAACCGAGATCGCGATCTAAATCCTAAAATGCTTCGCTAGAATATCTACACGTCTTTTTAAACAGGGATTGGCTGATGGGCGTCTTCTGCGGGACTCGTTAAATTGCACGGACCGTACCCATTTCTGCTGATGTGGCGATGAAGGCTAAGTACCATTTTTGGTTCATGTTATCATTGTAATCGTTCCCACAAAACTTTTGTTTGTGAGAAAAATGTTGCTTAATAAAATGTACGGTTAAGTCCTATTGAAAGTTAACCGTACGTTTTCTTTGTCTCGCTTTTCTTAATTTCTTTTTGTATGGTAGGAGTTGTAAGTCTTGACAAAGGATATGGCTTCAACTTTGAATCTTGAAACTCATATTAATATTTGAAATTAGATTAATTTAAGCGTAAAAAAGTTTTAGGAGGATTTTACGCCTGAATCTTGTTTATTAATTAATTCTTTCATTCTTGTTTATTGCTTTAGTTTGTTGTTTTAGATTATTTATTTTAGTTTTGCTAATCTTTTCCTTTAAATAATTCATTCATTTATTAGATTAAATATAAAACGATTGTTAGTAATATTTCTTGTAGTCAAATTAGAAAATGGCATCCTTTTTGAAAGAAATATAACCTATGATGAATGTGAGCATAAATAATTCCTTTTGAAAAATATTTAGGTCTATAATGATAATTATCTTAATGAGATCATTGCATGCTCTTTTTAGGGTGACCTTATCCATATTCTTACTTTAAGGTCCCGTTTAGTAACTAATAGTGAAGGAATCGGAATAAAAAATGAGAGTGAAAATGAAAATTAATTTAGAATCGAAATAGAAATGAAATTACTGGTTATGTATGTTTGATATGCAAGCACTAAGATTGAGATTATAAAAGTTAATAATTATACTGGTGTTTGGTATCAAATATTAATAATGGTAATCACAATTTTTTTACTTATGTTTAGTTACTTTGTGATTGATTTTGTAAATGATTAATTAAATATATTTATATTATTAATTGATTAATACAAAATATATATTTAATAATTAATTAATTGATTAAAATTATTTTTAATGATTCAATAAACTATTAATTTTTAAATAATTGTGCATGAATTTTCTTATAAGAATAAAATTAAAAAAACATAATGAACTTATTTTATGATATAAAATCATTGAAATAAAATAAAATAATTATTAAATAAATATTTAAATAATATAATGTGCAATGCTGATAATAATATCCTACTAAGAGTCAATCAAAATAATGTATTATTTAAATAAATAAACTAATATTAAAGTATCATATATCTATTATAGTATCATGTGATTATTGAGATGACTCAAGTACGTCTTAGGCAGGGATGGATTCAGGGGGGGGAGTGGGGGGTAGCAAGGGCTATAGCCCCTACAAATCTATTTTTTTTTTCAGAATATATATATATATATAGTTAACTCAGTAGGACTATAGCCCCTATAAAATTAAATTCCTTGCCCCCCAAGACTAAAATCCTGGATTCGTCTTTGGTTTTAAGCAAACAACACTTGTAATAATTGGGCATTCTAAAAATGACCTCAACTTTTTTATCATCTTCACCGATTAGTCTTGTTGCTTTAACCAATTTCATTAATGAAAGTCCTTCAACCTCTTTCAATACATCAAATAGTTGAGTTCTTTTCTAACTAATATCCATAAAAAGAGTAAACACTTTTTCCGTATCTTTTAAAGACGAAGCATATTTAATTCAACCAAGCTTTTTACATTGTTTGATAGCTCCAAAAGTTATGTCTCAAGTGGATCCATGCTTTTCTTGAGCTTTCTTTTTCTAGATTTAGATGATGATATTGAATTGTTTTGAGTCACACATTATTCATCATTTCCAGCATTTGATTGTATGTTATTCACAATATTATATTTATCATCATTTCCTTCCATTTCTTCAATTGGACCTCGAGCCCTACTTCTTATTGCTCTATCTTTAGCATTAATTTTAGCTGGCCAATACAACATTATTGTAAATAATAATGTACACAATAATAAATTTCAATATAAATAAATAATAAAAAGATAAGAATTTTATTTATACCTTTTTCAACCCGTATCAATGTCTTTATCACCAATCACCATTTTTTGTTCATTATCCTATCTAAATTTGCTACTTTTTTTTAAATATCGAATATGTATCCAAGTAGCTTCTTCATAATTTAAATTTTGGATTCAATATGAGGTGTTGTTTTAAGATCAGTTTCAAGCACTCTTTCTTTAAGATGCCTCTCAATTTTAACATAGTATCCATTCATGTAGTTACAATCTATCTTCAAATCGATGCCTACTAAATCATACAGTATATCGACAAGCATTTTTTCTTCCTCAATATTCCATTATTTTTTATTTTTTCCTCTTCCTTGAATAGGTACATATTACATAATATATGTATTTTCTTCACGAGATTCCATCTATAAGACACATGCAATTAAAAGTTTATAACAAAAATGAAAACAAATAAAAATAATTAAAATATTGCATATGTAAAAAAATAAATAATATTTAAAAATAACAAATAATATTCAAATATTTTGAAGAAAACAAGAAGTATGTCAACTATATAAATTATGAACAATAAATGTCAACGACCTCTTCTAACTCTCCATAATATAAACATTTTCCTTGCCAAATTATCTTTTCATATAGTCCATTCATTAGATGTTTCAATATCATCTATGTAATCAACATGGACATTATTTTCTAGCATATCGTCCAACTCATCTTCTAATGGATCGTTCCTTACATATTGAAAAACAAGATTGTGAGTATAACAAAAAACTAATATGATATCACTTTGAGTTGCAATTGAATAATAAGAGGGACTTCTTAAGATTTCTTATCGTAACTTTAATAATCTAAATGTCCTTCCAATAACAATTCTAGCTGCATAATGTTTCATATTAAAATACTCTTCTTGAGTATTTGATTAATGTTGTTATCTTTATTCAGTAAGATGATATCGACGACCTTTATATGGTGCAAGAAATCCCTCACAAATTCTATATCTAGCATCGATAAGATAATATTGACATATTATATGATATGTTAAATGTATAAACCACATGATTTTAATATATAGGAAATTAATTTGGGCATATAATATTGAATATCTCACCCTGAGGAATTTTTAATCCACCTCTTCTAGATTATACATCTTGAAGCACCCCACCATTAATAGTTGAACCTTCTCATCCAAGTAGTATATATATAAAATGCATATCTATAGAACACACACCTAAGACATTTGTGGCAATCTCAATCTTTCTAGTATGATATTGGGTTTTTTCAATACTTAGCACATGTACCTCAATATACGTACCATCTAAAGCTCTTAAGTAATTCTAAAATTAGCAAAATCGCATCTAATCACTATTAACCAAAAGTAAATTTTGTACTAAATAAAAACCCATAAATTAATATTATTACCTTAAACCACCTCCATCTTTCATCAGTGCTATTATAAGGGACAGGTTCAAGGACTTTAATTATAACGCTCTATAACATAAGCACAATCTCAATACATTATAAAATGTCTACTTATCGTCTCTCCTTCGTAGTAGATTTCTCTATTTCTCAAGTAAAAGGCAAGGAGATGTAAAAATATTGCTACCATTTCCTCTACATCTATATTTTTAGTATCTTTTAATCCACCAATATTTTGCAGCATTGAGCATAATATGCCAAAAGTATGCCTATCATACAAAGTTGCTCAATGCATGCAATGTCACTCTCCACAATCATACCATTAAGATGTGCTATTCAAACTAATGGATTACACCTACTAGGCTCTTTTATCATTCTCAAAATGTGCCTCTTTAGCTTTATGCCACATTTTCAACTAAATTCTTCTCCTTTTGGTCCATGAAAGCAATTATAACCTATAAATGCACTTGGAGCAAATTAAGTATCAAATATGCAATAAAAGTATAAAATATAAAGCGAAATACATCAAATATGAGTGTATAAATATGATCAAATATGCATTTATCATAAACCCAAGTATAAAACTTAAAATCCAACATTCTTGATTTGCAATACATCCCCAAGGAAGATAAAACCAAATTTAGGGATGGAACTTTGATCTAATGATTATATCACATTATAAACCAAAGATATAAAGAATTCTTGAACCTTCATTATGAAGAACTATATCAAAGATTATAAGATGATTTGAATGTGACAAGTAAATAACTTGATAAGTTTAAAAGTTTTGAAGAACACAAAAGAAAACTTTCGTAATTTTATTAATTATCAATTTTAATAAAATACACTAAAAAGAACCTTCCCTAAAATAATAAAGCATAAAAATGGGAATTTAAAACTTAAAAAATTAAAGGTAATGTAGTCAAAGTTTTTATAATCAACACAACCTAGCATGTGACTGTAGCATAGACTTTGCCAATTAAAGCTACGATCACATGCTAGGTCGTGTTGATTATAAAAACTTTGATTCCATTACAACACAATTAATATCCACACTAGTGTCTATTGACAATTGGATCCTTTTTGTCTTAATGGATTCAGACACAGTTTGGAACACATTCGTTTGTGTAAATTCTTAATTTTTTCTATGAATTATGAGATAAATATAGTCTAGGCTATGTTTGTGTTAAAGATTGTATCTTACCACTAAGTTGCCCAATAAGTCACATAGGTTGATAGGTAACTTTATTTGAGGATGTGTTCACTTCTAAATCTTCTCTAACCTTAACTAAAACCAAGGCAACCAACACTCTTGCTTCAATTTGTCTTGATTTTAAATGTGTAGCCACTTCTCTCACTATTCACTTAAGTGCATCTTAGAGTCTTTTCTTTCTTATTAATGTAGTTGGTCCATTTAAAAGACTCATCAATTTAAAGGTGACTTAATTCCTATCAACTAATCTTTACAACTATTATTAAAGTCAAGAAAATTCCTCATATGATGAATTAAAATACACCTCCTCATAATTCAAAACCTCTCTTTTTAGTTTAAACTAGTGAACTAGGGATCAATATAATTTATTTCATTTTAATGCAATATCTTGTCTCAAAGCTATAAAAAACTCTCTACCATGTCAAAAATCCTTATCATAACTCATATGTGGTCTTATGAAAAGTGTAAATTACAGCATCATTTAGCTTTACATACTATATCACATATTTATTTATTTTTTTTAAGTAAAAGGAACCTTTTCCTTTCTTATTATCTTTTCTATTTTTGTTTTATCCTTCCTCTATTTACTTTGTTGTTTCGGTCTCTCTTGCCTTTATCTTTCTTTCTCTTTCTCCCACTTATTCATTAAGTTGGTAAAGTTTTTTTTCTTCTTTGTCCTCATGTCCATTTAACATGCCCATCTTTCTCTTACATAACTTTCATGCCCCTCTTTATTTTATCTACTTTATTTATAGACCTTTAGATTTTTCTTTCTTTCTTTTTCATAATTTAGCCATGAATGCTTTTTATTCACAAATTTTAATCCAATTTAGACACAAAATTGATCTTATAAAAATTAATCATGCATATAAAAAATCACATCAATTCAAAACTAACTTAATGTAAATTACATATAAAATTTTAATTACAAGGCAATGACAAAATTAAAAAAATGAAAGTATATAAAGATGATTAATAAATTGTTAATGTTGTTAGATTTATCCAAAAACACTATAAAATTAAAAGACTTAACATTCAAAATCACATATGTGTTAAAACGTAATAGAAAGATTATAAAAGTAAAATTAGGCTAAAATAAACATAAAATTGTAAGAAATGAAAAATTGATTTTATTGATCCTATATTGAACTAAATTAAAATAAAAAGTGAATGCGACAAAAGTAAGTATTTATAATGTTGCTTAGTACTTTGAATGATCACTTTATTATTTTAATTCTAATTCATTTTTACAGATAAATTCATTTAAAAGGGAAATGGTACAAAATGCAATCAACAACTCAAAGGCTAAGAGACCTTATATTATATAAGGGAAATTAACCAACTAATGGCCATTATCAAGTTGAAGTCAGACGTGCAAGAGAAGCATACAAATCCAAACAACTTAGCCTCTGTTTAGTTAGGCTTATATTAGTAGAGATTTTTTTTTTCTGTAGATCTTTTATGAGAAGAGCTTTTCTAAAAAATCAGTTGATTATTTGACTGTTATTTTAAAAAGAATTTTTTTGAAAGAGCTTCATACAATAGATTGTTTGAAAATATAAAAATAAAAAGCACTTTTAATTTTAACTATATTTTATTTTGTAATAAAAATTATTTATACATATAAAAATTATTTAAAGTATATTAAACAATATACAAAGCACAACATATTAATTATTATATATTTTTAAACCATATGAAATATAAATGAAAGTATATCTAATCAAATATTTTTAATATCTTATAACGTAAGTAAAATTAATATAAAAATAAATATTAAAATATATAAAAAGGTAAATAATATTATATAAATCTCAAAATAAATATCAAGTTGAGTAAATGTGAAGATATGTTTGTAGATATTGTAGAAATTATGTGTAAAACATAAGTGCAAAAGAATTAAAAAATAGACTCATTAGTTGATCTGAAAAATCTACCCGAAAAAGTCATTTGAGAGGCTACTTTTAGAAACTTTAAATTTAAACTTTTTTAAAAGTAATATTTTAGTTGTCAAAAAAGTCATATTTATTAAAAAAAATTATTTTACAGCTAAATATTTTTTTTTAAAATTTATGTTAGAGAAAAAAATTTATCCCAAAATTTCGTCGAAACACTTTAGAAGATCACTTTTTATTATTATTATTAACTGACATTTGATGAGGAAAGATAAAAGAAGTAACGTGGCAACCATGCAATTGCAAGCACATCTGTTCCTTAAATTACTCGCACGTACGACGTTTACATGCACACACACACACACGAGTAAGAATGTTTTCCCAGAAAATAACGTTATTTTCATGTCCTGATGAAACATCAAGGAAACCTTCCCTCATCTTCCTCGTTCAGAACTTATCGATTCTATTGTTTATTACAACAATTGTACGATTAAGATTTATCTTTATTCCTCGGAACTGGTCCAAGTTCGTGCCACCTTCTTGGAAAACTCCCCTTCAAATATCTCCAATCCCGCCATTGTTATCTTCATGTTCCCAATGTTGAGCCAAGTTCACTCCCTCGCTTTAATAGCAAGCAAAAACCTCTCTTTTTAGTTTTCAGGAATCTCCTCTTTTAACGCCAAATCTTGCACTTCCGTACACCACCATGTTCCATCTCCTCATACCAAGGAAAATACGTATCTGTGTAGATGAATTCTGTGTGCTATAAATATGGAAGTCCATCCACCTGGATCCCGTAGGTCTAGCTCCTTCATTGTGAGCTTTTTTCTTCATCTATCTCTTCGTTTTTCTTGCCCTTTTCTGGGTTCTCTTTACAGCTACTATATAGTTGCATATATATCAAATCAGTAAGATGGCTGAGATAAATGTAAACGATAGGAGATTAAATAAAACCCCAGCAAAGAATAACAAGAAGGGTCATGGTTTCACAAGGAAATGTGCTTCTTTGATCCAAGAACAACGTGCGAGGATCTATGTTCTTCGTCGCTGCGCCACCATGCTCCTTTGCTGGTACATCCATGGAGATGACTAGATAGCTAGCCGGGGAGTATTTATTTCGTGTCCTTGTTTCGTTGGTCCATTAGTATGTATCTTTTTTTTAATGCTTTCAGCTTTCTGTATGTGCTAGGCCGGTCTGGTTATGGTGTGCCTTATTATCCAAATCTCTCCTCAAAAGTGTCATTAAATTCTTTTTTGACCTATTTGGTGTAATCCAATGGGTTTGTAGACACCGGAGAGCATGGATATATAACTATATAAGCCAGGCTTTTGCTTGTATACGAGCAAGAAAATGAAGTTTTTGATTTCTGAAGGAGTGCCGATTGCAGCGAAGGCTGCATACATACGTAATTTCTGTGTTACCCTTCGTTTTTCTTTTTCTTGTTTGGTTTCTGCTCGTCAGGAATTGCGGACCAGTACTAGGAGCAATTCGCGTACATGAAAAGGGCGCGAATAACCCTTTGCACACTGAATAACTTTCAAGTTGGGTGTTGCACTAATGCTATATAATATGCAAATGTCAGGTATTTCTCTAATCATCTTGGCAATTCTCTGTTTGTTGTAAGCTAAAGGAGACAAGTTTGTATGAAATGTTTTTACAACACGGTAATTGTAAGAAACTGCAAATGACAAAAAGAGTTGCGACTCGTTGCATATCCTTGAATTATTACACCGAAACACATTATTAGTATTATTCGGTAAGACGATTTTAGAAAACAGTTGTATAAGAGAGAACTTCGACAGAAGAATATAGGGAATGTGAATTCGACAAGAGCACACGACATCTTCCAAGACCAGGAACTAAGGGTCAGACAAAGCTACCTGAACTTTGGAATTTTTATATATCCGATTTAATGGCATGTTCGGAGTAAAATTTTTGGCAGAAGAGATTATGCCACCTATGCAAACTTTTGAAGGGATCATCACACAAAGCACAGAAAGCTCCCATGACAAGGCACTTTCATTTTCTCTATATCACTCGCAATATAAAAGAATGTTTCATACTACAAAAATGCATTCAAATGAAAATCAAGAGACAAATAATATACAGTTATGATTCCTAAATGGGGTAAAACGTTCAGGGACAGGGATAAATATGCAGGCTTAATAGTATCATTCAAAGCAACTCATAATGACACAATGGAACCAAACTGAGATAGACGCTGAAAATTTGTCAATATGTAGAATTAGCAGACCTCATCAAGAACAACAGGAAAATCTGCCTTGAGTTTGCTTTCCGCCACCATTGTTAACGAGGCTTACCCTGTTGACAGTTAACTCAGCTTTGTATGAATCCGAATTAAGGACTTTCCTGCTGACATTGTTATAGATTTCACGGATGACAATCTCAAAAGCTGTTTTAACATTGGTAGAATCCAGGGCTGATGTCTCAATAAAGAATAATCCCTCTGATTCTGCAAGGCTTTTGCCTTCTTCCACACTTATTTCCCTGATGCTTTCCAGATCACATTTATTCCCCACAAGCATCCTTGCCACCGTAGTATCCGAATGAGCTGCATTACATTTTCAGTAATGTTTGCAAAACATTATAAGTAACCAAGAAGCGAAAAGGATAAAACAGAAACAGACATAATGCTGAAGGAATCAACAAGACGGACAACTTCTCTACATTCTTCAGGACATCCTGGATATCTAATGTTTAAGTGGGGTTCCAGAAGCAAATATTAGACTTTAGGACAGTTTTTGTGACAAGATGTCACGACTTTGGACGAAATTTCTTGTGACAAAAACCACAATACGTTTTGCTTGTATTAAATATCCTTTCGAGCTTCAGTGGACTTTCATGTCCACTAATACATGACCACAAAATTTTCTATAAAAAATATGTGTGAAAGTATAAATGTATGTGAAAATTATACCACACAGGCACATATAAACATCAGAATTGCAATTGTTACGTGTCAATCGTAGAAATTAACCACTCCAAAGGGTAGGTTCAGCCGCTCCTCATTTCCATATCCATTGTCAATACCAAAGAGAAGATGATTTTTAACAGAGAAAATTCTCAATTCCTTCAGCATCATTACAAAGTACCATTTTTCTTAGAAGGTTGAAACAGATCTTATCATCCGTTTGAAACAAAATATAGGCTGTGAGATTGTCAGGATTGATCTGCATAGCTGTTGGCAGGTCTACTTATAAAATGTGCAACATGTTTGGGAAGATGAGTACAGCTAAGATTCATTGGCGATGTTGGGTTGAATTGGGGACAATGGATACTAAAATTTTAATACTGCGTTACGATCTGAAAAAAAAAAGAGAAAAAAAAAGAGAAAAAAAAACCATCTTCTCCTATCTTTGCAAGTCTTTACGGAAAGTAGTTGCAATGGGGTAGTCGGTCTTTTTGCGAAATGCTAACAATGATTCCTCAAAGTTCGCATTTTTAGTAGGCTTCTGCATTAACAATCATCAGAGTTCACCACTTTCCGAATATTAAACCAACATCAAAACAATCTGTCAGAACAAAACTCTAAATTCCATCAATTTCCCACAAAATGACAAAATAGAAAAGCAAAAAATGTCCAAGCAAGATAAATTTGGCAACGGAACACAACTTAAAAGACTTACTTTTGAGCTCATCGAGCCACCGAGTAACGCTTTCGAAAGTGGATCGGCGGCTAATATCATAAACAACAAGGGCACCGACAGCTCCTCGGTAATAAGCAGAAGTCACAGCCCTGAACCTCTCCTGTCCGGCGGTGTCCCAAATCTGAGCCTTAACTTCTTTTCCATCAATATCCATGCTCTGGGTCTGAAACTCCACCCCAATAGTGGCCTTGGAGTGAGGATTGAACTCGTTTCGAGCATAACGGGACAGTAAGTTAGATTTGCCAACAGCAGAGTCACCGATGATGACAATCTTGAACAAGTACTCCTCTCCTCCCTCGTCCTCCGACGAAGACATTGTGGTGTCTTTGGGAGAACGCAAAAATTACCCTTTTAGGAGAAGGGCGTAAATGGTGTTGATGGTCCCGGAAACTTTTGCTTTGGTGCTTTAAAGATTGTAGCTTTTAGGTCTAATCATGGCTTGAGTTGGGCGGGGGAGAGAGAGAGAGAGACAGAGCAGAGGCAAATGAACAAAGACTTCACTATAGTGGACCTGGCTGCGGACATGCAAAGTAATGAGGAGTGGGGTGGGACCCACTATTCAGTATTTCCGCCGCTATCTCCAGTCGTCTTGTCTTACGCGCCACCGCTAAACTACTATCGGAGGCGAATGTCAGTACACTAGCATTATACGGAAAACTGTCAAATTCAGTTTTATGTTTTAATTTAAATTGTTGAATATATGATTTTAAATATATTTGAATAAATTCAAGATAAGATTATTGTATTTTTATCATTACAAAAAAATAATTTTATCAATTATTTCAAGATTTTAATTTTATTAATTATTCCAAGATTTTTCTCACTTTCAATTGTCATATTTATTTTAATAAAATATTTTGTAATTATTTTACCTCATAGTAAATATATAATTCCTATAATAAATTAAATTAATCTGAGAGATGGTGTCTTTAAAATTTGAGAATAGATTTAATATTTAAAAATATTGGAAAATATTTATGAATAATAGTTATGCAGTTTTTACAGTTTCAAAAATAATCAAACATCATGCTTTGCTTGTCGGAATGTGACAAAAGGGGTTGAAGGAGCGCGTGAGGCAATGACGCTAAAGAGAAAACACGCGTAAACATCACATAGTGGCACCGCTCAAAGAGAGTGCGAGGCTTCACGGGCCCATCCTCAACCCATTTATGACCCTCCCGATTATTCTATTTCTATATCCATTTTCTATATTTCTCATTTAACTTGGGCCGGGTCAGGTTTAAACTTGTTTAACTATCGCATTTTCATTGAATTATTATAAAATTTTACTGTTCCGATTTTAAAATTTTAAAATATTTAATTTAAGTGATTCATTTTTTTAACTTTTTAAATTAATTTTTGTAATTAAAAATTAATTAATTAATTAATATGTTAATTTTATAAATTAACTTAATTCTAATTAAATATCTTAAACTTTAAATTTTTTATTTTTCAGTATAAATAAAATATCAATTACTTTTTATATTTATATTAGAGTAAAAATTAAAAATAAATTAATAACCGTACAACAGAAAATTACATTAAATTGATAGCAAAGAAAATAAAGCAGATAAAATGGGATTAGAGTAGGAACGGGCACGACCATCTTCTATTTGTGGTCAAAGAAGTGACACTTGGAATACTGGCACTCTTCACAGCAATCTTCTTCCGTCTTCTCTAATCCAATAGCTTCCCTCTTGGCTTCCATGGAAACCATTCACGTACACTCTCACTTTCTCAGCCATTTTCCTCATAAACCCACCAAAACCATGCTAATGTTAACTGCAATACAAGGGTCAGTCAGAGTACCTTCTTTCTCTCATCTCTTCTGCACCTACACTCATTCTTCTTTTTCTTCTATTATAAAACCTCCTCAACCAGTTACTGCCCATTTCAATTCTTTAAGAAGTGCCAACAACTTCTCTAGGCTCTCTGTCTTCACTGCCAATGTTAGTGACGCCAAAACTGTGAACTCCAACGACACAGCCAACCCAGAAGTCGTTGAGACCTCGCTTGATGACATGCGACAAGCTCGGGTGTGTTGCTTTTTTGCTACTATTGTTTTTAATTTGCTGTTATTTTACGTTGTGCGTTCTGGTTTACTGACTGAGTGTACTTGCATTGATACAAAGGGGGACTAAAAAAGGCATGCTTTTCTAAAGTTGAATCATTTATGTTTTATCGGAAACTAATTAGCTATCCAAACCTTTCAACTTAGGACTTCTAAATTGTGCATGAGGCTCTTACAAAATCATAAAATTATCGTCTTTAACCAGCTTGTATTCAGTAAATAAGTTTTCTCTTCGAAGTTGTTCTGCAAAGTTTGATCTGATTGGACGAAGTTGTGTAATCTAACACATTCTGCTAATGGAAAGAAGTAGAGGTCTGCTGATTGGGAGGCGATAAGAGCTTACCTGGAGAATGGATCCATATTTGAGGGCAGGGTTGAAGGGTGCAATGCTGGTGGACTGCTGGTTCGGTTTTATTCTCTTCTGGGTTTTCTTCCATTTCCGCAGCTGAGCCCCTCTCACACTTGTAAAGGTACTTTTGAAATGGTTTCTTGACTTCCATGATCTCAACTCTCCCCTCTCTTTTATTTCATCGTTTTGGAGCCAAAATAGTAATCTTTGATTTGATTAGTCTATAGTTTTACTGCACAGTTATGCAGGTCGAATTATTAAAAGGAAATATCTTTATTTATAATCACTGATTTGAACTTTATATTTTCTTGTTTTTGGCGAATAAAGTCGTAGAGTCCTGCTTGTTTTGCTTCTTTGGACTGTTTTCTTCTATTCTACTATCCTTTATTGGAGTTGGTGAGCAAGTGTGGTTTGATCTTCACTGCCTGGCTAGAGTTTAGTTACTGTTAGTTGTACTGTCATGGTCCTGTCCGATAGAAGTAAAATAGAAACGGAACAAATAAACAAATGACGAGGAGAATTACATGGCAATTTACGGGAGTTGTATGCTGCTCTGAATTAGTTAATAGATATATAATAAGGACATCATAATCCTTGAATTTAAGATTCAAAATTTGAAGAATACCATTGAACGCAATGGATGTTAAAGCCTCCTCCTACAGGGTTCAAATACTCTACATGCTTTCCCAAATTACAAAAGCTTAATGTTGCAGATGTTAACTTCTCATCGAGATAATTTCACTTTCAGTTTTTGCCAATCATTTTGTTCTCTCATTATTTCCGGAGTGGAATTATTTCTTGTGCCTTTGCTGTTCCAGTTGCTCATAACATTATTTGTTGTCATTATAGGCAATCTTTCCAATAGTGGAATTTCTTTTCCTTTTCTTGATGTTTCTTTATAATTTTTCTCACATATTTAGAATTCCTTATAGTGTTTTCTTAGAAATAGACCATAATTAACTAATCGTACTTTTTTTCTTTCCCTTCTTCTCTCATTTTTGCTATTACTCTTCATGTAGCACCCCAAAAAACCATCCATGAGATCGCTGAAGCTTTGACTGGCAACCTTATTCCTGTGAAGGTAGTCAAGTTTTCCATTACATCATCTTCAAGTTATCTGGTATTGAATGTGATAAGATCTTTAAACCTTGAGTATGCATAGAAGTTTTTAACTTAATGGTACAGTAATTTGTTTGTTGAATGCAAGTTAGTGGATATTAGTTGCTTAATCAAGAGGGAAGAAGATTGGAATATCTTCTTCTTTAACGCTAAGAACAGTACGCAAATGCAGAAAGTAGATGAAACAATACGGGTTGGGAGGGTTGATCAAGCTCAACCTAAGTTGATTTTTGCTGGAATTTGTGTTAATATTGGGAAAATGGAGAAAAATAAGCCCCGTCGCTGATCCCAATTATAATATTGTGTTGAGTTGAAGATCCAGAAAGAAGTGGAGCAAGTCCTTAAAACATAAACTAGAGTTAGCCTGTTGTACAGATAACTTAACCCCTTTTCATGTGCACTTGAAATTTCAATGATCGAATTGCTTGTTGGTCAATGAGATATTGGTACCTGTATTTTTCCTCTACATATGGATCCTTCTTTGATTATTTTTCTTTTGTTTTATTAAGATCATTGGATGATTGTTATTTGATTTTTCATAACTAGGTTATCCAAGCAGATGAGGAGAATAGGAGATTAATATTTTCCGAAAAGGAAGCTGTCTGGACAAGGTTTTCTGAGAAAATACAAGTGGGTGATGCATTTGTAGGAAGGGTGGGCGCAGTTGAAGATTATGGTGCCTTCGTTCACTTGCGCTTCCCTGATGGTATCTTGCATTTATGTGATGTACATGGGGTGTGTGTATAGCTATATTATATTTATGCATGTATGCTTATGTAATTTGGAATAAGATTTGTGTAGTGCAAGAGTTTTTAGTTGTGTCTAAAATACTACAGGTCTCTATCATCTCACTGGGCTAGTACATCTCTCGGAGGTTTCATGGGATCTAATTCAAGATGTGCGTGACATCCTAAATGAGGGGGATCAAGTGAGAGTCAAAGTTATAAACATTGATAGGTTGGTCTATTTGCTTGATGTCCTGAAGTTCCTGCTTTTTACCCAAACAAATGTAGTTATTAACCAATACAAGATAAATGGACAGCATAGTTTGATGAAATTAATCCATAGTGTCACGTGGACACTGGGGAAACAGAAAACAGGTTTTGATACAGATAAATAAAATATCCATCATATAAGTGCTTCCTATGCAAACATACTCTTTGGTTTTCATGTTTTATTTTTGTATTATGAATACTTGTGATCAATCTGATGTTTGTTAGAACGGTTGTTTAGTGCAATCAAGTCTATCTTTTTCAATTAGAAAATTGATGCAGGCACAGGTCTAGGATTGCTCTATCAATCAAACAATTAGAACAAGATCCATTGCTAGAAACTTTGGACAAAGTAATTCAACAGGTCTGTCATATGATAAAAAGTTCAAACCTTTTCTCCACAGGGATAAGGTAATGTTGTAGTTTAATGCAACAATTCAAATTTTCAGGATGGATCAGTTGGATTTGATTCTTTAGGTTCGAGTGAGAGCAGCACGATTGAGCCACTTCCAGGACTTGAAGAAATAATTCAAGAGTTGCTGCGTGAAGATGGGTAAGATATTGTCATTTCATATTTTATGGTTTCTTTTATCATCTTCTTTTGGATAGGAAAATATCTGATTGGCAATCAGAAAGAAAGAAAAATAGACAATAGGAAACAGGATGCAAATGAAAAGGTTAATGCCTTCCAGCAGCGCTGAGATGTCAAAAAATCACTCTTAATGAAACTGAATTCCAAGTGCAGCACAAATTCTGCAGCAATAGGTTATGTAAACAAAGAGCGATTCATAAATTATTTCATTGCATATCCTAGTAAGCTCTAATTTGTACAAACACAACCATGTGGGTCCTGAATTTATTACAGAAGAAAGCTAGGTATGATTTTCCCAAAGTTCATGGCAAATCCTGTGATTCCCTGATATGTACTTGTCAATATGAAACTTGACGTTTTAACCAAAATGGTTTACTCTCGTTTTTGCTTCTCACCGACATTAGATTTGCTAGGTTCACAATGATTTTGTGTCTTTTTGAACCTTATTTGCATCTATAATGTGTTCTTCAGTCATCTGTTCTATTCCTAGCTATCCTAGGACAGTTTCTGTCATATATATATATATATATATATATATATATATATATCATCAATGTAAGCTAATATAAAGCCA
>JANSVB020000131.1:2586853-2599428 GCA_025504935.2 Erythroxylum haughtii | reverse complement strand
TATGTCCTTGCAATTGTATGGACACAAGAATTATTCGGAGTTCAAGTAAGGTCGAAGAAACTCCAGCTCTTAATATCACAAGGCAAGAAAGAGAAATCCGAAGAGCAAGATGCTAATAAGAGACAGAAAGAAAAATGGTAAAAAAATTCAATCACGAAGACCAACAGAGAACCCTTATAGACTTCATGAGGCCAGGGTATAATATGGCACAATAAGGCATCACTTGACCAATAGTGTAAGCAATGTCATTCGAGAACAAACTAGCGTTGCTGAATATGCTATAAACCAAAATACAATTCTACAAGTTCACTCCTCTAGTGAACTTCACAGAAATAAGTGATATCTTCCATTATAATGGTATGTCGAAAGATTAGTTTAGGATGAGGCTCTTTGCCTTCACATTCAGGGATAAAGCCAAGTCAACTTAACCAACTTCATGACATGGGAGTAGTTGATGCATGTTTTCCTATACAAGTACTTCCTTTTGAAAGACAAAATGATTGATAAAGGAGATTGCTAATTTCCAACAAAATGATGGGGAGTCACTATACAAAGCATGAGAGGGTACAAGGATTTGTAAAGGAGATGTCCTCATTGCAACTTGCTAAAGGAATTCCTATTGTAAACTTTCTACAATAGAGTTAATCCACCCATGATGGGTACCATAGATGCAACTTTTAAAGGATCCTTGATGCGGAAAACAGTTGAGGAAGCATAACAGTTACTAGAGGAGATGGCGAATAATAGTTGTCTTTAAAATTTGGATAAAAGCATACAACAATAAACCTTTCGGGATCAAAGAGGAGTGATTGCTGTCGATTTAGTGACAACACTATAGGCTAAGATCACTAACTTAACAAAGTAATTAACGAACCTAAAAGCCTGCTTTTTAGCTCCACTTAAAGTAATTTAACATGGATGCAAATTATACGAGCTATAGAATCATGTTACCACTGATTAATTCTTAATGGAAAACATCAATGCGGAGAAACTCAACTATACGGGCTCACAGTTTAGTTAAGGAGGAGGAAATAATCCTTATTTTAAAACATACAATCTTAGGTGAAGGAACTATCCAAAATTTTCTTTGTCTAATAATGCAAGAACTCAATTAAGAAATCAAGGTCCACCTAAATTTCAACAAGACAAGTCCAGTGCTAATGATTTAAAGTTGGACAAGATTATGGACAAGATCATGAGTATGGATGAGGCCCAGAAGAGGATGGAAGGAAAATTCGAGCAAATAGTGAAGAATCATGACTCTTCTATTCACAACCTAGAGGTTTAAGTGGGCCATCTTACAAATGCATTATTTACAAAAAGTGTGAGGAGGCTGCCAATTAATACTGAAGCAAATCCAAGGGAGCAACTCAAGGCGATCACACTTAGGAATAAGAGATAACTAGAATAATGAGTGGATAAACAAGCTGAAACCTACCTTGTGAAGGACCTAGAAAAGTAGAAAAATAATGAAGACAAGAGCAAGGACCCTCTTTATACTGTCCCTCTTCCATACCCACTTAAGATTCCATTTTCATAAAGATTCCTTAAGAAAAAATTGGACACATAATTTGGAAAGTTTGTAGAGAAGTTGAAGACTTTGCAAATTAACTTATTTTTTGTGGAGACATTGGAACGTATGCCCAAGTACGCAAAGTTACTGAAAGACTACTATCAAACAAGCAAACTTGATAAGATAATCAAACGGTAGCACTAGTTAAAAGTTATAATTTTGTTATCACCACTCACATGCCTTCCAAATTAAAGGATCCAAGGAACTTTACAATACCCTTTGTAAGTGAGTTAGAATATGCTAAATGTCGATGCAACTTAGGTGTAAGTATAAATTTTATGCCTTTGTCAATCTTTAGGAAATTGGGTCTAGGCAATATGAAGCCAAATTCAATGCTCATGTAATTGGCAAATCAATCTATCAAGAGATCATTTAGTGTGGTGGAAGATGTTATTGTTAAGGTGGACAAATTCATTATTCCTGAAGACTTTATGGTACTATATTTCAAAGAGGATAGGACTTGTCTGCTAATTCTTGGACAACCATTCATAAAAATTAGGAAAGTGTTGATAGACGTTTATGAAGGCAAATTAATTCTTTGAATTAGTGATGATCACGTGGAGTTCAGTATGAACAAAGTCCTGAAAAATTTGAAAGAAGGTAGCTTTTGCATAAAGATTAATATAATGGATGAATTTATTAAAGAGCAATAGGAGAAAATAGGAATTGCCCACTAATTCTTGGAAGGCCATTCATGAACATTGGGAGAGTGTCGATCGACGTTCAAGAAGGAAATTAATTATTCGGATTGGTGATGATCATATGGAGTTCAGTATGAACAAAGTCTTGAAAATTTTGAAAGAAGGAAGCTCTTACATGAAGATCGATATAATAAATGAATGTATTAAAGAGTAAGAGGAGAACTAATATGAAGAAGTAAAATATGAGGAAGTTGAGATGAAGGATGAAGGAGAGGCTGAGGAGTCGGGTTTCTAGTGCATCAAGAAATACTAATGAGAACCAAAGCGCCTGTAACACCCTCCACTAAAAAACCACAAACTTTAGAGTTGAAACCTTTACCCATATAACTAAGGTATACCTTTCTAGTGAGGACCAAACTTACTCATCATTATTTCCAACCAACTGGATGCAGAATAAGAGAGCCAGGTGTTGAAAATCATTAAAAAGAAAATGAAGGCCATGAGATGGCAGATATCTTATATATGAGGTATAAGTCTGAACATAGTTATGCTTAGGATCAACCTCGAAGAAGGAAGTAGGCGGTAAGAGAACACCAATAAAGAATAAACCCTAACATAAAGGAAGTGATCAAGAAAGAAGTAGTAAAGCTGCTATACATGAGTATCATATTCCTAATTTCATATAGTAAATGGGTCAGCCTGATATAATGCACGTCAAAGAAAGGACGAATGACTGTAATGGAGAGTGAAAGTGAGGAGATGATTTCCACATGAATAGTCATAGGATGGAGAGTATGTATTGATTATTGCAGGCTCAACAATTTGAATAAAAAGGATCACATTTCTTTTCCATTAATAGTTCTAATGATAAAAAGAGTGGCTGGATGTTAATTCTACTGTTTCCTAGACAGATATTCAGGTTACAATCAGATTTTTATCTATCTGAAGGATTAGAAAAAAACCATTTTTACATGTCGTTATGGAACATTTGCTTGCAAATGGATGCTTTTCAGGTTATACAATGCTCTTACAAAGGTTCATGATGTCAATCTTTACAGATATAATGAACGACCTAGGAAATTTTTATGGATGATTTTTCAGTCTTTAAAGGCTCTTTTAAGCAATGGTTAACAAATTTGGATAGAGTACTCCAAAAATGTGAAGAATCACACTTGGTTCTTAATTAAGAGAAGTGTCACTTTATGGTGCATGAAGGTGTAGTATTGTGACATAAAATATCATACCAAGGTATTAAAGTGGATAGAGCTAAAATGAAGGTCATAGAGAAGCTTACACCACTAGTTAATGTCAAGGGCGTGTGAGCATTTTTAGGAAATGTAGGATTTTAACTAAGTTTCATTAAGGACTTTTCATTAATTGTAAGACCTCTTACGAGTCTATTAGTCAAGGATGTGCCTTTTAATTTTGATGATAGTTGTTTATCTGTGTTTAATTGATAAAAAAGGCACTGATTTCAACACCAATTTTAACAACACTAGATTAGCCATTACCATTTGAAGTCATGTGCAATGCTAACGAACAAATTGGTGTTCATTATATCAAGAAGCTGAGGAAAACACTGAAGATTTATTATTCAATTGCAACTACAATAGAGGCATCTGGAAGGAACTTTGCGAAAGATGTTTGATAACTGAGGAATTAAACAACCTAGATAATATTAGAGTTTGTCATTCAACTAGAAAACACTCTAACAACACTGGCTATAAATGTTTCTAGATGGTTCTCTCATCAACATTCACAGTAACTTAGGATAAAAGAAATTATAGGATTTTTTAAGACAAATTCCTTCCTATGGAGCAATTCAGCAAACAGCTTGTGCAACACATAGGGCTTCAAATTTACAATATCACAGGCTGTAAGACAAGCACTATCTGCTTGCCTTTTAGAACGTCTAGTTTCCATTTTACACATATTTTAAGTCCTACTTGTAATCCTTAAAAGTCACTAAACTTTGGTTTATTTCACTCATTTTGATCCTCCAGTTGGATTGCCTATCATGGTTTAATACATTAACATTTGCCCAAGGGAAAGATGGATATACAACAAGTTTAATTACCTTAAAACTCTTTTAGTGTAATCATTTCCTATAAATACTCATATTAGGGTTTTCTTAAGGGCTTTATAGGAGGTATGTGACTTCTACCTTATATTTTAGCATTGTTTTAGAGTTTTTTAATATTAAGAAATGATTTAGGGCAAGGATTGGAAGGAGGTCAAACTCAACACAGATGTAATTTATGATATCTTGTTCTATCTTTTCTTATTTACTTTCTTTTATATTAAGATTGATTTTTATTTTGTTTTCATTATGTTGAGTAGCTAAATCCCTAATTAGGTTTAGGAATGTAGCTTATGATGGATATTGAATTATTAATACATGAATGATTATTATTTTGTTTAATTTATTATGTTTGCTATTAATTACTGGATTAATGTCTAATTACCACATATTTAATATTATGGATTGTTTGAAGGACCCAAAGGTGCAGTTTAATATATGCACTGGAAGAATAATATTATAGATTAAAGAAAGGAATTCCCTAAACTAGTGTGATAACTAAATAGATTAAATATTTCTAATGAATCATATTAAGTTGAGATGCACTTCAAGAGGTGGTGGTTACTTAATTGAGTATACTTATGTACCTCGAAAGGACATAGATAGATTAGTTTAATTTTTATTTCAACCTTAATAATCATTCTTGCATGAGAATTTAAAGTTCTGATAAGTGAACCTTAGAACCATAATGTTTATTTATCTTGATTCCTTTTTTGCTATTCAACTATCTTGCTTTCA
This sequence comes from Erythroxylum haughtii, assembly GCA_025504935.2. Classification (NCBI taxonomy): domain Eukaryota; kingdom Viridiplantae; phylum Streptophyta; class Magnoliopsida; order Malpighiales; family Erythroxylaceae; genus Erythroxylum; species Erythroxylum haughtii. Next base: position 2,594,396 of record JANSVB020000131.1, on the reverse strand, counting down.
TAGTTCAGTGATTTAATTACTTTTGATGAATTCTAGTTTTATCTAGTTTGATTATTTGGCTAGGATTAATAAGTTTTATTTGACTGGGATTAATAAGTTTAGTAGTTATAGTCCTCAAGATTGATAACCTAAAATACTCCAAAATTATAGCTTACTAGGATCAATTCTTTGCACTTGAAGATAGATTTAATTAATTGTCTAACGTAGTCTCTTATAGTGCAATATCTTCTTTGTCCTACCATTTTGTATAATAGTTGCATGCTTCTCTCCTTTAAATTTCAAAGTAATGTCCATTCTATTTATATATTTGGCTATAATAATACTCTAGGACTACTCGTAGCCATACATCAAATAACTTAAATTTGAACTTCAGTCACAAACAAAAAATTAAAAAATGAAGTTCTAAAATAAATAAATAAAAAATAAAGAAAGAAAAATGATTAGATTGATAAAAATAAAGTATTCCTAATATATTAGTCTTTTATAGCAATCTTTTATAGCAATGCAAAAACTTAGTTTTATAAATTCAAAACATGAAACAATAATAAAAGAAAAATCACTAAAAACAATTGCACCTATCATTTTTATAGTATATTTTAATAAGAGTGAGTGTAAATCTCATAAGGATTAGAACTACTATCACTAATCATCTTTCTATTATCTAATTTAAAAATAAATTATTTATTTAAACTATAAGATTAAATAAAATAAAATAACAAATAACAAATTAAAGCAATATACACAGATCAAACAACCAACAGATAAATAAGATGTAGATGAAGGATCATCCTATATCCTTTTATATGCTTGAATTTTTCTTAATTCAATGATTAGCCCTAGTTTTTAGGACTAACAACAATTTTGAAGTTACAATTGTATTCTCTCTAAATATGTATGACCCTATCTTTAAGTTGATTAACTAAAAGTTATCTTAAATCAAAACCCCCAAGAATGCATTAATTTGTTTTATGAATTTTGTTAGTAGATTTGATTGTAACATAAAATGCTTACGTGATCCTAGTTCTAGGATCCCATAAAATTCCCAGTTTTCATGCCATGGCCTATTTATACATATAATTTCTAAATTCATATATACATATGATCATAATCTTCCATTTATGCTAGTTCAATTTAGCACAATGTAAACTCATGAATAATTCTAAAAAAGTTTTGGTCTTATATTAAATCAAAGATTTAATTCAAACAATAACATTAGTTTTTATCATATCTATATCTACCTTAGTTTGGTTCATAAAAAGAAAAAGAAAACCAATGATCAATAATAAAGAAAACAAGATGAGAGTTCTCGCAAATCTTGAGTCTTGATTTTCTTGATTGGATCCTGATGGAATCATGAACTTTATTGCTTCCTATCCTAAAATGCTCCTTCTAATGGATTCACTCTACTTTGGTTATACTCTCATCCTCCAGTATAATTTTTCTTAACTCTCCTAGCCTCTCTCCTTTCTTATCACTAAGAATCCCTAAAATTATGACCAACACAAAATCGACATGGGTCCATATTGGCATTATGGTCTTCACAATCAATAAAAACCATAATTTATGTAAAGATTAATATTAATAAAAGTTACTAACATGGATTCATTTTACAATTGTATTGGCTTAGTACATTCTCTACTGTGCATCTATTAAATACATATTTGAAGGCTATGAAGATAGGTCCATTTCTTGGTCATATTATTGAACATAGGACTATGTTTGGGGGTGTTCCTTCATGTGAAAATTTTTCAAATAAGTAGAATACACTAGGGTAGAACATAGGAGGAACATAAGGTCATGTTTAGGTCATGTTCCTTTATATACCAAGTTGTCCAAGAGAAAGAATGCATCAATTGACTACACAATTTAGAAAAAAGTTTCGTGTTTAGGTTGTGTTACTAAATATAGGAAAATATGCAACATATGTTCATCCAAAATCAATATAAAATTTCTTCAAATTCACTCTAACTTGACTAAATTCATCCTTCCTTCATTTTAGAGATAAAACATGGCCTATAAAAAAAACCACAAAGAATATTAAATCTTATGGAAATCATCCAAAATCAAGTCAAATGCTCTTAAAATCATGCTAAAAACATAACCTTATTAGCAATTATTAGCCCTCATATAAATTTTAATTTTTCTATCCTAGGTTACTAAAGACCTAAAGAAGGTGTGCCTCTCAAAAATCTAAATATCCTTTTAGAAAGTAAGTTAGACACTCCAGGTGAATCTTGAAATTAAGCACGTATGTATTTGCAAATAAGATTTTAGAATGATTTGCAATAAGTTGTAAAAGACTTCTACTCATCCATTGATACAACTTATTATAAACTTTGTACCTTTTTCTATGCTTGTTTGTTTATGGTGACACTTATAGGTGTGTCAAGCATGTTTACCTCTTTCATGTCAAAATTCTTTGGTAGCTATTGGTGTACTTACATTGATTCATGAATATAAAGTTTCATTTCCTTGATTTGAAATCTAAAAAGGAAATTCAATTATATCATCATGATCATCTCAAACTCCTTGCTAATAGCGTTCAAATATTCCTTTCCTAAAAGTTCACTAGTAGCACCAGAAATAATATCCTTAACATAAACTTATACAATGAACATACTTCTTAATAAATAGTGGCACATCTTACCTTTTCATAAATAATTTTTAATAAGGTACTTAGAGTATCATATTAGGCCTTAGATACTTGCATAAGTGCATGCAAAGCTTTAGACAACTTGTAAAGATGGTTGGAGGAGTACTTAAGCAATTTGTACTAACAATGGCCTAAAATATAACTAATTCTTAATGTAACAATTTGTTGAAATGATTTTAGCCAAAAAGTACTTAAGTAATTTGTACTCACTAAGAAAAATCCTAAACATTCTTGAAGTGTCTTATTCTTCCTCTCAACTACTTCATTTTAATGAAGTGTCCTAAATGTAAAGGAGTTGTGAAACATGCCTTTTTCCTTAAAGATAACTAAAATATCACATTTTCAAATTTCTTGTTGCGATCACTCTTAATATATGCATTTGACTTATAGTACCGTGCTTAACAAATGTATGACAACTTTCATCTTTATAAATAATAAATAAAACTCCAAGTGAATACATTGTATTTATCATTAATTCCATATGCACAATGCTTATTTCCTAAGCTTGCAAAAGGTGTAAGGTCTAGAAGTTGTCATCAATCTCTTGCTCTTGAAAATTTTTTAGCACTTGACATGTTTCAAACACTTTGTCCTTTTGAAACATTACTATTGAAAGTCCATCAACAAGGTACGTAGTGTTTATTAAGTATCTCAATCAGCTCGATATTAATCTTTGGTGTCACATACAAGAGTCATCATTCATAAATATTAAATACTTGACATCCTGATTTGATAAGTTACATATATCAAATACACATTGTATAACTGCAGACACATTCTCTTCCATATTTTCAATAAATACTTTATAATTGTTCTTTACTCTTTTATCAATACATGATTTACCTACAAAGCTCACATTATAACCTTTATTATACATTTAACTTTGAAAATTTTAAAAAAGTCTTCCTCAATCCATGCCTTTTCGTAAAGTGAGTTCATTTTGAAAATCAAATGACATTTGAACTTTTAAAATATATTCTCATAAAATTTTGAAATATTATGTGAACATAAATATGTATATAAGGAATCAAGGTTATTTATGCAATTTTCAAGTCATTTAAACAAATTTCAAATTAAATCTCAAATTTTTAGAAATCACATAATATATGAATTCTAATTAAAGTATCCAAAAATTATAGAGAAACATTAAATAGTACAAGGTAAATTATATAAAACACAAATGCTAATTAAAGTTTCTAAAAGATCTAAAGATGCATTATATAGAACAATGAACAAAAAATACCATTCAACTACTAATCAAAATATCTATAATATTTAGAAATTCATTAAAGAATATAAGGAAAAGTAATGGATATATAATTTTCAGAAGGATAGAGATAGAAACCTCTTTTGTGATTTTACTTATTCTAAAAAATATTTTTATTATTTTAGATTACTTAAAAATTTATGATATTAAAAATTCCAAAAAATAATTTTTACATGATAGCCATCTAGTATTTTAATAGAAACTATAAACTATTATTAAGGATAGTCATATATCGTTCAGTTGTACAATAGTTAATTATATTGAAATTTATACTAAAATAACTTAAACATATACTTTTCACAACTCTTGTATTTGATAATGACAAGGCCAGATATAGGGTTTGTAGTTAACATACTAAACCAATTCGTGGTAGCAATATGAGATGCGCATATGGAAGCAACGAAATGTTCTCAAATATCTAAAGGGTACGCCAGGACAAGGAATCTTGTTGAAAAGAAGCAGAGAGCTCCATACAAAAGCATATATCGGTGTTGACTGTGTTGGAGATGTCTCAAAAGTCCAGGCAGAGTATCGGGATAGTATGATCATACAAAACCATGCAACAATGTACAAGAAATTGATTAAAGAGGATCAAGAAAAATTAGTTACTTGTTAGTTAGAATTTGAGTGTTATAAATATTGTAAATCCATATGAAATGTATACACACATTCTGAGTTTTGATATTCAATAACAATTAGACGAAACCTCAACGAATTGTTGAGTTCTTCTAAGTACTCTGTTCGGCCCTGTTTTAAAGCAACCTCTCTCTCTCTAAACTTCTCTCTACATTCTGGTAACTTTTCTCGGTTATCTTTGTGTATGATTATTCGATAACGACAGACTGGAAAGGTTGCAGGATGACTCGAAGGTCATGTATAGGTTATTTTATCACATTAGGAGGATCACGTATTTCTTGGAGATCGAAAAAGCAAACAGTTGTAGGTAGGTCTTTGACAGAGGCAGAGTATCGAGCAATGGCCACAACAGTAAGTAAGATTTTGTGGTTGAGATGGTTACTCAAGGAACTTCAAGCATAGCAAAGGAGGTCAACCATATTCCACTGTGAGGCATGTATCAAGGAATCTGGTTTTTCATGAAAGGAAAAAGCATGTGGAGATGGATTGCCACTTTGTTTACGAGAGAGTTCAGTCAGTAGAGGTGCTAACGAAGAAAGTTTGGAGTTGTGTTAAGTGATTGATTTGTTCACCAAAGCAATGGGTGAAAGATAATTTTGTTGTAACAAAATTATCCAAAACATAATTTTATGGTAAATTTAGTTTTCTAATAAAAAATATAGTGCTTGATTTATGATATAAGATTGAACAAATTGAAAGATACTAGGGATTAAACTAGTTGCAAATTTTAATTCTTTTTCCAAAAAATAATTTTAAAAATTCTAAAGAAATGTAAAAGTTAATTTTAAAAAAAATTGTAAAATGTAATACAAACATATTATGAGTTTGGCAACTTAGAGCTTTTCTAAATTCTTCTCTAGTTATACAAATCGGCTTCTGTAGGTTTTCAGTCCACTTTTTAGCTTTTTACTCTAAAAGCACGGATTATTTTTACTTTGTACTATGATATATAACATTATGTGAAAACCGATTAACTTGAGCCATGTATATATATGTAATGTAAGCCAAAAGGACATATATACTCAAATTGATAGTTACAAGTTGCACATGCACATCACCCAATGTACGTACTAAAAAATTTCCTGCACCAAATAATTAGTTGAATTGCCATTAAAAAATTTCTGCTACTTCGAAGATTCAAGTTCCAGCACAAGTTGGGAGCGATCTTTTTAGGCGGCTCCAATTTTCGGTGGCTGTTTGACCAAAAACGAGGATGAAATCAAATGTAAATTAACAAGAAATCAGTATATGAATGAAGCTTTTCTTTACCTTTTTCAGGGGCAATTTTGAACTGCTTGCTGAAATAATTGGTTTTAATATCTCGAACGAACACACTAGTGAGTCGTCTACGATCAATAACGCGCCCGCATTGTCGAATTCGCCACCATAATTTGGAGCTGAAAATATTGTCACTAATCTCCGCTTCGCAAAAAACTCGTATCCGTCCTCCACCACCTAAATACATTGCAATTTTCTAAAATCAGGATTGTCTAGCAAACCGCAGATCTAATACTATTACCTACTCAACCCATTGCAGTTAAATCATGTATCAGTACCCTCTTAATGGCTGATGAGCTTTAACCCTCTTAATTAATGCATTGTACCATTAGCCTGAGGCATTCTAAAAATCTAGATTAGAAAAGATTGGTTCCAGAGCAATACATCTTGAAATCGTATAGCCTTACCTGGTGACCTCGGCAAATCAAATCAAGGTCGTTCTTGTCGAGAAACTCCGCCACCTTGTCAGCCCCAAAGGTACACGACACCCCTCGATCGCTGTCTGCCCACCCATCAACCTTAGCATCAGGATCTGACCAAAGCAGGTCACATAACAGTCCACTGTCTGGAATTTCAGTAGGTCTGGAGATTTCCTTTATTTGGTCCAAAGTTTCCATCTCTGGAGACAGTCCTCCATGCATGCATAGTATCTTTTCGTCAATGAGTGCGGCCACCGGCAAACAATTAAAGCAGTCCGTAAATATTTTCCAAAGCCTCACATTGAATCTCCTTTTGCATTCATCATAAAATCCATATACTCTGTTGATCTTTGCATCCTCATGGTTTCCCCTTAAGAGGTAAATTTTATCAGGGTATCTGATTTTGTAGGCCAGAAGCAGACATATAGTCTCCAAACTTTGCTTCCCTCGATCAACATAATCTCCAAGAAACAAATAATTAGCAGATGGAGGGTATCCACCATACTCAAATAGCCTCAAAAGGTCTTGATATTGTCCGTGTATATCACCTGGAACAGGGCAATAGGTTAGATATATACTGATTGAGAGTGAATTGTACGAAATGAAGATGACTACCCAGTTTTGTCATTTCAGCAATACAATGGCCGTGTTCAATCATGGGACTGAGCAGAAAATGCAATCGGAACAACACAAATTATAATTACTAGATATTAATATCAATCCCTCCTCTCAAATCATCTCCCACCAAAGTAGACGCCTAAAATTCAACCGCTTTATCCCCACTAACATGAATACCCTACATAAGTACCAAAATCGGACTGATATGCCAAGGTTAAAAAGCAGTTCATCAAATGATCCATATGGGCAGACCGTCCCAATATGGAGGGAAAATATATATCGTTACTAATTCCTTACCAACCCAAACAAAAAGAAAGATACTAAAGCCCGAATTGATACCCACCATTTTACAAAAACCTCTCTCAACGATTCCATCCAAAAAATCGTTTGGCATCCAAATGAAAATTACAATACCGCGTGATACCAAGTAAACATGGAAGAGCACAATCGAATACCAGGATAAGGAATAAGCATCACGAGGATAAGGTAAATGCTGACCACATATGCGAATGGGAGCTTTTAACTCGAGGAGATTAGGCTGAGAGAGGAAGATTTGCCGTGCATTAACACATAATTGACGGATCTCTGCCTCAGAGAGCTGCACTTGCTTGCCTCCTTTGCCCTCCAACAGCCTCCTTATTATGTCATCCAACACCCCCTTATCCATCATTC
>JANSVB020000131.1:2426365-2444333 GCA_025504935.2 Erythroxylum haughtii | reverse complement strand
GGATGCCTACACTACGTTAGCTCTTTTGCACACTCAAGGTAAGAACCATGATGGTGTGACCTTCGTCAACACCCGATGCAGAGAACTTAATGTATGTAAAATTTATACTTTAATATTAATTCTAAAAAATTATCACTTACTAATATAAACAATTATAATGATAGAACCAAATACAAGAAAGCATTTAACGACAGTATCAACACTCTGAATCTGTTAATAAGAGTCAGATATATCTTGATACAGTAGGTGGTTTGGATTGCCATGGAAGGATTTTCAACTTAGGATTATTTGCAAAGACATGCTATTCGGAATCCTCCACATCCAGTTCAACTGCATCTAGTAGATGGCCTGCAGCCAATGTTCAGAGAGTCGTTCAGTTTGAGAGCATAGTACAGAGGCTAATGGACTGCATAGCCCCGCTCCATAATGAGGTGGATGAGTTGAAGAAGACGGGCAGCATGTCATCACAGCAGTTAGAGCATCTGCCTTCACCAATTGCATAGCTTAGATGGTAGTGAATGTAGACGTTTTACTACGCTTAAGTAAATTTGTATGAATACTTAATTTACAATTATTTTCAAGATACTTTTGTTGTACATTATAATTTTTTTATTATCAATCAACATAATTTTTACTTTATATTATCATTCAACTTATTGTTTAGAGAAATTAAATGTAGAAAAAATCAAAGCATTATTAACAGAAAATTCGGGAAGGAAATGAGAAATGTTGGTTGAAATTATCATAGGTACATTTAGCAACGGAGTTATTGATGGAAATTTCGTCGGTAAATTTAGCAACGGACATTGTAATTATTATCGACAAACAAACACCCTACCATTACTAACTTTTTCTAATGAAATTGCAATGTTTGTCACTTAATTTACAGATGAAATTAAAATGGTTCGGTAAAGTTAGCGATGGACATTGGTAATTCTGTCACTAAATTTATTAACAGAAATAAAATATTTAGTCACTAAATTTTGCCTACGGCTGCTGCTCTGACGACTCATTTTGTTGGTAATTTCTCTCGCCAAATTAATTTTCCAACGAAAATTCTTTATTTCCATTAATAAAGTTTAATCGTTTGAAATTCAAAGTTGGAAGCATAAATAATTAAGATTTCAAAAATAGCTCAAAGTTTAATAGCTTGCAAGAAAGGTGGATACATTAGTTTAAGCTACTTCAGACTATTACTTGCAATTTCCTTAGTGAATGCATAAATAATTCTGCCATTATAGTGGTGCTTAAGGTTAGATCCAAAGGACCAATCTTTGCATAGAAATTTCATATCATTCTACAATTTGTGAGCCTTAATTCTAGTTTCAAGCAGTCCAAGAAGAATATGAATTTTTTCAAAAAAAAATCTTTGATAGTCTGTCACTTATGGGGTTTATTCATACCTGTAATATTCTTAAAAAATAAAGGTTTATAGGAGAATTTTGTTACTAACCCCCTTTGGTTTTATCCTTTCTCTCCTTGATTTTTTATTAGATCAAGGGGTAAATTAGTCAGTCTGTTCCACATTCGAAGTTGGCTCAGGGAGCTCTTGATATGGAATCTCCTCTTTAAGATCATTTTTCATAGAATCAGTATCTAGTCTTCCACTTCTGGCTTTCTTCAACAATTTGGCTACATTATCACTAATTTTATCTTGTTTATTCCTCTATTACTTATGTTAAGCTTATCTATTTTTTAGTTTTGGGTAATAGCAATGTTTTCTCCGTTAGGCTAAGATATTGGTTCTTCCTCAATCCACATTAGCTCAAAGGAATCTCCAAAAGTGAATGATTTTTGTATAGGTTTCCATACTTGTTTTGTCAGTTGAGGCGTCCAATTATAAGATAATTGTATTTAAGTTTTAACCATTTCATTAGTAACATTCAGCTTTATAACTAACAGTGTTTTAGGAAATTCATTCTTAGGATCAATCTTCAGATAAATTCTTGCAAAGCATATTTTCTGACTTCTAGTAGTAGCCAAATCAAATGTTACAGTTTTTCCCATATATATGACAAGAAAACTCAGTCCATCTAAAGAAAGTATTTTAGGGGTATGTTATGATTCTTAATCCACAAGGGAATGGTTTCTATACTGGTTCTATCAAATTCAAAACCTAAAGCCCATTTTTAGATAAACATAGGTTGCCCTCCCACATGCCATAGACCGGATTCTATTATCTTTTTTATAATATCTCCTTCAATAAATTTAAACAGAAAAGTGTCTTCTTCAGTAATCAGTATTCTATCAAGTCCTTTGTCTCCCTACTTGCTGTGAGTCAAATTTGCATAAGTAGAAATGCCAGTCTCTTACTGAGAAAGAGTCTAACTAGTGTATTACCCCAGTTTTTTGCACCCTCTTAAAGCATCCCCAGAGGTGGAGTGACAATGCCATTAACAATTGGGAAAATATTTTGGTTTCTTATTAGGAGTTTTAGCTTAAACTACATCTCTCCATGATCTCGTTACCCCTTCGAGTCAATAGTTTTCTAGTTTTATTGTTCTCTTAAATGGTTGACTTCTATTAATTTTATCAAAGTTAGGAACAAATCCTACATCCCCTTTTTGAGGAGACAAGCCTCCATTGGAGGCTTCCACGAAGTTTTCCCTAAGTAGAAGGTTACCTATAACGACCCTTGAGCTTTACTAGAAATGGAAATTACTATTGTGTGAGAGGGAAAGTTAATGTCCAAAGTCAGGAGAGAGGGAATAATCATCAAAACTTCCTTTAAAAGGCTTTTACCAGAGCTAAAGATACAAACAAATTTTAGAAAAATCTAACTAGAGTTGTAGCTAGGGAAACTAACTAGAATTTGTTAATTTCTAGGAGCTTAGTGATAAATGATTAATTGACTATATTTATATATCTATATTTAGTGTGTTTTGCTTGTATTTTTGGTATTTATTTTGCTTTAAGCATCTTTTTAGGTGCTAATTGCCTTTGGAGACTAAAAGGAGAAGAATTCAAATGAAATAAAGGAATAAAACAAAAGAATTAAAGCAACTTTAGCTATACATGATTGTGTATAGTGACTGTGTAAGTCATTATACATATGTGAAGCTTCGAAGATGTTGTTTATGCCTGTGTGAGGATACACAACTATGTATATTGACATACACGACTATGTATGTTGATCATGTAAGGTTCTGTGATAGTGTAAAGTCACGATTTAGACGGTATTTTAAGATAAATGGTAACCTACATGGCTATGTACGTGATTGTGTATATTTCAAAAACTCTAGTTTTTGTTTTAAAAGGAAATTATGAATGCTAGAGTCAGAGAGAAGTGATTAAAGTCAGATTAGACACCAGAAAAGGAAAGAATCAGCTCTGAATGAAGGATGAAGGAAAACATGAAGATTACATCACAAGATTTAGTAAAGAGCAACTTCTGATCCAAATTTTAAAAAAATTTCGTTAGAGATAAAATGGCGATATAGATTATAAATTCTTTTATTTTTTCTTTGTTCTTCTGAATATTTGATCATGGATTAGTTTTCTGTGTTTAGGAAATAATTTTTTTGGTGCCTATGTGTGATGAACCCGAAGTTAGGATGAATAGTATGATATAGTCTTTTACTCAATGTAATTTTATCAATTAGTTTATTATCTTCAATTATGCATTTATATTCTTGAACTAATAGATCTGGAATATTATTGTAAGGTTTGATCATATGATTGAGTTTGAAAATCCTTTTTTTTAATAGATCTACTATAGTTGGAAGGAGTTGCATGCAAACTTAGAGATAAATTGATATAAATCCTTTAGATAAGTGTCAAACCTAATAATGAAATTCATAAATTGAGTAATGGAATCTTAGGGGTTTTAACTAGAAAGAGGGTTCAATTAATCAACTAAGGGTTAGTTGTTAATAGTCTTGAGAAACATATTAATATAAGATAGGAATTTTCACAATTCAATAATCAATAATTTAATTGTAAGATAAAAGGTTAGTGTTTAAGATATCTTAGGGGATTCATCACTTAGGTACTATTTATTTAATATTGTAATGTTTTATTTATCCTAGTTCATTATTGAGTTAACTTTAGTTTATATTGTTTAATTTAATTTGTAAATAAATTCACATTCTAATTCGACGATTAGATAATAGAAAAATGGTTAATACTAGTAGTTATAGTCCTTATGGGATCGACAAGTACTTGTTAGTGTTAGCTACTGCTATATCGTGTACTTGAGGTTAAAACTTATTTATTTCTTATAAGCACATAAATAATCAATCAGTTTTTTATTGCTAGGGACTATAATACTAGGAAAGTGTAGCTTTTATTAACCTAACCATTATTTCTGTTTTTATTTACTTATTCTTAGATGTCTATTTATTTATCTTTTGAACTTATCTATTTTGACTTTATGTTTGTGGCTTATTGATAGGATTTATGATTCATCGTCATAGATAGAAACCATAATGGAAGGATAAAGAGGACAGTATTCTCAAGGGAATTATAATATACCATCAAATATGGAAAAATCACAAACATGGGATGAAAGGTATGGTGACATGTATTTAGAAGCTTAACTGATATCCATCTTGAGATGTGACATTTATGGGAATAACCATTATAATCATGAATGATGAGCACCATACTATATGTCGGAGCATCCATATTGAATGTGAAATTGGCCTCAAAATACATCATATGAGAATATTTATAATTTAAAGTGCAACAACCCTTATGCTGATAAATGGAATGATTATGTTTCAGCTGAATCTTTACAAGAACAACAGTAAGAAGAATATCTTATAGATATATTAATGGAAGACATTGCCAAAAGAGACGTTAGCCACTATACATTGAAAGAGAGCTAAACACATTTAGCTTAATACAACATATTATTTGAGCTTATTAATGCCTAAGAGTGAAGAGGAGACAAATGTTGACTTCATGAATGATGTTGCAATTTGAAAAAGATGGAAAAATAAGGTAGTTGAAGAAGATGAGATGGTAAATGTTATTTTAGAAGAGAAAGAAGAACATATGACAGAGAAAATGGAGGTTAAAGAAGAGGATGAAGCCTCTGTCCAAGAAGAGAAAGTAGAAGAGTAGACAAAGGTGATTAAAGAAGAAAAAGAGAAGGAGCCAAATAAGAAAACTATTAATGAATAATTGGTAGTCACATCAAGTACAAATAGTTTCCACATCCCACAAGACAAACTTTTTGAGTCAACTAAAGATTCAAAGAGTTTTATTATTCCTTTTTAATCAACAATTTATTATCAGAAAGGGCATTAATGGATTCAATTAGAGTTATTAACTTGATAGATTATATATTTATCAATATCTTATAACATATGGCTTATTCACAGGCCACTAAATTGCTATGTGAAGAAACGAGTGGAAGAAAGTCACCAATTATAGGCCCAGGTTGATGCTAAACATGAAGGGTACATCGAGCTAACGATGTTAAACAAGCGCTACTTGGGAGGCATCACATAAATTAGGATATATTTCATTCAATTTCATTGCTTTATTTCATATTCTTTTATTTATATTCTAAATTTTAGTATAGGATTTAATTGATTTTTGGTGTTTGAAGTTAAGATTTTTTTTAAAAAAAGCATCCCTAGTTGAATTTGCGTGTTTTTCGTGTTTGTGGTATGTGTGTTGAATTTGGTGACTTTAAGTGAAATGTTTTTAAGGTTTTAAAGAATTTATGTGGTATACATGGATATACACGTGACCATATATATGCCCATATACACACAATTTTGTTTTCAACATGTTCACACGTTCATAAATACCTATATGGTCTAGCGATATGCCTGTTTGTAACTTACATGATCATTTATACAATCGTATACCTGATTGTGTAAGTTCATAAAAACTCACACGCCTATGTCCCTTCAAAATTAACACATCGATGACTCACACAATTAGTTACACAGTCGTGTAACTGACCATATAAGTCCGTGTCAGCTATTTTACCTTAATACTTTTACCATTCCCTTTTTATTTTTAAGAAAACCATCTCCTTTGTCTTATCTCACTTTTCACTTATGAATTTTACCTTCCCCTTTTTATTTTTAGGATTCATAATTCTTTCTTAAGAGAAAACAAGTTTTAACGAAATGATTTTCTTGAAGTTAGCTCTTCCATCAATGTTAGCTTATTTTTCTCCATCTAGGCAGTTGATCATTGTGCTAAAATCATCTTTTTTTAGTTCCGGTTAAGTGTATAGGATTATTTGGATGCCTTACTTATTACCAATGTCAGGATAGTGAGACTTATGGTGGCACTAAAAATCTAGGTTGTCTGTTCTAAAAACTTAAAATTCGAGGTTCATTTCTTTACCTATAAACTTGGGTGAATTCTACTTGGTGATTATTTCCTAAAATTTCTACCTTTTGCTAAATCCTAAGAATTCGCTGGTCCTCGTTCCTAAAGTTGTATTATACTTAGGAACATAAATGCATGGTCTTGAATTCGATGTTGATGCTAAATGATCTTCCATAAATTTCAACTTATTTTTTACATTTAACAATAGTTGTAAGTCGAATTTAATGACATTAACAGTTGGCACTGGTAGGAACGGTTTTTTAGATATCAACATAGTTTGGACAACCTTAGCGGACAACAAAATTCCTTTATTGATACACTCTTAGATCGCATTCTTAAAACCCCAATATCAATTTATCGAGTGGCTCTAAGTATTATGATATTTGCAATAGTCTCTACCTCTATTTTCTTTTTTTGTAAGAATTTTATGGTCTAGGGGTAAGCTGATAAATTTTTCTTGCAATAATTAACCAAAATTTGACTTTGTATTAGAGATATTAAAGGTATACTGAACTTGAGATGACAGAGCTTACATTTTCTTTTTGAATTTTATGTATTTGCATTCCAGAGAAAGGTAAATGCAAGTTCCAGGGATCATACAAATTTGTCTCAGTAGCATAAGTGTTGGCAATTTTTTGGTGATGCTCTTCCTCAAGGAATTCTTCATATTTGGAGACTTTTGCTGCTAATTTATAAAAATCACAAAATTCCACGCATAGAATTTCTTTCATAAGTCAATGTCCACACCTTCTTTGAGTTAATTTCACATATTCAATATGTAGAATTGCGATCTGACATTGACTTTTCATCTTCTTGAAACGAGTCATGAATATGTTAGCATTCTCACCATCCTTTACCCTTGACAACTTAGCTATGCTAACTTTGAGTTTAGTCCTAAGAAACTTAATATGAAAAAATCTTTCTATTTAGCCCAAGAAAGGAGAGAATTCCTAGCTAACAATGAATACTAAGAAATGGCAGTTCCTGTTAATGAATTTAGAAACAAATTAAGCTTAAAGTGGTTGAAGTTTATATCATTTTCCAGTTCTCCATATTACATAGTAAATTTGGCTATGTACTCAATGGTGGATTGACCATATTCACAATAAAACAAGTTTAATTTGAAAATTATTTAGTCACGAGGATAAGAATTCTCCTAATCAATATGTTCCTAATAAGGCTTACGAAATTTTGGATAGATAAGTTGTCTTAAACTAGGCCTGTACAATTCTTGAAGTGCTTCTATGACGGCTTCCATAACAACTTATAATCCCATTTATGGTGGGTGAATAGTGGGATTGTGGTTTGCAATTGCATTATTAAGTGGTCCATTAGCTTTAGCCTTCCTAATAAATCCATGTGTACTGGGAATTTAGGGCCTTACTACATATCGACTATTACTAAGATCAATGTAAGGAGGCGCTACAAGGATATCCTCTATTTAGTGTGGAGGGATATATCTTTCATCTACATAAGAAGTAGCTAGAAGATGACCACATTCTTTGACTTCCTTTATGTTAGGGGCCAGATGCCTCCCGAATAGTTCAAAGTTTTACTTTCCTACTGCAGACTAATTTTGCCCAACAAATTGTATAAGAGCGGAGGTAGTTTTTCAACCTTCTCTATTAATATTGTGATCGGGCTTATCGTGGAGGCTATGTTAGATTTCAATTCAATAATTTTGTTTGTGAAAATAATGTTGTTTTGTTGCGACGATTTTGGATTCTCACTAGCAGAAAAGTTAGCTGAAGGCAAGGTTGCCTTTTCAAGATTTTATACCATTTGAGATACAAAGTTGTCATTCCCTATGGTTGTACGGACTTATCCCGCTAGGACTAGAGGTAAAACAATTTCTTTTCCATTTCGCATTCTAAACATCTCCTTTCCCGTTGGTGTGCCAAATTATTTGGTGCTAATATGAAATTCAGGTGTGTCAATATAAGAACTCTCCAAGAACTTTTACCTGACTTCTCATGTTCGTTAGTTAAACATTTATTGAGCTTGCCTTGCCTTTTAGGACATAAGGACTAATTTATTTTAAGCTACTATTAACAATGAGTAAATAAAAATGATTAAAATTTTACTAATCATAAATCTATTATGAACAATATTTTAAAATATCATAAATTTTAATATTTTAAAAATATTAGTAAATATAAAAAAATACTGTGATAATATATTATTAATTTATAAAAATACAAAATACTATTTAAATCCATGGAAACAGGCCGTGCAAAGGTGGACAACACGTCTAAGAAAGCTGGCTCATACGCAAAGGTGATTGAATTGTGAAAGCTTCGCAACTGTCCACACGCATTAATGTTACGGTCAAAGAAGCATATCTTCAAAGTCTAATAGAAATACATAATTAAATATTAGAGGGGAGTCGGTGGGTGGTCCATAAGGTACAAATCTCAGTTAAATCTTTACTTTTGACAATAGAAAGAGTCGTTATAATGATAGGAAACTTAATATTTTATAATAAGAAACAGCGTATTTGAAGGATAAGAGAAGAAGTAACATAACATGGGTATGGGTATGACAACGCAAAGCTGCCTACCTACAAATACAAAGCATTGAAGACGCAGTCCTCAAACTTTTTGCCCTTCATCAACATTTATTTTATTTTTAGCACATTTGATCACTCACCAACTTGTAGCAGAAACAACACAACTATTCATCCCTATAGCGGCAGAGAGGAAGAGCACCCAACAATCACCAAAGCAACATCAGCAACAGACAACGATAACATAGTTGGAATCGAGAGAGAAGATGCAAGAAGACCATCGCAACAACAGCCACCACCACACTAACCATTTCCATCGAAACAACCACCATCCCCCCATTAATCACCACCTTCACCGCTTTCTTCCCAAGCGTATAATCCTTGTCCGCCACGGTGAGTCTCAGGGAAACCTTGACACCGCCGCATACACCACCATCCCTGACAACAAAATCCCGCTAACCCCACTTGGTTTAGCTCAGGCTCGTGAAGCAGGGGCCCAGTTGCTCAACCTTGCCTCTGAAAATGGAAAATGTGCCAAGAACTGGCGAGTGTACTTTTATGTGTCGCCTTACGAACGCACCCGATCCACGCTTAGAGAGATCGGTCGGTCTTTTGAGAGGGAGAGGATCGTTGGGGTTAGAGAGGAATGTCGGGTACGAGAACAGGATTTCGGCAACTTTCAGGTTGAAGAGCGCATGAGGGTCATCAAAAGGACCAGAGAGAGGTTTGGAAGGTTCTTCTATCGGTTCCCTGAAGGTGAATCTGCTGCGGATGTATTTGATCGCGTTTCAAGTACGTTTCTCTTTCCATCCTTTTTCTTTTGTGCATTTCTTGTTTCCTAGGGGTAAAAGTTGAACCAGAGAAGTGATTGGAGCTAAAGAAAAGAAAGAAATGGAAATGGGATCTTATGAAAACCTAAAGATTGTAAATTGATGTTATTCGTTTCTTATTATGTATTGTTAGTTCTTTTCTTCTTTCCTTATCGGGCTTTGAAAACACTTCATTTTATTATACTTCAGTCTTTTTAGCATCTTATAATTGTTATGAATATTGGATTTTTGTAGGTAAGATAGAAATTGATTCAGTTACAATATCGTTGAGGGTATCATAGTGTTTCTAAAGTTGTATAGTTAGCTAAAGCGTAAAATAAATTATCCAAATTAGTTTTTTGTTTTAAAGTATCAACTGTTGGGATATCTGTTGATATTGTTTGTGTAAATTAACAATAGAACTCAAACATCCAGGTTGTGTACTTGACTTAAAAAGTCCTTCTAGTTCTTTCTAGACTTTAATGTGCAAGGGATTAGGAAATGGAGCAGTTTAGAAGTGATTTTTGGGTTGAGAAAGTCTCAACAAAATGATCTTGTAAAGATTCATTCTGTATGCTCCCAAGTCTGTTTTTATATGCTATAAATTAAGCATTTTGGAAGCCTAACCACATTTAAACATCACCACCGTATTCTATTTTTATTTAAGCCCAGTTTTGGACAAATTTGACTGTATATCACTACAATTCAATAGTAGATGTGTGTTGCTCAAATTGGAATTAAAATTCTTTCTTTTTCTATTGCTCTTGTCTATTTATGAGATGCTGAACAAACATTTCTACTTAATATTGTTTCTGCATAATATGCCCCAATACTTGGTCTGGTTACAAGCGATTGATGAAACTTATGTTATTGATGTGTCAAAAGAGACATTTGATGAGAAGCAGCTCACTGGTAGGAATATTTGTTTCCACGAGAACTCACCTTCTGGATGGATCTATGAACTGTGTGGTGCTCTATTGCTCCCTGTTGCTTTTGTTGATTAGGATCTCTTCTTTTTCCTTGTATGGAATTTGTGATAATGTATCAGTTAGCAAGAACATAAAATAAAGTATCCAAATTAGCTCTCTGCTTCAAAGTAGCAATGGTAACTCTGGACATATTGATATTGTGTGTGTAAATTAACAATAGAACTCAAAATTTTAAGCGTAAGTCCTCCTAATCCTTTTTCCTTGCAAAATTATTTTTGCATCGGGACTTCAATGAATTGAGCTCTTAAAAGCTTCCTGGGCATATTTTACAGAGCACTTGTAGATGAAGCAATCACTGCTTTTGAAATGTTATGCCACTTGTCTTTCTAGAATTTGATGTGCAACGTACCATGAAATGGAACCATTTAGAAACTTGTGATTTTTAGGGTTGGGAAAGTCTCAAACAAAAAATGAAGTTGAAAAGATTGAATTTTGTTTCATTATATATGCTCCCAAATCTGTTCTTATATGTTCTGTTTTAAAGCCTAACCACATTCAAACATACTACCGTGTTCTATGTTGTTTTCAGCCCAACTCTGACAATTTTATATTTACTTACTATCTGGAA
This sequence comes from Erythroxylum haughtii, assembly GCA_025504935.2. Lineage (NCBI taxonomy): Eukaryota > Viridiplantae > Streptophyta > Magnoliopsida > Malpighiales > Erythroxylaceae > Erythroxylum > Erythroxylum haughtii. Next base: position 2,433,164 of record JANSVB020000131.1, on the reverse strand, counting down.
GTAAAATAGCTCTAAGCAAATGAACTTTGGTGATGTTAACAATTTGGGGTCTTTCTATATGATTTTGAAACTGGAATTTGTGGTTTTATGCAAGTGATTAGCATTTGGATTAAAATATACTCTTGTTTATAATGTTTTGCACTGCAATTCAATAGTAGATGTGTGTTGCTCATTTTGGAGTCAAAATTCTCTCTTCTCACATTGCTTGTGAACAAACATTTCTGCTTAAAATTGTTCCCATTGGTACTTGATGTGGATACAAATGATTGATGAGACTGATGTTGATGTGAGTTGTCAAAAGAGAAGTAGCTCACGGGTATTCTGGGTGAGTCCATGTTGTATGGTGCTCTATTGCTTCTTGTTGCTTTTCTTGATTAGGATCTTTATTTTACATTGTATGGAATTTGGTTGACAATGTATCCACGTCACTCTTATAGTCACTAGACTTTATTGTTTTCCCAAGTGAAAGCTGAACTCACAGGATACGAGTCTCAACCAATTCCTTTGATATTGGACTCGTGTTGAAATTCTTCCTTTTGCTTTGTAATTGTGAAGGAAGATGCAGAGTATGTGGTACAATGAATCAATTTTCAGTATTTGGTTGTGGTTATTGCTTTAATGGACATACATTAAGATGTTCTACAGGAAAATGCCATGAACTACATCTCTGAAGAGTAGCTTAATAACTAAATGAATCTCTTTGGAGCTGTGCTTGATAAGAGCTGTGCTTTGGCAGATTTTCTGGAATCTCTTTGGAGGGACATAGATATGAACAGGCTTCATCAGGACCCTTCCCACGATGTGAATCTGATTATCATATCCCATGGGCTAACTTGTCGTGTGTTCCTCATGAAGTGGTTCAAGTGGACAGTTGAACAATTTGAGCACCTGAATAATCTGGGGAACTGTGAGATTCGGGTGATGCAGTTGGGCCAAGGGGGAGATTACAGTTTAGCGATTCATCATACGGAGGAAGAAATGCAAGAATGGGGTCTATCGCCTGAAATGATTGCTGATCAGAAGTGGCGGGCAAATGCAAAAAAGGGTCAATGAAATGAAAGTTGCCCTTGGTACCTTGACGCATTTTTTGATCATCTAAAGGACGGAGATAATGAAAGCGAGGTCAAAGACAATGATTCTTCCACTATGTGAATAGGCTACCCATAACCTGGAACTGCAATTCTTTCAATTCTTTGTCATAAATGTAATTTGTTCACGATATCATATTCGAGGTTCTTGTATCATAACACTTATTATTAAGTATATAGTCTTTTCTTGATTTCTGTTTTTCGTTTGATTACAAAGATAAATCAGTAAATTAGGGAGCCAAAAAAAATAAAAGAGAGATTGATCAGCCATCAGGGAACACTTGTGGCAAAGAAATGATAGTATCCCTCAACCATAAACATTTAAGAGCTTCAGGTAGCGAAGCAAGTTGAATCAAGGGAAACTCCAATGAGTATGCACGGTATGTTAGCCAGTAGTAGTTAGTGGTTTCTTTTGCTGCTACTGCAGAGAGCATTCAGGTTAGAATTTGATGGTTCTAGTTGGGAATGGTAAATATAAACCCTGGTTGAGGCTGTTGCATCATTAACTAGGATTGTATTGTGAAGCCAGACATCAGCCATCAGCCAAAACAATGCCCAAAGTATGGTTTACGCATTGTAAGACAATTGAGGAGAATATGAGGGATTGATCATCTCTTGAAAAATTTCAGGCCTGCAGCAGCAGATCAAATGGAATGTAAAGCTCAGAGATTTGGCAAAATCTGGCTTTATTGATATAAAAATTCCATGGAATTTTATTTCCCTATTTTGGACTGTGCTGGAACAACAGGAACTTCATCAGATGATCCTTATCAATAAAAAAGGAACAAGCCCTTGATTTTTTATTGGTATTTTCCCAACTAGCTCTTTGAATTGGTGACGATTCCTTGAAACAGGTATGACCGTCCCCCTATCATCAATCTGTTGTTTGAGAAGAGCAATGGTCAAAAATAGCTAAAGTTATATCCATAATGTCATGTGAATACCGTTAACTAGCTGCTGCCTTTCTTTTTTCTGCTGGGATTAACCATACCAGAAAGTTTACAAAGCGTCAAGGAGAGAAGGATTGATATGCAAGAAAACTTGTGGCACGTAATAGTTTATACCTGATGCTGCTAGAATACGAATGTGGCAAAGACGTGAACATTGCACACAGCAGTAATGGAGTTCACATCAAGACATCACCACACGAATATAAATAGAGAGAAGCTCTATGTCTCTTGCCAATTTTCAGACAAACATTCGGTGACGCACAGGCAAGTGTTTCTGAAGGTAAGATCTATTTATGGTGCCAAGGGGGCTGCTCAAAATAGAGCGAACAACTAATTCTGCAATTGAGATCTCAGTGTGCACTGGTCGAAACTTTTCCAACATATAATTTATGTTTACTATCCTAACGTGCACACGTTGATCACCAATGATAATCCTCTTTACAATGAAACAGGGGAAGAAAAGAAATTTCCTTAATATTCAGTATTCCACTCTGAGAAATGAATTCCAATGAGACTGAACCCGCAACTTTCAGTGGGAATTGGATACATTATTCCATGTCAAAATCTGCAGATATCAAGCAAGTTTAACTAAGGTGAGAAAGTAACCAAAGATAAACACTTTGGGTCAAAGCAGTGAAGCCAGTTGGAAACAATTATGAACCTACGCCATCAGGTCAAGTATATGCTATCCAAGACGGCAAATCCAGCTGCAACTCCTCCTTCATCTGATGAAGATACCTTTGTCCGCATCAAGTATCCACATTGGTCATTAATAATAACCTTATCCTTGCTCCTGCATAATTTAATGTTGTTTCAAGCTGAATTATATCTGACAAAGTGATGTTTCAAGCACTGCTCTTTGGGAAGCCCAAGGTCTCTTCCCTTCTTTTTTAGACATCAAAAATCAAATGAAGCAAACCATTCTTTCCCAGCACACCCCCTTAACTTCATTTTGTAAGGAATTGAACATTAACACTGAAATTCATATCCTTAAATGCAGAAGTTTTTATGTACCTCAAATAAGCACTATATACTCCAAGTTCTGATATGGCATGCTCTTTATGACAAATGCCATCACGTACTAAGAAGGCAGGAGAAACTGATGGAAAAATCCTTTGCATGAGGATGTAAGCTGCACTATCTTGAGTTCCTTCCTTTTGCAGTCTAAGAAGCTTTTCCTTCACATCATGACCATAGATATTGTTACCTGAAGAAGAAAATCAACAGTTGAGAAAAAACAGGCGATGTCATAGAACTAAATCCAAAAGATTATCAATTTTGACAAATTCAGGACCTCCGCCCTCTCTTTGAGGCTTCATAACAAAATGTTCAGGTTTCTCAATAGCTGTTGTAACAATCTCTGAATTATCCAAACTCCACAAGCCTGCAAAGCACTTCCTCAGCTTTGCTATTTCCTCTTTGTTCTCAAGAAACCTATAAGAAAAGGAGTTTCTTAACAACTGCTTGCTCATTACGATCAAAGGATTCTATCATAACCAAGCACATGAACAAGCAATTAGAATCATGGACTTTTCTCATTCAGGTTTGGACATTCAGGAGATAATTGTATTTTCATTTCTTTCAAAAATCTAAAAATATTCTATAGCAAAAAGTAATAGTGGCGTTCTGCCAGGTATGTCACAGTTAATAGCCCCAAAAGTGCATTATTAAGTCACTAACAGTGGACTACATTTGGGCTGCCAATAAACATCACTTGGAAATGTAACCAAGAAATTGAAAAGTATAAAGTTGACAATTATTAGGAGCAAGCTGTAGTCCCTAGAATATATGAAGCTGACAGTTTTAAGAAACAAGTCTGAAAATATTCACCACCTCTCAAGAACATTGGGTTTAGCAAGCTCTTGTTGAATCTTCTTGGTCCCTGCTAAATGATAAGATATGGATGGACATTTGACGGCTGATGATTGCTCTAAAAGTAGCCTAGCTCTCCATTCCTGCCAATGAATATAAGTAGGAAACATATAACACTCACATACTTGGGAAAAGTCTTTTTTTGATGCAAAATATTTGCATCAAAGGTAAACTTAATCTTAGACCTATGTTATTATCTAACGTGTAAGAGTGAGTGAATAGGTTGTGTTAAACCTAATTCACCATATATCATGTTAATATATACCAAAGATGCAAAGTTATTTGATAAATTGCCCTATACTCTTCCTCGAATTGAAGTATATTTTTTATCAATAATTTACCAAGTTTCATTGTCATGCATATTCTTTCCCTCATGCATATCAACAATTTCCCCAAGTGTTAATGCTGCTTTCCACCTTCGATCTTCCCACGCATCACAAATGTTAGGTGTTAGACAGGTGACTGTAACTGTGGGAAAACAAATTCATTTTAGGATTTTCATATCTTTTTAATATTTCCTATTTAATTAGAATATCTTATGATCATGAGATCTCATTATTTTTGTTTCTGTTTTAGTTAAGATATTATGTAAATAATTGATCCTCTTATACATTTCTAAGCAAGCAATGCAGAAAATATTCTCTCAAACCTCAAATTGTCATGGTATTAGAGCTGTAAGGTCTTGAATTCCTAGCAAAAATCAATCTGATCATCTTTCATTGTCGACAGTCTTGAGATTCTAATCAAACTTCATTGCTGGTAATTTTTTTTTCTTTAAGCAATCAGCCTTAATTGCCTAGAGATCATTTTTCTTTTCTGCGGACATATCAAAAAGTAGTAGAAATAACCACTACAACACAATCAAAGGAGAATTTTCAATATCAACATCTCAATGGATTGCAAAACATCCAGGCAGTATACAAGCTGAATAGAAAACATTAACTTAATGATCTTAACTCGTTTGCGCCATATTAAAAGGGAAAGGGACAATCAATCGTCTCACAGGTGCGAAGCTAATACTAAAGGTCCTCGATTTGAAGTATGGGATAAAGATTCCATGATTATGGCGTGATATTGACACATGTATGCTCCTGGCTACAACCAAGGACACCTGAGATGCACTCCAACAACTGTATCACAAGGCTAGGGATGCAACTCAAGTGAATGAGCCAAGATAAAGACTGACTGCAAAACAAGGGAGTTAGATGGTTACCAAATATTCTAATCAGTTGAAATCTTGTGGCAAGAGCTTGACCACTACAAGGTTTTAAAAACTATATGACCTCAATAGGCAGCTATTTTAAAAGGCCTTATTGAGCAAGATAGTCTTTCTTGGTTGGACTTAATCTGGAATTTGAACGAGTCAGAATCCAGATTCTTGATGAACATGAAGTTCCATGTTTTAATTAGTTTGTGGAGAAGAAAGGAGAAGACAGCTGATGCTCGAACCACTCAACACAAACAACTCTGCCATGGTGGCTAATTGTGGCAATAATTCAGCAACATATTGTGAAAAGCCTAGAACCGTGATAACTTATGATGAACTTGCCTTAAGAAGGCACGAAATACCTGTGAAAAGTGTTGGAAACTTTATAGAAAACCTACAAGCCAAGGGTGGGGACTGAGAGGAGATTAATCAAGAAAAGTTGGTCAAGCCCAAGTCGCCAAAGTCCAACAAAATGAAGGAACACCTCAAGAGTTAGGTAATCTTAACCCAGAAGAGGTTTTAGAAGGTAATATGTATTATTGGCAACCTCAACAAACCTTCCGGTACTTGTTCTTTGGTTATATTCAGGTGAGTTTCCACTCTCTATTACACTAAATGTCTCAGGAACAACTTTTGCCAACTTTCAGATTATGGATTTAGGAGCTATTATGACCCACTCACCAAACCCTTTTTTTTATATATATCCCACATGTCAAGTAGTAGGAAAATAGCTACAATTGATAATTCATTGACCACCATTTAGGACCTATTAACCATATGACCCACTCACCAAACCCCTTTTGTCCAAGTAGTAGGAAAATAGCTACAATTGATAATTCATTGGCCACCGTATCAAGCATAGGGGATGTAAAGATCAATCCATTACTAACCTTAAATGAAGTTCTTCATGTTGCTCGATTATCCAAGAACCTGATCTCTATCAACAAACTAACTCGAGAATTGAGTTGCTAAGTTATTTTTTATCGTAATTATTGTATATTTCGGGACAAGGATCCAAGGAAGACGATTGGACATACAAGAGTACAAGATGTCCTTTACTACCTTGAAGAATTAAACTTATCAAGTAAGATTAAATGTGGTTTATCTCACTCCTTTCTTTCATAATCTTTTCCATTCAATAAAGAGAAAATCTAGCTCCGTCATCACCAACATAGACATCCATCTTTAAGTGTCATTAAAATTCTACTTCCTCTTATTTTAAAGGTCTATATGTTAATGATTTTCATTGTGAAGCGTGTCAGTGTGCCAAACACAAACCTGTATCAAAGAAGTTCTATTCTTTTTTATCTCATTCATAGTGACATTTGGGATCCTTCTCCTATTCCTAATATTTCTAGGGGAAAATGATTTGTTTTCTTCATTGATGATGTCAGTTGGATATCTTTATTCAAGCACAAATCTAATGTCAGTATTGTCCTCCCAAAGTTTTGTTCCATGATTAAAAATCGTTTTGGAATCAACATCGAAAGGTTTAAGGTTTGACCATGCTAGAGAATATTTCAATCAACTCCTAATTCCATGCTTCCAAAAAGAAGGAATTGTATTAGTCATCCTATGTTGAAATCCCACAACAAAAAGGAGTACAAAAAAAGGAAAAATGGTTACCTCCTTGAATCAACCTAAGCCTTCCTTTATAAAAAATTATCCCTAAGACCTTGTTT
>JANSVB020000131.1:2412096-2426265 GCA_025504935.2 Erythroxylum haughtii | reverse complement strand
ATCTATCTTTCAAATAATATGTCACTACATTACATTATGAGTCCTTCTATCGCTCCCAAACAACTTTTCACTCTATTACATTCCATTCCATTATAAACCGTTCTGTTATGTTTCATAACATTCCATTCCATTAATTAACATCCAACCAAACAGGCCCTAAATCCTTTTTGGGGGAAGCATTACTATAACCGTTGGCCTTCAAGAGTCTTATGATTCAAAAGTCTAATGGCAATCCTCTCGACATTCTATTTTGATCTGCAAACTACAAATTTCCTCATTCTTAGGGTATTTGGGTGTGTGTCATTTTTTCATGTTCATAGCCAAAATTGCAAAAAGTTAGATTCAATGGTTTGAAATGTGTGTTTATTAATTAATCTGACTCAAAAAGGGTATAAATGTTACCACCCTCTGTTGAAAAGGTTTGTGTCTCAACAAATGTTACTTTCAAAGAACATGAGTTTTATTTCATCAGTCCTTATCTTCAAAAGAGAATTCAACAATAGAATATAAGGATGGGGAATATTAGAATTTTTAATATGGGTAGAGTGTAGAACCCATTAACCTAGCTATTTGGTTGGTTAACCCTTAATATCTATTAACCTTTTAACATTTTCATTTTTAATCAATGTGGGATACTCTAACACTTATCCTTAAGTGCAAATGGGACTGGACATTTAGTTGTCATTTGAAATAAACGCAGAAGTAACCAGACCAAACCGCTAGAACTAAACATCCAGATAAACAACCAAAAGATTAAGAATCTAGACTAGACTTGCTCTGATAGCATGTCAAATTTGCAATGGGCCAACCAGCCCATATAAGGAGAAAAGTTAGACCACACACAAACTTAAGTGAGGTTTCATCTTAAAACTAATTGGCAATGGATGGAGTAGCCCACTTGGCTTATATAGTAGTCTTCTTTCACCTCTTTCTTCAATGTGGGGCACTCACATATGGGTATTCTCAACAGATATATTACTCGGCGAGCTGCTTACAAATTAACTTCATTTGGGATATGCATGAATTGATTTCTCATACTCACTATATATGCTATATCTTGTTGTGTATGAGATAAATAAATGACCCCCCTATGTTGATATATTTCCCTTATACTACCACATGCCTCTTCCTTTCCAAGTTTAACATGCGGGTCTATCAAAGTACTTATTGCAAGTGGTCTTGTCTATCTCTTAGGAGATCAGTAATATACTTTTGTCAAGATATAAAAATATACTGCCTCGAGTGAGCTACTTCAATGCCAAGGAAATATTTCAACCTTTCTAACTCCTTAATCTCAAACTTCTTAGCCAAACATTGACTTAGAGGCAATTGTGTTTCCTTGTTATCATCCATCACTATAACGTCATCTACACTAAAAGTACTACAACTTCAACCAAAGTAAGTGTTTGATGAACAATGTATCATTCCTTTGATTCTGTCTATACCTCATAGCTATCATTACTCTTGTAAATATCCCAAACCATGCCTGTGGTAACTGGTCTTCTTTAACTTACAAACAATTTGAGTATTCAAATGATTCCTATAACTTAGTGGCAGTTATATGTAGATTTCTTCCTCGATTTCTCTATTAAAAAATTCATTCTTGATATCAAATTGTTGCAACGCCCAACCATAGTTAGTTGCTAAAGATGGGAGAACTCTTACATTATTCATGTTTGCAGCTGGTGCAAAGTCGTTTGGTTAATTTCATAAGTTTAGGTATAGTCTTTAGCCACCAAACTTGCTTTATACTTTTCAATCGATCCATCTACATTATACTTCACTATGTAAGACCAATTACAATTCATATTAGAATTTTTAATATGGGTAGAGTGTAGAGCCTATTAACAAGAATTGAGCTTGGGTCAACCATTGCCAAAATGACTAGAATTAACCATTTGGATAGTTGGCCTTTATCACTTATAAGTTATAAACCCTTTAACATTTTCATATTTAGTCAATATAGAATACTCTAACACTCCCCCTCAAATGCAACTGGGACTGGACATCCAGTTGTTAGTTGAACTAAACGCAGTGGTTACCGGACTGGGCTGCTAGGACTGGACATCTAGACAGACAATCGAGAAATTAATAATCCGAACCAAACCTGCTTTAATACCATATTGGAATTTTTAATATGTGTAGAGTGTAGAACTTATTAACAATAATTGAACTTGGGTCAACCACTGTCAAAATGACTAGAACTAGTCATTTGGATAGTTGACCCTTACTATTTATAAACCCTTTAACATTTTCATATTTAGTCAATATGGAATACTCTAACGGTCCATATGTTTCTTTCCCGCTAACAACTTCATCAACTCTAATTTTTATTTTTTTCCAATGCCTCCATTTCCACATTCTTAGCTTGTTTCCACTTCTCATTGGTTAAAGCCTCAGATAGGATTTTGGGGATGACAATGGTGTTTAGATTAACAAGGAAAGCTTTATGAGATGATAAAAAATTTTGAAAGAAAGAAATTGAGCAAAACGCTATAATGGTCATTTGGTACATAGCCTAGTTCCTTTTCTAATAATGACTGGAAGATCTTGATCATTATCGTTCAATTGAGATTTGGTTTCACTATACAAAAGGACAAATTGTTACCCCATTCTTAGGATTTAGGTTGATGTCTTAGACTTACATAGAGTCGGGGATAATTGTCTTATTCCTTGAATACACCTTGCCAAATCTCACATCTTCAAGGGAAAAATCTGTCCTTTTTGTTGATTTTGAGATATAGGTTCAGACATAAACTTAGAGAAAGATGGCAGGTCAAGCAAGAAAAAAATTCTTGAGACCCTCCTTGTTAGAGTATCCCACATTTGATTAAAAATAAAAATGTTAAAACGATAATAACTGGTAAGGGCCAACGAACTAAATAGCTAGTTCTAGTCATTTTGGCAATAGTTAGACCCAAGCCTAATTCTTGTTAATGGATCTACACTCTACCCATATTAAAAATTCTGATATGGTATCAAAGCCCATGAAGATCTTGACCTACTGTTTACCCCAAAAGGGGGCCCATCATTCAGAGTTTGAATGCTAGAAATTTAGGCTAAGATTTCTAGGTTTTAATTTAGGTTTGATATGACTAAAATTTAGGGTTTTGGTTGCTAGAATTTAGTAAGGAACAAAAACAATGGGAGGTAGGAAACTAAAAGTTACTCCTAGGCTCTAAGAATCTTTCCTAGAATAAAGCATCATACCTGCTAACTAAAAACTCAGATTATAGAAAAAATTAGGATAGCTTATTCTTGAAGGGTTGAGTACACACATATTTACAGAAGTTCTTAAAATCTTTATTCTAGTACATAAGGATTCCAAAATATTCAAAATTGAATCCTATCCTAATAAATATTCTTTATGTTTAAATAAGCTTAAGTTCTAAGCAAATTAGGACAATATATCAAACTTATTATTATATTCCCTATCTAACAAGAAAAACTTAGTATAATGTAACTTTCAGCCCTTATTATCCTTGCTGCCACTTCAATTCTTGTTCTTCATTTCACCAAATTAAAGCTGGTGGTTGACTATCTCATTCTTCATTCCGCCAAATTAAAGCTTGTGGTTGACTAACTTGTCCTCTTTTATTTTGCTTATAAACTTTTAAGCTCTTTTGCATCACTCGGATTTAGCCCAAAGTCAATGGAAAAAGACTAATTTAACAGAGGGACTCTCATTAAGTGTTATTGTTGTTATTGTTGTAGTAGTCCTTGTAAAAAACATTTTCGAGCTTCGAACTCAACCCGACCCGACCCGACCCAACCTAAACCTAAACTTTACCTAAAATCCAATTAGAACTCGAGTTTCAGTTAGGATTCAGGTTGGGCTTAGGCTAATAAAAAAATCAGGCTCACTCTCGAGCCCTATATGGCGCAAGTCATCTCTAGTTTTTCTACTCTAATATCATGCAAAAGTGAGTGAAGTAAATAGTATTTTTAACGCTAATTCACCATATATCACATTAATATACACAATGCTATTAGTTACATGAATAAAGACTAGACTATACTTATATTTAACATAACACTTGTACTTAAAAGAAATAGAAAATGAAGCAATAGGAAACACCTACATACTTGTAACCAAAATAAAGGGAGAGAAATATAAACATACTACTTCTGATGGATAATCTGTTGGTGCATAACCAGCTCTAAAATAAATAATTGCAATTGCTTGGCCACTCCTGCACACAAAATGTTTTAGCTATTAAAACCAAAACATAGCATAATAGGTATGCATATCTAAATACGAAATATTAACTTCATTGGAAGAAAGTACGCACATAAGAAGGGTTCCATCTGGTAAAAGCTCCCCATCTTTATCAATTTCTGCTAGTGTTTTTCGAATAGTTGCAATGTCATATGTGTCATAAAGTTGAGGAAAATCTCTAGCAAATACCAACAAGCTTATTAACACAATATGAAATGATGTTAACTAATCTTTAAGAATTACTTTCAACACACAGTACAATCTCATGCTAATGTAGATCAGAGTCACCAGCTTCAAACGTATAGATTCATCAATTGACATTGATCACTTGGCAAATATATCTAAGCTTAACAATATTCTAAAATTTTTGCTACAACCCAAAATGGAATACTTATTTGAATAATGAAAGGATATTTTTCCTTTAGTGTAGCCAAAAGCCAATGTTGATCATACATGTTGCGCTCTTCAGGCTGAACAACAACCATAACCACAGCACTGCACAAAATATTCATGATTGTTAACCGATATGACCTCAGCAACAGGAATGAAGACAATGAAGGACTTTTCACTAGGATATAACCTTGGGTTATTATACTCAGTCCATGCCAAAGCCAATGCTTCTGCAAACTTGCTAACTGCAGAATTCTCAGGTACCCGTTTGAGATCCAATCCAAGGAGATCTCCATAATTCTTCAACAAGCTCCTATAAAAATAAGTAGCCATGTTTACAAGATTATGTAGTTCAACTTCTTCAGTGAATCAATACACATGAAATTTTTCTTTCCTCTAACCTAAGAAGGACACTCCTAGGAGGTCAAATATGGAAGTCATAAATGTAAATGGCTATCATATGGCATTTAATGATGGAAGGTACTTGGTTAGGAGGATAGCAGATAGTTAATAGCTTCCGATCAAATAAGGAATTGAATAATAACACATTTTTGCTCCATTACTATTCTACAGGTATAAACCCAACAGTACAATAACAAAAGTAAAGCTCAACATCCAAATAAGTTTCCAAACACATAAAGCTATTGAAACAAGATGATAATAGGGGCAGCCAAACTTCAGAGTTCTAAAGTATCTTAACCTGTGAAGCTCGCTGACCAGACAACTGAGACCAGGAAAAGAAGATGCAATTGTGTTCAACTCTATTTGGAGTAGTAATTTAGTTTGTTCATCAAGCATATAATCTGAGCGATGTAAACCCAAGTGAATTTCCTGGTTTATATTCAAAAGTATTAGCATACTCCAAGAAAGAAGAAAATTAGTTGATTTCACCTCGAAAAAAGCAGTTAATGAATTGAACCCACCCAATCGATTATCTAGGGAGTCTAAGACTCAATTGAGAAACGATACCTCCTTTTTGTTAATTTCTAGTGTCTTGGAATGAATTTCTAGAAGTCTTGACGTAAAATCATCTACTCTCTTTGTCCTGCAATGTAAAGATTTAAAAAAAACATTAACTTTTACTGCTCATTTAATTGCAAAAAAATTCCATCAATATAATCCATAATGGAAATACTCAAAGTCAAAGAGTAGGAGAATAGGACAAAACAACATATTAGCTATTGAATAGACAGAGACATGGTAAGACATTTGAGTAAATTCATGTAGTTGTTGAACAAGAATGGGATGAATAACCAAGTGCAGAAACATGCTCGTGTGTGTGTCTCATGTAAAGATCCTATCACCGTACAACATATTCATGCAGATTAGGCCACATCCTTATCTGTTTCAGACAGAAAATTTCGTTGCAAGGACTAATACTGCATACATCTGAACTGCTGAAGGCAGCCCCTGTTATAAGCTTCATATCCTAGTAGGTTGAACTATTGCAACATATTCCTCTAGGTGTATGTAATTGACGATACCTGGATAACGAATCTTGTAAAAATTCCCAATCCATACTGACCCGATCAACAAGTTCATTGAAAATGGGTGCCACTTCACATGCTAGCTTCCATTGAACTTCTGGAAAGGCCACAGGCAGCAAGGCAAACGGGGCGTGTACCATGCCAACACCGGGTACCTTTCCTGATCTCTATCAATTAGATTAAAACCATTATTCAGATACTTATCCCACAAACCAATATGACATTGGAATCAGACCAAATATGAAGGGAAAAACCAGTTTTGAACTTTATGTACTTGTCAGAATAATATTGATCCATTCAATGAGTAGAAGGCAAACAAAATTAATGGTCATACAAGCAATTATGGCAACCTATGGTAGCGTACGAGCCACGGCCCCACCAAATAGTTCACAGCAGTCACAACTATTCCAATCCAATAGCAGAATATACAATCAATTATCTTTATAGAAGCAGTGAGTTGCTTGGTGAGAGATTAAAAAGTTGCAATATTTAGACACATACCTGAACAGTTCTGTCACCAGCAACGAGGCCATGGAGAGAGCTCCATACAAGAGCATCATAGACCATCTTTTCTAACAATTCTTCATCAATGCTATGAAAATCAATCATCGTTCTGGCAGAATCTGCGTGGTTCTCTATCTCAACCACCTTTCTAGAGTTGAAAGCTACAATTTTCAAAGCTGAAGAAGAAGAAGAATGTGAACAATCGAATAACAGCTGGGGTTGAATTGTTCCCCAGAAGTGGTTAGTGGATTTTGGGTTTTTGCTTGATTTGTTAAGATACAGACAGTGAGTAGTGGTTGTGGTGGGAAAACAGGAGAGAGAATAAGAATGGGCAGCTCCCATTGGAGAAAAGGAAAGCTATGGCCGGCGTGAAAACAATCATTTTATCAAGTTTAAGATGGCAGATCATTTTCTTCCCCTAATTATTATATTATTAAACAATGTTAACATTTTTACCTTATAAAGCCACCAACATCCGTTAACATCATGTCACGGTTTGATCTAATCGTAAAATATGAGACTTAAATCTTATATCAATTAAATATAAAATTGATATAAAATTTATAAAAATTTTAGGCTTTTTATCCTCATAAGTTAGCTTTTAGGATGTGGCTCTTTTAAAGTCCTTATTAATTGATATCAGAGACGGTCTTGAAATGATGGCGTGGGAATACCAGCCGTGACCAACAAAAATTTCAGAGTGGTAACCATGAAGTGGTGACCTGAAAAGTGTCAACCGTGACTAACATAGCCGTGACCAATGAGGACATTGGTCATTATGGAGGAACGAATGTTACGGTTTAATCTAATTGCAAGGTATGAGACTTGAATTCTATACCGATTAAATACAAAGTTGATATGAGATTTATAAAGACTTTGGACTCTCTACCCTCATAAGTTAGCTTTTAAGGTGTGACTCTTCTAAAGTCCTTATCAATTAATATCAGAGCTAGTATTGGAGTGGTGGCTCACGGAATGGTGGCCTGAAAATGTCAGTCGTGACCAACAAAGATCTCAGAGTGGTGATCAATGGAATGGTGACTTGAAAAGTGTCAGCTGTGATTAATGAGGACATTGGTCGTTATAAGGGGACGAATGTTACGGTTTGATCTAATTGTAAGATATGAGACTTGAATCTCATACCGATTAAATACAAAATTGATATAAAATTTATAAAAACTTTAGACTCTCTATTATCGTAAGTTAGCTTAAGTGTGCCTCTTGTAAAGTCCTTCTCACGTAAATTAATGTAAAGAAACGTAAGCTCCCTCGTGGCAAAAGGCTCGCCTCGACTTTTGATGTGAGCTGGGACTTTTAACCAAAACCAGTCAATGAAAGCCGTCTATACTTTACGTTAAAATTGTAATTATATAAATTAAACAACAAGAAATCCAACTCTCAAATCTGGAGGGATGGGAAGTTTTTCCGGATATCATCACCGTACTCAAGAATGACAAGTAATTCTGCAATCATTGCATTAACTAAGTCATTCGATAGAAAAGTTAGGAAGGCTTAATCATGTAATTTGCGAAGCTGTGTAGCATCGAGTCGGCAAAATGAAGCCGGAGGACATGTTTTTGTACGTGTTTAAATTAAAAAATAATTTTTATCAACTTGGACACGATTCGAACGTGTCTAAAAACCGCTCGAACACAACTTAATAGAATATATACTCTATAGAATGTATACTTCATATTTTTTTAAAAGGAGCTTATAAAATATTAAATATATACGAATTATCAAGATGTTGAAAGTTTTTGAAATACATCAATCAATATATATTAATATTATGAATTCTGAATTTTTTTCGTAATTCTAAATTTTATAATATATATGACACGATACGGACACGAGGACACATAGCTTCTAAAATTTGGTGGGCAATATATATATGACAAGAGACTACACACTACGCTATTTTTGTGTTGTTATATAAATTTAATTTGTTTTAACCGTCTAAAATTCTTTAAAAATGTCAATTGTGTTAGATTAATCGAAGAGAAGTTAAGCATTTTTGGAATTAGAATTTCTCATGCCAATAAACAAGCTAAAATCATTTTAAAAAATTTGTATAAGCCGTCCTTGATGTTGATTTTCCCTAATCTTGTTAAATAAGTTTTCAGAAATAAACTATTATTTTAACTTATATTGATGACAGACAATATTAATTTCTATTTGAAATGAAAGTACAGTCATTTGTGTACTAAATTGTTAACATATAAGATATTATAATTCCTGGAGAAAAAAAATAAATACGTTAATGATTCCATTGAATTTTGCTCATCCTTTCCCACCCCAGTGGCTGGAAGATACATTCCATATGAGCCTTTTAATTTGACGTTCAGAAGATTAAAATTTTGGAATCTCAGGTTTAGTTGTTTGTGTATATATGTTAATGATTTTTGGATTGAAGCATGACCAAGTATTTGGTGAGAAATTTATTGTGTTGAAGTTGAAGGATCAGTTTAACAAGGTACCTTGAAGAAGAACAAGGAAATGGGCCTCTATGATTCGTCCATCCCTAACAAGTTAACCAAAGAATTTGATTTTCCACCCAAGTTAGAACCCTCCTTGAGAATTGATCGTAATGGTTTTGGCTCGTCTTCTGGTTCAAATGAGCTGATTTTTTTGAACGATTTCTTCCCTTTCAGCTTCTTCTTCCTTGTATCTATCTCCTCTACACTATCATTGATGCTAACAGCTTTCTTTAAAGTTCTTGATTGAGCTGCAACTGACACATTTCCTTCCTCACCATGGATCTTGATATCAGTGCCTTCAACTGCGGAGAGGCTGTGACAGTTATTGTCTTGATCTTTGCTAACAGAACTAAGAGAGGCAAAAGGGTCTTCGGAGGGCGATTTTGGTTTACCATCATGCGATATATGATGCGCAGGATGGCCTAAGGTTACTGTCTTGAAAGCATGTGTCGATAGGCTTCTGGCTATGAAGTTGTAAAACCTATTGCAAATGCTCAAGGATTGGCTTTGGTGCTCCATATGGTCCATTTCGTGATCCTTAATGATTTAAAATACCAACTTATGTCAACTTGGTAGAGAAGTTGCTTTTCTTGCAAGTTGAGGCAAGCAAAATGGAAAAAAAAGGAGAAGTTTTCAGCAATACATGCTTTTCTTTTTACCAACTCCTAAGACATAGGCTTCTGTCAAGTAATAATGATTCTGTTTTGAAACCTAAGATTCCATATCCACATGAAATGCTTTGTTCCAATTTATTTTGTTCTAACTATGTTCTATTAAATCTCATTCATACATTTATGTAGAGTCTATATAAATGTGTAGATGAAATTTAATAAAACAAAATAAGAACACCATAATTAGAACAGAAGATCTAATCCCTTCAATAAAGAATGTCAATAGCTCGAGTGGTCTATATCACAGTAGAAAAGGACAAAGCAACCCGACTACTTCATTGACAAATTAAATGCAAAAATGACAAGATGAACCCAAAAGCTTATCCAACATCCTTCAACTTCTGTCATGTAGTGATACGTCCACTGAAACATCAGTTCATTGGTTATGGTGTCCATGAACAGACAAATGAACATCATCTGTCAATTAACTAGATACACCTGAAATCTTCTTTAGCTTACAAAATCGTATTAAGAATGATCAACCAACAATAACATGGCAAAATTCATTCTTATTGCTGATTAACAATTACACAGGAATTCGCCCACAGAGACGCCAGAAAGCCCCAGCTTGAAACAGGGATTTCTCAAATACCCAGATGTCACGGACAAGGACCTGGAGAGTTTTGATAGAGATTAAGATATAATTTGAAGCACTTGGTAAACGTCAAGTTGGTGAAGTTATATACACATCATATGCTGGAAAAGAGGAAAAATAATTTCCTTCAAAATTTAAAGGAAGTTATAATATATTATTTCTTAAGATCAAGATACTTTGTGCATCGCACATACGTTGAAAGACTTGATTAATAACTACAATGAATTGGAGGAAGGTATAACATCCTCCAAGAGTTCTGCGCGACTCTCAAGCTTTATTTTTTTCCAAATATCAGATAGAGTTACATCTAAAACTCACCACCTGCACAAAATACAAAGAAGAAAGGCAATGCATGGTTGAAAACTTTCTTATGTTATTTGTAACGACATTCCTTAGGAGGACGAGTCTAAGTACATGCATGGCAATGCAAAATTTGATTGCACAATCCAGAAAAGGTATGCTAACTGATCTTACCTCCTTATTGTTATCTCCAGCAACAACAGTGCCTTTAGTATCATATGCTTCAAACTTCTGATAAAGAATAAATCACCCACAAAGTGAAACAGTTATTATCAATGCATTCTCTAGATTAAAGCAGCATCTCAGTAACAACACCAGATGGAAAATAAAACCTTTAGAACTATCTTCAAAGTGGCCTTACCTGCTTTGTTAGGAACTCGAGTGTTAACTGTATGAAAACTTTACTTAGGTCATTTCGATCAACACCAATCTAAAACAACAAATGAAAAAAAAAAGTATATAACAAGTTGCCGTCAGAAGTTAAAGACATGAGCTTGGGGTATCAAACACGCTTCCAACTTTTGAAAGTTAAGTAAAAGCAAAATGTATAATGTGGTAACTGTCTCCAAAGCCTAATACATAATTCTTCCATGTTGTATATCAAAGTTGTGCACAATACTTACTAGTCGAGCCCGTAAAGTTCGAATTTTAACAACAGGTTCTAGCATTTCCCAATAAACTTTATGCCACATTGACTCTCTTTGCTTAATTTCATTCTTCAGCTCCTGCCAATCGGATCACTAAAGGATGAATCAAGAGAAAATGTAGCAGATTCGAATAATGTAATTATTCCAAGTAGAAGGATAACAGAGACAACAAATAAAACAAAGAGAAAATACAGAAAACATTTTCTCTGTCACTGCTTTCCTTAATGTTGTTTTGTCACCGTTCGCCACTAGTGTGTTTATCTGGAAACAAAGCTCAAGAATTAGGGACAGATGTACGTATAAAACTAAGCAATTACGTTAATGAATACAGTTACCACATTTAGTCAAAACAAGGAACAGCACACCTCCTTATATAACTCAATAGCTTCTTGGTAGAATTGATGTTTTGAGTATCCAGTTTTTCTTAACTTAGCAATGGCATAAGCATTTTTCATCTGAACAAATAACAGACATTATATCATTTTGACATTGAGATACACAAAAAAGAACAGCAACCATATCTGGCTAGAGTATTGACATGACATCCAATTAGTAGATTAATTAGGATAAATAAATCCTAACACAATGATAAAGAAGACTGTCACCTCTAGAATAATATCTTCTTTTGTTCTCTTCCACCCATTCTTGGTGAACCATCTGATAAGTTAATAAAAGCATAGAAATACTGTTTAAATTGCTTACAAGAGTAGCAAAGAGTGCAATTACAATCTATTAAAAAATTCATACTACCTCAAAAGGTCAATGATCAATGGCAAGCAAAAAGCACAATCATAGATCATTAAAGCTCATTACCCTACACATGATATATGTAACAGAACCAGTAAAAGGAATCCTTATTGGGGAGTAAGTTAAGAACCTTCCTCCCAGGGCACAAATCATCTTGACAAATCCATTCTAGATAGTCTAAGAATGAACTTTAATTCAAAAGTGAATGTCTAGCACCAATCTTCATTTCCTCTACCTACAATTGTTTGCCTTCCTGAATAAATTGTTAACCTCAGATGGAAAATCCATTTAAAAATGGTTGTTTGACAATAGAAGAAAATTGTAGACGAAGATGAAACTTGAAAGTTGTTTGACAATAGAAGAAAATTGTAGATGAAGATGAAAATTGAATGTTGTTTGACAATAGAAGAAAATTGTAGATGAAGATGAAATTTTAAAGTTGTTTGACAATAGAAGAAAATTGTAGATGAAGATGAAATTTGAAAACAAGGAAAGCCGGAGCAGTCCATCAGATTTGTGAAACATATGTATATATTAAAAATGCGCTTCAGTTCTTTTATTCAAGACCCAAATGAAGCAATATTTAATACAACTTTTGCAACAAGAAAAGGGTCTTGGAGCAATATTTCTTTGTCTAAGGATAGCTCCTTGAGGACTACTAAAGGAAAGCTCTGCATATTAACCTTAAGGAATCAAATAAATTGAATTAATTAAATTATCTAGAACAACAGGCCTAGAGAAGACACCAAAACTCCAAATCTAACCTCTTCCAAAATGGAATTCGTTCGCGACGTGAATAAGGTTCATAAATGAATCCAGGACTAGAAATGGAAACTTTAGCAGCCCCCTGCAAAAAGATTCAACAAGCATAAGATCAAGTAATACTTCAGTCTTAGTGTCTTTGAAAAGCTTTAGATCCTGATACAAGATGAAAACAATCTCTAAAATGATAAAATAACGGCCAAAACTAAAATTTCTAAACAAGAGGGGGTGGTGGAAGAAAGAAGGAACGTTTCAAAAGGTTGAGAAAGACATAGTATTCTCAATTTTCAATCATATTCTAGAGATAAGTGCAAAGAGTATTTTCAACAAAGTAAAAGACAACACAGAAGATACTCTAATGAAGAGAAAATGGAGAATCATAGTAGGAAAAAAAAAAAGAGTTGAGCCCTATAGATTTGTCTCATATAAGGATGGTAATGTCCATAGACCATGGAGGTTTATGATTTGGCAAGTGGAGATCTTCAAAGAAGAGAAAATATACCTAAATTAAAGTATAATGTGCAACGCATGATGTATCTCCACGAGGCAAACACAAAGGATACCCTGATGAGGAGATATTAAAGAATCACATAGAGAGAGAGAGAGAGAGTTAACCCTGAGAGATTTGCCTCAAGCAAAGTCTGGATAAGGTCCTTGACCATGGACCTTTATGATTTGGCACATGGAGATCTTCAAAGAAGAGAAAATATAACTAAAAGTATAGTGTGCAAAGCATTTCTACTCCACCAAGGCATTTCCGACGGTAAGATGTTCAAAGTTGGCGCCTGTTTTGTTGAGATACTAAACAGCTGTAAATAAATTATACTAAGATATAGATAGGCTATATATAGATAGGATAGAATAAGTTTAAAATCCCTTAAATTAAGGGATTACATTAGATAGCTTTCTATAACTTTCCAGATTTAAATTCCTACTTGTAATGTCCTATATATGGCTGTATACTTCCTATTCAATATATGAGAATATATGAAAATCCTTTCCCACATGGTATCAAAATCGTAGGGCTTCTTTTTCTGAGATTTGTCCTTTGAGCAACCTTCATTGTTGCACTACCGAAACCCTATTTTTTGGTTCTTCTCTTGTCTGTTCCATCCTTCATCACTACATTCCTCCTTACCTCTCTTGTATGATTCTCATTAGGCTAGCCTTAATTGCTGCAGTGTCTTCTACTTCACTGCAATATCTTCTTCTTAATCAGGTCAACCTCTCAAACCTCTGTCTCCACCAGATCTCACTCTCCACAAGCATTCGGCACCATTCAGAAAATTGGAGATTTACAAAATATTCAGGCTTCCTACCATAAATTAACTAGGTCTAATTAGTCCAAAATTAAATAATAAGATATCCAT
>JANSVB020000131.1:2393409-2403893 GCA_025504935.2 Erythroxylum haughtii | reverse complement strand
GCTCTTCTTCCCTACTCTTTACATTTAAATTTGTTTAAATTGTTTTTGTGTGAATTAACTTCTGATTTTATTGTAGATTTTTTACAAAGAGCTTTAAAGATCTATTCAATTCCCCTTCTAAATCGCTTACAATTAAGAATAATATGACTTTGCTGTAACTTTCTGAGGACATATTCCTTAATAGAAAACTTTAGAATACTAGGATATACATAAAGATTTCACATAGAAAAGTCTTTCTTTTGTTCATAGTTATTTATCCTAAACTCTTATTCTGTAGTACTTTCTTCATAGTTATTTAGCTTAACTATTTCCTTATCTAATATAATCACACTCCTAAATTAACTTGTTTGTTCTATTTATTTATTTGTATTCTTTCTTGTTTGTGTATTTGTTTACTTATTTAATCTTTTATTTTTATTCTTCAATTTGTTCTATATTTATTGTAGTATTTGTTTTATTACATATTGTTATACCTATATATGTTTGTATTTATTTATTTTATTAATTATTATTATTATCCTCTATTTTTATTATTATCTTTATCATTACTTTCATTAGTATTATTATCAATATTCTTTATTTCTATTTTTATTTTATCTTATATTGTTAACCTTTATATTATTCTATCTATATTATATTAATTATTTTCATTATTTTATATTTTTATTTTAAGTATTTAATTATATTTAATTATGTTATTGTTATTATTATTATTATTATCATCGTCATTATTATTTTAATTTTACTTTATTATTTTAATATGTATTTTTCTTTTTCTTTTTATATTTTAGATTGTATATATTATACATCTTTTTATCTTTTTATTGTAGTTTATTTTTCTACAAATAGTTATAAAAACTTTTTTCCTTTTTTTCCTCTATGGGTCTATCAGAAATATTCTCTCTATTAGTTAGAGGCAAGATTATGTACTTGTGAACCTTTCCGAACTCCACGTCTCATTTGGAATTCTATTGAGATGTTATTGTTATTGTTGTTGTCAAGAAAATCATAAATTTTTTTAAAAAATTATAAATTTTTTACAAATTTTTTATAAAAATTAAATTAAGTAAATTAATATAAAATTAAGTAAAAAAATCCCTTTGAGAGAGAAATTCCTACCTCTCTCTATTCTAATGCATGGTCTATGTGCTAGCTAGTGATCTTCCTTCTCCTTCCAATGTGTGTAGCTCACTTAGTTCTTCAGAATTTCTCTCCTTCTTCTTCTATTAAGATATAAGTTATTGCTTTATGTTATTTGTTTACTTCAATTCCTAGCTCCCGCTTCCTTCTCCCTCCTTTTTTGCACTCTAGCTAAAAACCATACTTATGTTTGGCTCATTTCTCCAACTGATATCCCTTCATAATTTCTTCTTAGATTGTTTTTAGAGCTATCTTCCTTTTAGCTCTTTCCTTCCTACTTTCTCACTTTTATTTTCTTTCAAGTTTGGGTTTCCAAACTTTAGTTGACTATTGTCCTTTATCTCATTTTTGGAAACATGTAAACCTTGAGCCTTTAACCTTATAGGCTTTTGCCCCCTCTAGCTCCTACAAAACCTTTATAAACCTCTTATGTCATCACCTCTCTTTCTTCTGATTCAGCTTCCACGTCACTTCTGAATTTTTTAATATTTAAACCCTCCTTTAAAATACTAACAAGAGAACCTGGCTTCAAGTTTAGGGGACTCTTCTCTAACCTTGAAGCTTCATTTCTATCCTGTATTTAAGGAAGATGGTACACCTATAGTGGAATTAACTGTGGATATTTTGAAGGAAGGAGTGTCAATTTCTTCCCTTTTCTTATAATATCATGTAATAAACACCTACCATAAAATTTAATGAATATACTACATATAAAGTGATCAATTTCTTCCCTTTTCTTATAATATCATGTAATAGAAACCTAACAATAATTATAAAGACTTTACATTAAAAGATGATGTGCATATAAAATGCATATATTTTTCAAATATTTTACATAATTTTGATGTTAAATTACTTTGTTTTTACTTTGTTTTACTTAGTTTTAAATATCTTTTAAAATAATTGTGCAATTAGGGCCTTGAGATGATATTATTCAAGAATTAAAGGCTATATTAAGCAAATTTTAAATCACATTTTTTTAGAGAAACACAATATGACCCAACCCGTGTGCTACCTTATCTCTTAAATTAACAAATTATAACAACTGTCATAGCCCAAGTCATGGTTATGTATGAGATCTTATGTAAAAAAAGAAGAAGAAGAAGAAGGAAGATCCACAAATTAGTAACATAGTCATGCTAGAGGTCATGTACAAGTAAGGTTGTGCTCGTCAATTGGAGAAAACAATGAGGTCCATAGTCTAGGTCTTGATAGTGCCATAGACTATGTGTTAAGTAGAGCGTAACTTATTTAGTTGAGAAACCATAGTTTTAAGAGGCTTCAGCTAATTTTTGGAGAAAATACATACTTAAAACATCTTTTTTTTACTTCAAAAGCTTTGGGAATTTTTAATGCTCGGTAAGTCAATTCTAAGTTATTTTCGTTAGAGAAATCAACATGTAAACATTATCCCAATGGATCAAGCTATTGATAAAATCAAGATTTTGTCTAGTTATATTTATATCATGATTTCTTTATTTTTATCTTTTGGTTTCATTATTTTGAATATTCTTCATGGATAAATATTTTCTATATTTAGATAGGGAAAACCTTACTAGTTATTTTTGTATAAATTTTTGGGTTATATTTCTATAAATTACTTTTGGTTGATCTTAATGCATAGTTATTCAATTCGATGTCTAAATCTGATTTAAATTCACTTGTGAATAACTTGAGAAATCATGCTTATGAGTGGACTATAGTTGGATAGGGGGTTAAACGGGGTGCTTAAGAATGACCTACGTGATCTTCCTCATATTAGGGTGAAACTATTAATAGGTTTTTCATAAATCTTAATACATTTAAAAGGTTGTTAGAATTGGTAGAGATACATGTTAACCAATTGAAGACTAGATGGTTATAGTTTGAGAGAGTGTAATTGTAGTCTCTAGGACATCCTATTAAAATAGATAATATATCCATTCTAAGATTATTTAAATAATAAAATCAAAAGTACCACTAGGGGAAGTAATAATCTATCTATGTGATTATATTCTCTCTTAATAAATTTTTTTTATCATTGATTTCCTTCATTATTGTATAGGTTTTAGTTATCTATATTTTATTATTCAAATGCCATAAATTAGTCTTTTATTAATTATCCTTAAGTTAGGTAATAATATTAGGTTTTCTAATTATCATCACATCTTTATAGGCATTGACCTTTGCTTACCAACAATAGGTGTACTTGTTTAGTTAATAACTGATAGATTTGTAACAAGAAAAGCTTTAATAATAGCATTAATGCATATACACACTATTCCTCATAAATGTTTTAACACCATTGGCAAGGAAGAAATTGGTTTTATAAAATCGATTAAATATTTTTCTCATCTTGTATTTTTTCTAATGTTATTTTTGTCAATTTTTTTTGTTAGTTTTTTTTAATATTTTTAATATTTTGTTTACTCTTAGGAGGACTGACAATACCATATTCCCCTTTGTTCTTATTCTGGTTTGTAAAGAAAGCGAGAACATATCAGGGTCACTATGGTGCATAAAGAAAGTCAACAATCTATTTTCCTAGAAGAAGACCTAAAACTCAAGAGAACATTTCATTAAAATCAAAGTGAACAGGCTTAGGAAATACAACTTGAAATTATGGAAGGATCAAACAAATTAATGTTGGAATATGCCAAACGATCTCATATAGGTACGCAATTGAGGTTATAAGCCCAGAGATAAGTGCAAATTATTTTACGATCAATCCCAACATAATTCAAATGCTACAATATAACGTACAATTTGATGGATTACTATACAATAATCTTAACGCACACATAGCTAAAATTTAATAGATTTATGATACGTTCAAGAATAATCGAACAATTAAAGCCAACATTAGATATTATTCAAATTTGCACTGAGAGATCTGATGAAGTAATGACTAAAATAATTATTACCTACATCAATTTCTACTTGGGAGGGTTTTGCAAAGAAATTCCATACAAAATATTTTCCACCTTCCAAGAAAGTGGAACTTAGGAATGATATCTCTTTCTTCCAATAGTTTGGCAATGACACTTTATATAGAACATAGGAGAGATACAAGGATCTAATAACGAAGTGATCATGGCATGGACTTATAATATGGATGTAAGTCCAAACCTTCTACAATACTCTAGTAAATTCTATAAAGTAGATGATGCACGTTACAACAAATGAAACATTAAATAATAAAACTATGGCGGACACTTTATAGTTGATAGAAGAAATGGAAATAAAAACTTACCAATGGCAATTAGGAACATCCAGAATGAATAGAACAACAAGGATCTATAATATGGAAATCATAACTGTCTTGACAATTCAAATGGGGAGTATGACATTTAAAATTAGACAACTTGAACTCATGGTCAAAAATAACTTAAGTTATAATTTATAAATTACATAGGAGACGATATTAAGGTATAAAGTGCCAAGCTAGAAATTCTATGACTAAGTAAGTGGATCAATTTAATATTATAAAAAGTTCTTAAAGGCAAAAAAAAACCTTATATATTAAGAAGTATAGTTTGGGATAGAGAACCCTATAGTAAGACTTATAATTCAAGGTAGAGAAATCATTCAAATTTCTCCTAAACCAATGAGTAAGCTCAAAGATAACCCCTTGTTGATTTTCAATAACTTGTATAAAAAGAGAAAATGGCAAGTTTGAAAGATATGATGAGATATTTCATGCAAGGAACTGCTTCTTAATTATTAAATTATGAAGTTCTATAAGCAATCTCAAAATTTAAATATGTCAATTGACAAAGGTGATAAAGGACAAACCATAAGGCGCATTACTTAGTGACATAATAACCAACCTTAAGGAACATATGAAGGAGGTTGATCTACGGGCTAAAGAGTTTATTGACATAAAAAAGGAATAAGACATTAAGGTAAGGACATTAGTAAGGGAGTATTGATCAAGAATTTTCTACCCTACAAGATTAGTGTAGCTAATTAAAAGGAGTATGAAAAGATTAAGAAGGGATGGACTAATAATTAGGTGGAGATTGAAGAAGATTCAAAAGAAAAAGATCCAGAAAAGTAGGACCTTGAGTAGGATATTGCATAGGCAAAATCAAATGAAGGCAACATAGAAGTCCTCCAAGACACCATACTATTAAAGTTGGATGAACTAAGGAGTGTGTTAATAAGGTAGTAAATGTAGGAGCAAATATCAATTAATGTCTTATTCTATAATTAAAAGAAAAGGGATTATATTAACAAAAACTCACTAAAAGAGTAGTATATCTTGCTGATAATCAATAAAAAATCTTAGGAGTGTTAAGGTTAATGTGATGATAAAAATTAATAGATTAATATTCATAATAGATTTTTATATTATAGATATTGAAGAGGATGGGAAAAAAAATCATTAATTGTAATCAATGTTAGAGAAGGTGAACTCGTACTTAGGGTTAGAGATGAAGAACTCTTATTTTCAATTGAAGAAATATTGTCTATACTTATAAAAGACCTTTGTTAAGGTATTGTTTCAATATTTTGTAAGAAATCACAATGATGAAGTTAAAGTGCCAAGAAAAGTGGGGAAAAGATAAGAGTAAAAAAGAAGGTAAGATGATAGATGAGGATTTAAATGATATTTTTCATGATCATTGGGAAGAAGAGATCAGTCATATTACTATGATAATTATTCAAGTTTAAGATGAGAGTCCATTTAGAAGATTCACAAAGAAGTACTTATTAGCAGGCACCCCAAACAAAAGCTTAAGAAATTTTTAGTTTTATTTGGATTTTTTTTTACATTTGATAAATATTTATTTTGTTAGATTTTTTTGTAGGTCTATATCTTGCTATAGTTGTTTGTTAATATTGATTTACGTATCTTTGTATTTGTGTTTTTATGGATAGGGATGTAATAAGGCATATATGATCTTTAGGAGAAACTATAAAGAGTTTTATATATGAACGTCTCGAAGAAACAAACCAATGAAAAGCTTAAAAATTAGCTATGTTGAATTAAATTGTAGAGACATATTTATATACTAAATCATGTTCATATATGAGATTTTCTAGAAGGATCCATAACTTATGATACATCTATGTCCTATGTTTTGTCTACATGTCAATAAAAAAAAAAGAGGATTTATAACTTAGGGACACTCTTGTGTCTCAGGCCATGTTTTAAGGAAGTTGAAGGGAGTAGGATCCATGGCTTGGGGGCACCCTATACTCTAGGTTGTGTTACGAGAACATTTTTTAGGATAATCCACAGTCTTAGACTACCTCCATGTCTCATATCATGTTCTAAATTTTTCTTATCCATAATTATCTATTGCCTGCGTTATGATCATGTTACAGAGCATATTGCAAAAATTTTAAAACATATAGAGCAATGCCAAACTCCCGTGTACCTCTCTCTCCCCCCATTTTTTTAATCCTCATAAATTATTCAAACAACCAATACACAAATCAAGTTCTCTGGAAAAACCTATAACTTTTTGAGATTTCCCTTTGATTTGAAATGATTCGCCAAAATTTTCACTTTTAAATTTAGATTTATTAGAATTTAGGACTTTAAACTCATTTTTTGGGTTACATTAGGGATGGTGGGATTATCTCTAAAAAATGAGGAGGTTTATAGAGGATTCATTATGGAGTATTTTATCCAATATTATCGGATATTCATTTAAGGAACTTATCCCTAAAATTCTAACCATTTTTAATTGATTGTAGCATCTCAATTTTCAATCCCTAAGGTATACTCTATTTATCCCTTTCTTTTTTAAATATTTCTTTCCATTTTGAAAATGGAAACGGATTTTCGAAGTAAATCGTAGGACTTAGAATTAAGATAAAATGTCTATAATTGAGTCTTAGAACTTAAAATAATGATAAAATACCTAAAATAAGTTCTATAGTTTGAAAAGTAGATAATATTTCTAGAACTAGATTTAGGTTTTAAAAAAGAAAAATATTTAAAATGATTTTTAGGGCTTGCAATAAAGATAATCTAGAATTGCCACTTAAATAGAGGATAAAAATGCTTAGAAGTTGGACAAAGGATATAAACGAATTTTAGAATTTGATTTGGAAAAGGGGAATGCCTAGGGTTTAATGATTTAGGTATTTAAGGATTTGAATGATATTGCATTTTAAGTTTAGTTGACAAGTTAACTTGACTTATTTAAAATGGAATATACGTTTGGATTCAATTTCACCTAAACAATTTGAATTTTTATTTTGTTCATTTATGCTTATTTTATTCTTAAATTTATTAAGAAAAGTAGAACCTATTAAAAAATTAATACTCCCTACTTCAGTTAAGGCTATTAGGAATTAGTATTTTCCTAGGATATGCAAGTTTCTATAGAAGATTCATCACTAACTTTTCTAAAATTGCTAGGCCATTAACCAAATTACTTAAGAAGGATACGCCTTTTATTTTCACTTAAGAATGTTTGGATGCATTCACTCTTCTTATAAAAAAAACTGACTAGTGCCTCAATTATGGTTGCCCTAGGTTGGAATCTTCTATTTGAATCATGTGAGTGATTTTATAGTAGGTGTAGTTCTTAAACAAAGGAGGGATAAGCAATTTCTACCTATTTACTATGCTAGTAGGACTTCGATGGATGCTTAAGAAAACTATATAACTATATAAAAAAAAGGAGTTGCTAATAGTGGTTTTTGCATTTGATAAATTTATATCTTATCTGAAGAGACTTTCTTTGAGCTACTAGGGGCTACTTTATACCATAGATCTTTTCATTACGTTCAAAGGTTTAGTGTAGCCCTTTATGATCACCTAAAATTTGTGATAAAATGAGTTTCTTCACTTATCTAGTTTATGTTCTATTCTAGCTTTACTGGTTAACTACTAAGCTTTTCAGGTTCGCTAATCTAATTGAACTTCGGATTTTGTCTAAAGTTGTTGTTAACACTATTTACTTTGAATTGAAATATTTTTTTGAATAAGTCAAATTCAAAGCCAACATTAATTAGATGGATTTTTTTTGTTATAGGATTTGATTTAGAGATTAAGGATAAAAAGGGGCCAAAAACTTGGCCTCAAATTTGGAAAACTAGGAAAGATTTTTAGAAAACGATATTACCGATTCATTTCCTAAAGAGAGTTTATACAATATTGAATAGGTTAGTAAATTTGAATATCCATAGTTTGTCAATATTGCTAATTATTTGGCCGCTAGGATCATTTATAAAGGAATTCTCATTAGCAAAAGAAGAAATTCTTCTCTAACTCAAATAATTGCCTTTTGGAAGAACCCTATTTGTTTAAGATTTATGTAGATTAGATAGTTTATTGATTTGTTTTTTTAAACAAAAAGGTGGTAGGTTTAAGGTCACTACCATACTAGTCCAGCTAGAGGATATTATCATGAAAATAGAATGGTAAAAAAAGTTCAATCAGTTTTCTATTGGCCTACATTATTTAGTGATGCCTAAAGGTAAGTTCAACTTTGTGATAAGTTTTAATGGACAAGTAACATTTCCTATCTAGATGAAATGACCCATAATATTATTTTCATTTGTGAAGTGTTTGATGTTTAGGGAATCAATTTTTGGGTCCATTTTCAATTTCCAATAGAAATGAATACATCCTAATGGCTATAGATTATGGCTCAAAATGGGTTAAAGATTGAGTTTTACCTACAAATGTTGCTAAGGTTATAGTAAAGTTCATTAAGAAACTATTTTCTTTTTTCAACACACGAAGAGCAATTATCAATTATAGGGGCACTAATTTATATAATCCCCACTTTGAAAAGGTTACAAGGAAATAAGGAGTTATTAAGGGATGCAACCCTTTATCACTTTCAAACTAGTGGCCAATTAAAGGTAGCTAATAAGAAGTGAATATTGGAAAAGAGAGTAGAACATCATAAGAAATGTTGGTATGACAAGTTAGATAATGCTCTTTAGGCCTATAGAACAACATTTAAGACACCAGTTAGTGCTACACTTTATAAATTAGTGTATAATAAGATGTGTCATTTGCCTATAGAATTCGAGTATAAGGCATATTGGATAATTAAGTTCATTAATTTCAATCTTAATCCTACAAGAGAGAAAAGGATGGCCCAAGTGAATGAACTAAATGAATGGCATATGATGGCTTAAAAAATTTCAAGGCTTTATAAGGAGCTATCTAAAAGGTATCATGATGGGAGGATTAAGCAAGTCAAACAACTCAGTGAAGCAGATCAAGTTCTTTTATACAACTTTCAACTTTAACTATTCCTGGGCAAATTGATATCTAAGTGTTCTAAACCCTTTATAGGCAAAAGAGTTTTTCTCTATTGAGCGATAAAGGTAACTCATTCAAAAAAAGTTATGTTTAAAGTAAGTGACCATTGATTAATGTATTAACTTGGAGGGGAGTTTGACAAGTTCGAAAAAGAGGAGTTTAATCTTTGTAATGATAAGAGAGTAAATGGAGTGAAAACATCAAGCTAATGATGTAGTGCTTCTTAATAGGTAAACCAAGCTTTTTAACTTGGTTATTTCATTTTAATTAATTTTTATTCCAAATTTTTAGTTTTTAATTTCCACAATTTCATCTATATGTATATTAACTTTTTAGTTTAATAGTATATTTGTTTTTCGTTTATAGCTTTATAGGTGTTATTTCCTCTTTTATGCTTTGGGTGTCTGTGTAGATTTATAGATTGAGAAGTGGGTGAAAATTTGGCTAAGTTAAAAAGATAAAAAATTTACATGCCCATCAATATGCTCACATTGATGACCGTCTACACTAATATGCCATTGTTACGGAGATACATAACCACGTTTAACCCTGACAAGAGTGCCAAAAAAGTTGCAAAAGATATGTAAGAACTAGAACACTTGTATTACGGTTGTGTTGTTAAAGATTCATTGTAAGTGTGTATCTTTTTGTTTCTTAAAAAATTTACCTAGCTTTGTCAACATGGGCATGTTGAATGGTCTGTAAGTAGTTTTTTAAGAAACAAAAAGATACACACGCCAGTGTTGATGCCTATGTTGAATTTTGTTCTGCCTTCTTATTTTTGTCAAAGTTACAAAAAGATACATGCCCCTTAACACACCCGATTAGTGGCCATATTGATTTTATTTTTTATTTTTAGTGTTAACATCCAATATGCCTATGTATTTGTTATCTTATTTTTGTTTTTAACACGACTAAGATATGCACTCATATTCTAGCCCATGTAAAACCTTGTTATATTGTGTTTAGGTTCTAAACCCATAAAAAACTCACCATGCTCATGTCTAATGTGTTCAACATGGGCTAGTTATATAGCTTTGTTGTTGCTTGTGTTAAACAAAATCAATTTAAAATCGTTGTTTCACCATCCAAAACTACAATTTTCATTTTCTCTATCACATAA
>JANSVB020000131.1:2374405-2389366 GCA_025504935.2 Erythroxylum haughtii | reverse complement strand
ACTAACCCATAAAACACTTAAAACATAAATAATTAACAAACTAACACAATTCTAACCTAAACACATACTAAATGATTGAATTAATAGCTAAACGCATATCAAACTATGCCCTAACACACGGTGCAATTACACTTATCAACATCCCCACATTTAAACATTTGCTTGTCCTCGTGTAAACAAAATAACAAATAGCACAAAATCACGATGCACATAATGTAATAATGAGGCAATGACTTCAACTTCATGAAATAAATTTAATTCTAAACACAATCATTCAAGTTATTCCAAATCATTTAACATACAAATCCATGTCTCGGAGCTCTGGACTAAATATATATATTAATCAATACCCAAATGTCAAGTTAATTCACCTTTTCAATTGTATACACACATGAATAATTATTTGGTCAATCAAACTATGTAACTAAACCTAGTACGTTTTCATGAAAAGTTAAGCTACTTACAACTTCAGTAGGATTTTATTATAAAACATTTTTTTAACCTTTTTATGGACATGGACCTAGTCTTTTATACAGAGGTAAACATTGGTGATGAATATCAATCCGATTACTTGACTAAGTCATTTTGTATTAAATTGCTTGGTTAAAATATCATTATAGCCTTTTGACGCGAAGGCACATATTTGTGATGCTTGTCGATCCGGTTATTTGGGTACATCACGCTCTCAACTTACTACTAGCTCTATTCATAACCCAAAAGCCAGCGGAATAGTTATTTATTTAAAATTTACAAACTTTTTTTACTACCTACCTTGTTGCTTTAACTACTCATTTTACGAAGAAAAAAAACTAGCAAAGCTACTTAGCCAAAAGACTTAAAATTATGAATGAATGTGATAACTTATAAGGTGATAAATTAACACTTAATCCTAATTAACTTACATATTTTAGCCAAAGAATCCATATCACTAATTTCACGAGTGTTCCCTATCTTATAAGTGATTTAAGAGACTAAGAGAATTAGCAATCCAAATCATTTCAAGAAATTCAAAACTTATTTTAGAATTTAAAAGAAAACTAAATATACAATAATTTAAATATAACTACTAAACGTGCTAATTTAGGGTTTTCTAATTTTTAAAAATCTAAATATTTAATAAACTTTTTAAAAATTGGATATAAAATAAATAAATCTAAAACTTTTTGGTAATTTTTAATTTGTCATCCCTTATATTAAGGACTTTATAATTTAGAGACATTTTTATATAAAAATATTTGATATGTTTGGTATTTTTAATTCGTTATCTCTTATATATTAAGTAATTTATAATTTAGACCCACATATATTTAATATTTGAGGAGATAATATTTGATATTTGAAGAGGTGATTGGTTAGGAAGAAAAAGTGATTTTGTTTCCTAAAGGTAATATTCATACTTATGATGACTTTTTTAAAAGCAAGGTGATCTCGGTTAGATACTTTTTCAGTAGCTAAATAATATATTGTGCAAATTACATTGAACTTCCAAGGGTTTGGATATTTTCCATGTTATTTTTTATTTTTAAAAATTATTTAGCGCTTAAAATTATGTTTTTGTTCACCAATATCTCTAATGTCATTTTTTTACTAATGAAGAATAATAAACAAATATCGTATTATTTACCGTTTAGAACCCTAATACCATTTACCGTTTAAATCTTTAACCGTTTAAACCCTAATATCGTTTATGACATTACAAGTACCAATGATATAAATAAATAACTTCAAAAAATTAAAAATAAAATTAAAAATCTAGAATTAAATAAAAGAGGTTCAAATCATAGAAGAATGCAGTATAATTAACTATAATAAATAAACAATACATTTTAGGATAATGAAATAAAGTTTTTCATTATTATTATTATTATTTATATAACAAGGAGACTCGATTTATAGATCCTTATAAAAACTTTTAATTTCTTTCAATTTTCAAATTCTCAAAATAATCACCCATATTCCAATTTTCTAAAATTTTAGTGGTCTCATTGATAAGTATCATTAGTAACATCGTGACGATGGCCATGCTTCCTATTAACACAAATGACAATCGAATCCAAAATTTTTATCATTTTCTCCAGTTTTATTATATGCGATTTACTATTTCAAGCCTTTAATAAATTTGGGAGATCAATTGCAACTTTGTATTAAGTAATAGCAGGAGTTACTTGTAAGGCAGAAAATTTCATATCACAAATAAGATGGTTCGACCATTCTTTTTGCTTGTACTCACTATAGCAATAATGTTATCGCAAGGAACATGCTCTTCAAAATTGAGGTCATTAGCCGTGGTGGTGGCAATAATAGAACATCCAGGGGTTAAATAACAAAAAAGAGTAAGTCAAACAGAGCAAGAAGTAGGCAAATAATAAAGGAGAAAACAGAATCCTCGTTCCAAAACCATATTGTTGTTTTAGCCTAGAACTTAATAAACATGATATCAAGCTTCATTACTTATAGGTGCAACTTTTCTGAAAAATATAGGCATTGAAGCCATCAAGGTCTGGTGCTTTCATAAGATTTAAATTGAAAAGGACTAATTTAATCATACATAGTAAAAGATTGCCAAAGGCTCATTAAAATCTCCTGAGATGAAGAAGAGCCAATAAGATCTACCAATTCCTGCAAATTTGAAAGACCAATCGTAGGGATGGGCCAGCCTTCATCAAATTTAATAATTTTTTAAAATTAAAAATATAGAATAACTTTTTTTAATTGAATTCAAGTCTATGCTGTCGAGGCCCAAGCTTGTCCGAAGCTTAACTCTTTTAAGTAAAACGATGTTATTTTATTTAGAATAATTGAGTTTTGAGTTAGTTTGGACCTGAGCCTGGCCTGTGGGTCAACTTATTGGAAACAACTAAATTTAAACCATGGGTCAAAAATTGTCATCCCTAAAATCAGGTGCAGTTGTCTCACCAAGTAAGGAATCAAAATAGATGAATATCATACTACTTATGGAATCTCTATCAGTAACCATATGGTTATTAAAATCCAAGAGACAATTTATCTTGTTGAGCCTTCTCCTTGCCAATACTGAATTATGATAGAATTTAGTATTAAAATCCCCTTTCCTCATTCGATTAATTCTTGCCTTTTACATAAATAACGAATTATGTTCTTGAAGAGCTTCCTTGTACTTCTCCAGTTTAAGAGTTTTAGTGTTTTTGAGTGTTGTATTGCCTGGTTGTTTATAACAATCCTCATGTGCTCTTCTCAACTCTTTTTTAGCTTCTTACAGCTTCATATTGGAAGTTGACTGATTTGTTTTATAGAAGCTCTTCAATTTATTTCTAAGAATGTTGAGCTTTCTCATTAGTTGAAATGTTTTACAACTGTCAGTCCTGAGATTCTAGACATCATATAAATCCATCTTTGTCAGTTAGAAAGTTAAAGAATTTGAATGGAGAATTGAAGGCAGTTGGAGGTGTGAGGTTTAGTACCTCTATGGCGGAGTTATCTGAACATAAAAAGACTCTAAAGTTGGCATAAGAGGTGGGGAATTGGCTCATCCATAAGCGATTCACCAATATTTTGTGAAACTTCTTTCTATTAAGGCATCTTCCTTGTTATTCGTTACTCCATGTGTAGAAACATCTAGAAAATCTAAAATTAGTCACTTATATTTTAGTAACAACATGCTTCAACTCTCTACTAGGATTTGAAGTATTGATCTTATCACTGTGTGCTTCAGAGGGGTGTAATACACAATTCAAATCATTTGCAATTAACCATAGAATATTTATAAATGAATGAATGGAGAAAATTTCCTCCCATATCTTTACTCTCTAAAATTCGAAGTTAGCAACATATATGATAGTAATCTCCATCTCATTTCTTATTTCAAAAAGTTTGCACTTGAGGTGAATGCATTGGTATGATGTTTTAGTCACACAAATCTACAATATCTGACTATTATAGGCTAGCAAGATCCTACCATTATAGTGGAATTCATGATTTGATTCATACTTCCAGCTTTTCCCCAGAAATTTCATAGCCTTGTGGAGATTATGAGTTTTTATTGTTGTTCCTAGAAGTCAAAGGAAAACTGATTTTCTTTCTATCAAAAGATCTTTAATAACTTGACCTTTAAGAGGCTCATTAAGGCCTCTAATGTCCCCAAAAATCATATTTTTGTACAAAAAGAGGGTATTTCACTAACCCGCTTTGGGTTTTCTTCTCTTCATCCTTTACCTTCTATTAAAGATAGGGGTGAATTGTTCCTTCAACAATTGTAATTATTTGGGAAAATCCTACTAGGAAGTCTCTTTTTTATGCTCATCTTCCTCTTGTTCCATATTGGCTTTTCCCTTGTCAATAGCTGAAGTAATATCATGATCTTCACCCTGCACCTCTATATCAACAATCTGCTCTTCAGAAATTGCCCTTCCTCTATCCCTTCCTTTGTCACTAGCTGGAGTAATGTCATGATTTTCAATTTGCATCACTACAACAACATTCTACTCTTCAGAGATTGATTCTTCCTCTATCCCTATTAACTCTTTGTAGTCACCTTTAGTAAACCTTTTCCTATTTGGCTTCCATATTTTTTGTCCCATTTGAGGTTTTCAATAGTAGGATAACTGAATTTCAAATTTTACTAGCTCATTTGCAACCTTAAGTTTCATAATTGACAGGACTTTAGGAAGTGGATTCTTGTGATTTATCTCTACACAAAATCGAGCATAACACACCTTCTCAAGCTTAACAATGGCTGAGTTGAATGCCATTAGTTTTCACACTGCACTAACTAAAAAGCTTAAGCCATCCATTGACCAGTACACGAGAGGAATGTTGTGGAAATCGATCCACAATATAATGGATTCAATACTATTTTTATCAAATTTCAAACCAAGTACTCATTTCTGGATAAACATGGGTTGTCCACCCACTTGCCAAGGGCCAACTTCCAAAATTTTACACATGCTATCATCATCCACAAACTTAAAAAGAAATGTATCTTCGTCAGTGAGTAGAATCCTCTCTAACCCCTTACTACCTTATTGTGTTTAAGCCCAAATTTGCATGAAAGGGTAAGCTGGTCTCTTGTTAAAAAAAAAACCAACTAATGTAGTATTCCAGATCTTAGCTCCTTTTTGAAGAAGCTCAATTAGGGGAGAAACTACACCATCAATTAAAGTGGAAGAAAAGTATTTAGGCTTAGCTATGGAAGGTTCAGCATAAACAACCTTCTCAACACCACTCTAGTTTTCAACATTTTGCTTGGACTGATCCCTCGCATTGTTTACAACTAATAATTCTTGTATGGTAGGAAATTGGTTCAGCATTGTTTCTAAGGGAGTAGAGCCTCCCTCTAAAGTAACCATGGAACTTCCTAAAGTAGAAAGTTACCTGTTAGGATCTTCGGTAGGAGAGAGAGAGAGGATTATTCTAGAGGAAAGAGTTAGTTACAACTGAGGTGGCATAACAGAATGTACCTAGGGGGGTCTATAAAGGGGTAGGCAGAGAAGAGAGGGGGAGGAGAAAATAGATAGAAGAAGAGTGACAGAAGGATTCAACCTTCTGAGGAGCAATTCGGCTCTGGTTAGGGAGGAATACTATATTCCTATACTGTAGTGACATATATACGTCACAACTATTCGGCATTAATATAGTATAGTTTTAATATTCTAGCTTAGAGATCTAACATTACCTCAAGAAAGCTTCCAGCCCACTAAAATATCTGCTACAAAGTTACTTTTACTGTTCATCCGAGAGTTCCTCCAAATGATTCCAGATGTTCAATGATAACTCAAGTTATACATATATTTCTAATCAACTGATTCGTGTGCAACAGCTCCTAGTCCAATCCCGTTTTGTTTGAAGGTTATTAGATACAGAATATTATTTCTTGGTTAACTTGTGAAATGGACAAAACAGAAGGGCAAATTGGCCTATATATAAATATGTTACACAAGGAGAAAGTAGTTTCTTATCAAGTCCTAAGAGAAGCTAAGGAATTCTATATGCATACGCCATACAGGAGAAGATATTTTATTGGAAACAAGAGAAAAATTTAGGAGCCTATGTTTTTTAACTTCTGGGTGAAGTTGGTTCCACTGTGGGTGAACCAGGTATATATGGAACAAATCCACGCCCACCGAACACTGGTCTCATGAACCTGTCATCAAATTTTCTCCACCAGTAGTGAACAGTTGTAGTGGGATGACTTATTAGCAGCCTTAAACTGCTAGCCTTATTAGCTCGTTGACTGCTTCCATCGTCGCTTGGACCATCATTATCCTCAAGGAAAAGCTGCCTTATGTCTTCCAAACTTGGAAAATCAGTTGCATCTGAATCCATCTGCTTTCTATTTCTTAGCAGCACTGCTTCTATTAGAGGTTTTGTTATGGACCCAAAAACCTGTTTGAAAACCCAACCGTCACGTTTATGCTTTACTATGTAACAAGGGATTCAATCCACGGTGGACTTACAATTGTACTGAAGAGAACAACAATTATGGTACAGGTGATCATTAGTGCAGAATCTGAATTTGTCTTCTCCGTTTTAGAAAACTGTCATTGCAGAGTGACTATTAGTCAAAATATTCTGTTTGATCTTAGCTGGTGTGCCAGTTGACAGTTAATTACATACCTGATTATAAGACAAAGCAATAGTAACTGCCCCTCTCATTAGCCCTGCCCACCACATAATAAACTGAGATTTTTGAATGGTTAGCCAAATCGTTGGTAGGTAGGATAATATAAAAATAAACTATTTCCTGCATTTATCACCTGTTGTTTAAATTGAATTTTTGTACTCTCCCTCTTCTGAACACAGTTTAGGACATTTGCAATGGGGAACACAAATGCTGCCCTGCCAACTAACACCAAAGCAAACAAGGTTGAACTTACAGCAATGGAAGTTCCTGCACTGAATCATATTTTCAAAAACAAATCAGGGATTTGGTTGAAATTTGTTCCCGAGAGACATGCTTGACAACTTGTGTTAAATTACCTTGAATTGCTATCTCTCCATTTGTCGATGTCCAAGGCATCCATGCCAACATATAGAAATATAAAAGTCTCCGCAATAAACGAAATTGTTGCAAAAGCGTGCCTGAAATAATCAACGGTCATCAGATTAGATTTAGTCAACTAGGCTTGTTCACAATCCTACAAAATTGTAAGAAACTAGTTAACTACATAATTGTTTTTCTTTCTACTTCATGCTTCAGCTTCTTTGTTTATCACTACCTATAACATGATCTTCGATACTTTGATACTAAATGCACCATGATACTTCTGAATCTGTGTTCTCTTTTGACAGCGTGAATCATAAGATTCCCAAGTCAGAAAATTCTAGTTTTCGTGGAACAAATGAGCCTTTAATGAGCAAGAGCACTTCTCACTGAATTAGAAAGATAAAGGCAATCTAAAATGACCATTTTCCCTGTCTTCCATTTTAGTCATTCCTGCACCTTATACAGCCTACATATCCTGGGGAAAATGTGGAAAACAATGAACAATAGCAAAAATAGTAGGCAACAAAGAGAATCCTGAGAGACTCACTTGGTTGTTATCCTTGAACTTTCAGTAACATTGTGCCATGTGTAGTGCGACATTACAATACCACAGAAAAAAACTGTCAAAATTCCGCTGAGACTTAAAAGCTGCAGGAAGTAAAAGATAATAGCATCTCAGTGTGCATGATGCTTCGGTGAAAGTTTCAGTTATCAAAGGGAGGTAAATTTTATGTTTCTGCATTCTGTATAAGGGCCTCTCTATCTCCAGCACATAATCCTATTTCAGTTGTCAATTGAACCATATAAAATCGTAGAAGGAAAAACCATACTCAGGTGGTTATAAACAACAGAGAGAGAGTATAGAACAACCGGAGATCCCAATTGTCCACTCAGTTGACAAATCAATCATGGTTTTGCTGAGAAATCTATTGGCATAGCTTATTTACTTCAACATTGATATACATTTGTATGTTTGTGTGTACATATGTAGGGAAAGTACTACCTCTGCAAGCATGTATGATAAATACGCCATAAGCATCATAAGTGCAACTTCACGATCTGTGGAATGCCTGTTCAAAACAACAACTAAATCAGCGCAATTGCAGCATATACAATTCATGACTAAAGTAACCTCCTCAGACTTGTTAATTCTAGATGGGAACAGCTCTTGGAGTTAGTGACTCTTTAGCTCAAGTATGAATATGTTCTATGCTGCCTTTTATTATGTTAAATTTTACACCTTATAAGCTGATTCCTTGAGGATGGACAAAATGGATATGTTCTCTGCTGCCTTCTTTTTTGTTAAATTTTACACCTTATCAGCTGATTCCTTGAGGATGGACAAAATGGATATGCTTAAGTCTTATTCTTGACGTGCTACTATGCTTAGTGCCTAACTTGTTAACAGCGAGCATGGTGAATTTTATAGACTCTCCTCTGTAATTAATTTAAATGTTTGAAGCATTAAACTTCATATGAAGGAAGAAGGTAACATTCATAATACATCTGTTAACCACTCTAATGATTGAACATAAGATAGAGATCATCCTCACCCTCCATTTTCTTTTCCTTTCATCTATCACAAGTTCACAATTTTCATTCTTTCATGTAAGTGAATATACAAGTATAGATTTGGATGTGATCGATTAGTTAAACTTAGACATTGAAATTTCAGCAAGATATAACCTTTTCAACATAGGGATAACTAATTTCAGGCAGCATTAAACAGAGAGAGAATAAGATGAGCAATCTATTGTACCTTCCAAAATAAAGTGTTTTTATGATAAATGCACTTAAAAGGCCCACCTGCAGTTGTTATAGCAAGTTAGTTAAAGCAGCAATTCAACCAAACATACACATAAATACATACATACATATATATAGGGAGAGTGAAGAGAGATATATGAAGTGTGCAAAACCATGAACAGGGATTCTTAAACTTATAGGAAGGAAAATGAACCACAGGGAAGATACAATACCAACAAACGGAAGGGAGACAATATAATGCATCTTTAGATGGATAAAAACTTGACTCTATTCTGTACATACATGGAAGAACATGTGGGTCTACTTACTACTAGACCTAGAGCAGTACTGGTGAAGAAGAGGTAAAGAAAGGTTCCCAACAACTTTAAGGCCGTTGTGGCATCCACATTGCTGAAATCTATCGATTGGACAGAATTGAAAAGAACAATAGAAGTAGCATCATTGACTACTCCTTCTCCAAATACTACACTGTAAAGAAAGGGCGTTTCATCTTGATTGAGAACCTTTGACATGAGAAACAAATCACGATTAATACAATAAGCAAATAAAATTCTTGACCTTGTAGGTTTGCTAAGTTTTAAAGTACCTGCAACGTACAAACTGAGTCCGTTGCTGACAATATAGCACCAACAGCTGCAAGTAATGGAAGCTATACTAAGGTCTATGAGAACTCTTTGGCTATTTATTTAAATAAAGGAATTGCAGAGTAGTAACAAGTCACCTAGGTAATCTTTTATTGTCAGGGCTGTAACTCCAAGTCGCTTGAAAAGTCCATATACACCTACAAGATCATCATAACAGTAACAAAAAGTAAAACTCTTCTGTATATATGAAGGTTTTTGAGCTGTAAAGAAGCAGCTTATTGGTGAAATTTTCATGGATCTTACATAGTGATATGAGGCAGAAGGAAATCACTGTGCCAAATATGCCAAACAACAATATTGTGGTGAAATTCTTGAAAAATTGCTTTTTCTTGACCTGAAATCTGGAACAAAAATCTGAAATTAATGTGGCGTGGCCAAAAAGGATTCAATTGACAATAGGAAGCACCTAAAACTACAGAAAGGGAAAGAGCACCACAGACAAAAACCGATGAGATAGGAAACATGAACTGTAAAATTTCCGAAGATCCAAGATGTGGAACACACAGAAAGAAGTTTCACTATGAAGGAGATCAGAATTCATTCTTGAAACTCTGGTATAAATGGTCAGTATATCTTTTCATGTGGTAATGTTCGAACTTATTCTACTGTTGCTATATGGATTTACATTAGGAAGCTCCAAATCAATGGTAAAAGATAGTGCAATGAGAAGGAATATAAAATCTGAGAGGCAAAGTTTCCATGAATACTGTACTTAAAGAAAAGAATAAGGAAAAAAGAGTTATGGAGGAAGTAGGGAAAGAGCGATCATACCCAGCATTGAAAATGATTGGAGGGAGCAAATACAGGAAGAACAAATCCTCGTTAAACACTAATATTCGCGAACTGTGGCCTTTACTAACAAGCAAAACCACAGCACCAGCACACAATCCCTACAGAAATTCATTCCGATAGGATTAAGACACAACAAACAGTAACTCAATTTTCTCATTCCACGATTGAAGAAAGAGACTCCATTACAATTTACATACCAAAAGAAGTGCAGTGATGGATTCATTAGCCCAACGGTTCTCTTCGAGGAGATGACCTACGATTATACAAGCACAGAGGAGAGTGAAGAAAACACAAAGCGCAATTATAGTGTCAGTACTAAGAAATGATGACGATGAATCGTATTGGAGTGGCAAGACAAGAGGTATGGCTTCATGGGACGCCATGTCTGGATGTCGGTACCTAAACTTGGCATTCAAAACTATGTAGGGTTCAGAGATGGCACGGAGGTGAGAAGTGAAATTCGAGGCTTAGAGCAGAAAAAATATTGGAGTTTGGTAGTTTATGTTTGATAGAGCTCAATGGAGGGAAGACTGGTAGTTAGAGATGTGGTTCTCTACAATGAACTCATTCCAAGTTTCGGCGCACTCTAAGTTATCCGCCACCGAGCCATGGTGGGTCCGAACGTGATATCAAGTTGAATATGGCAGGTCAAGATGCAAATATATTCATAGTTAAAAAAAATATTCAGAATAAATTAGTATAATAAAAAGTCTAACTTTGCTTTAATGGGATGTTTGATTCAATAGAATAAATATTCTATTCCTGGAATAGTTCTTCTGGTTTTCCCTTTGGATTTTGGGATCAAATTATATAGGGTTATGATAAGGAGATCTCATTATTACCGTAAATGAATACTAACAATCATAAAAAGATCAAGAGGTAATTATAAAAAAATAATTATAAATAAATATATATACAAAACAGTAATTAATATAAAAATGAAAACTAAAACCTAACTTTGCACAACCAAAAATTTGTAATTGTGGTGAGCAAGGATCTATCAACAAAAAATATGTTTTTAGCTTTTTTAATGAACAAACTAGTGCTTAGGATTGGGGGAGCAGTTTGGTAGAATTCGATTAAGAAAATAAAATAAAATAAAACTATTAAAAACAAATCAAATCAAATAGTACAAAACTATTAGGATTAATCAATAAGTTTTAAATTTAGTTTATGGTTCAATCTCGATCTTCACATGAATATGCACAATCAATTGTTAAATTATTCTTGTACTTCTCTTTGAAACTATTAATTATAGATTAACAACAAGTTTTGATTCTTATCTTGTATCTGATTAAAACAAGCTCTTTAGTTAGGTCAAGCTATTAGATAACCTAGAATAAGCTTTCTAGATTTTGTGCGACAATCACATCACAAGATAGGAAAAAGGTTAATCTAAGTAACAATCACATAATCTCGAGTGTTTTAACTTATATTATCTTATCCTTAATGATGTGCGACTATTCAATTTACCATAAGTGAATTAGATGTACAACAACTAAATATTGCAATCTAGATTCTAGCAATGAGGTTATACATGAATAATCTGTTTCGAATATCTAAATCATTCATAAATAAATCCCAAAACATTAATCATATAATAACATAATCAATTCCAAAAAAGAGTTAAGAATAACATCACTAGATTAATCAATACCTAAATATGTTTGTCGGCCTCGATATCCCTTTTAAACTAAAAAGATGAAGTTTAACGCCTTATGTCTCTCTAAAGGGGAAGGAATTCACCTCCTTTCGAGTCTCTAATGTCTTAATTCCTTATTTGGCC
Source organism: Erythroxylum haughtii (assembly GCA_025504935.2). Lineage (NCBI taxonomy): Eukaryota > Viridiplantae > Streptophyta > Magnoliopsida > Malpighiales > Erythroxylaceae > Erythroxylum > Erythroxylum haughtii. The sequence goes on along the minus strand of JANSVB020000131.1, from coordinate 2,377,416 downwards.
TTTTAAATTCCCTTTTATAATGTTCACAGAGAGATACATGACCATTTATATAACTATGTAGCTCACTTAAATAGCTTTGTAAATCCACACACGATCTTGTAGGTTGCAGAAATTGTTGAAATGTTATCTTCGAGCTCCTACATGCTTCTAGTGAGTTATACGATCTCATGCATGACCTTGTAAGTTGTAATAACTTTATTTATTGCATTCTTTATCCCATATTTACCCTGATTCATATTCTTCTCGCTCTATCAAGACAAATAAGATCGAACATTGATAAAATGACTCCAAGGATATGTTTTTAGATCATTTTGGTTATTATTCCCCCAATTTATACTTAAAAACAAAATATGAACCAAAATAATTATCTTAAGCACAATAAAACATTAATCACTAAGAATTAGGGAGTAAATATATAGTCAATTAAGCACTTATCAAAGATCATTATAGGATTGTTTAGTAAAGTACCCTAAGGAATGTCTATCATTTGTCTCAAGTCAGAACTCACTTTTAACTGGGCTTGGGCAAATCTCTATCTACTATGTTGTAATGACAGAGTTGAAATAGACTTCCTACTCAAAGCATCTGCTACCATATTAGCTTTCTCTAGATGGTAGTCATCTATGCAATTATAGTCTTTAAACAATTCTGACCAATAACGTTGCCTCAAATTGAGCTCCTTCTGTGTGAGCAGGTACTTAAGACTTGTGATTTGTTTATATCTTACATTTTTTTCCATATAAGTAGTGCCATTAGATTTTCAAGGCAAATACCACTGCTGCCAATTCTAAATCATATGGAGGGTAGTTCTATTGATGTAGCTTTAACTATCTCGAGGCATAAGCCACCGCTTTCTCATCCTGCATTAATACACAACCCATACCATTCTTAGAAGCATTACTATACATAAAATACTCTTTGCCTAGAGTTGGCTATGTCAACAATGGAGCTTCAGTGAGATCTTCCTTAACTGCTCAAAACTAGCTTTGCATCTATCATTCCATTCAAACTTTGTGCCTTTCTGAAGTAACTTTTTGATTAGAGAAGCAATTATGGAGGATCCTTTAACAAAGCGCTGATAATAACTAGCTAAGCCAAGAAAACTTTTTTACTTTTGTTACATTCTGAGGCAACTTCCAATTGACAATTGCCTCAATTTTATTAGTAGCTCAATTATTTACTTGTTTGATTTATTAGTTGTTTCAATTTCAATTATTTATTTTATTCAAATCAATCTTTAATACCTTAGGAAAAGTTTTATTCAAGTTGTTAGTCTCTAATTTGTCCTCGTAAGAACAATACTTTATGTACAACGAGTTACAATCCGTATACTAGTGGTACTAAAAATTTTCATATAAAACTTCTCAACAAAGCTATATGAATAAGTACTTATTTCTACATATGTGATTGCTAGCTCTAATATCAAAGTACTATGAAAACTTATCTTTTTATTTCAACCCCTTGCAAGCTATTAAAAGAGTAAACTCCACCTCATCATTATTTTTTATTTTTTTCTTCACAAGAAAGATTAACATTTACACCATCATTAGCATCAATTTTGCATTCTCAGGATAATATTGATTTCATGACAAGTGTAGCATTTAACTAGAGAACTTTTATACCTTTCTTGATATGGCCTTGCTCCTTTTATGCCATGTCTTCTTTTTTGGGGCAGATTGGTAATTCTCATCTCTATTTTGAGATGAATAAAAGTTAACTTTTCTTCTTCTTCCACAATTTTGGCTATATCGATGACCTATACCCCTATATCTTGTATTTCTCTTTTATTTCTTGTACTTCAAAATGAGATTTAATTATAAAACATACCCCAAACTCTTTTTTCCTTATATTAAGCTTCTCTTCTTGAACTTCCAAAGATCTTTTTAGTTTTTCAATTACCATGGCTTCCTAGTCCTTTGATTCTTCAATGGTAGTCAACATATGATAAAATTTCTCACAAACTAATCTAAATATTTTTACCAATCACCCTTAAATCATTCACTTCTTCATCAAGCTTTCTCATTTGATTCACAATGGTTATGACTAATGTAAATAATCCAATGTCCTTTTATAATCTTTCATTTAGATAGCTTCAAATTCACCTTATAGATTATTGAGGCAATTTTTTTTATCTTTCTCATTTCTTTGTAGGTTACTTGAACTATGTCCTCTAATTACTTCCTATGGTAACACTCTTGAAAGTGGCCTTATCCAATGCTTGGTGAATAAGGGACATGACCTTTTGGTCCTTCTTCTTTGTAAATTATAAAAGATCATTATGGGGTTGTATTTGAACAATTGTATCTTTAGGAATCTAGTGACTAGTTTTTTTACAATATTCCTTGCATCTTGTGCACAAAATAATGTCCACAAAAAATGTACCAATTATACAAATTATTTTTTATAAGCATTGAGACTTGGATGACTATTTCTAATATTAAGGCTCTCATATTAATTTTTTATTTATAAAGAAAAAAGAAAATAAATTCTTTTAAGAAAAGAATTATATAGAGGAATATTTTAACATAACACACTTTTATTGTCGTAAAATTACACTTGTAATGCCACTACTCAATAGACTCTATATATGACAGTAACTAAACAATTAATTCGAAGCTCTTAATATCTTAAGGCTATTATCATGTCCAAAGTGCTACACCAACCTCCAAGGTAATGATCCAGATTTGCACTCCACGTCATGGAAGAACATGTTTGGACATAGAAACGTCTATTTTCATTTGGTATTCCTTAACGACTTGTTTGGTTTAATGACTATAATAGAGAAGGAATAAAATAGTTATTCTTAGGAATAAAATAGACTACGTATTAATTTATTTGGTTTACTGCTAAAAAATTTCTATGTTAGTGTTTGGTTTGAAAATCTAAATTTGGAATGACAAAGAAATAACTACTACTACTACTACTATTACTACTACTACTATTACTACTGCTAATAATAATAATAATAATAATAATAATAATAATAATAATAATAATAATAATAATAATAA
>JANSVB020000131.1:2335527-2348163 GCA_025504935.2 Erythroxylum haughtii | reverse complement strand
TCCCTCCATGGCCATCATTATCGTCGTCTTGATCTCGGCACTCTTCTTCATGGGCTTCTTCTCCATCTACATTCGCCACTGCAACAACTCCTCCTCAGGCAGCATCCGCCCCCTCGCCGGCGCCAATCCAGGCCGATCAAGGCGGGCAGCCCGTGGACTCGACCCGGAGATCATTGAGACTTTCCCCATAATGGTCTACTCCGTGGTCAAGGGGCATAAGATCGGGAAAGGTGCGCTGGAGTGCGCGGTTTGTTTGAATGAGTTTGAAGATGATGATACGCTGCGTTTAATTCCCAAATGCGACCACGTTTTCCACCCTGATTGTATCGATGCTTGGCTTAATTCTCACACGACGTGCCCCGTTTGTAGAGCTAATTTGAGTCCTCAACCCGGTGACCCGGCTCCCATACAAGCCACCCAGTCGCAGCCCGAGTTAGATCTCGAGGCTCAACAAAGCGACGCCGTTGAGCTAGAACCAGAGAACACTGCTGATGTCCCACATGTGGAGGTTGCTCCGCCTGAGGCTGAAGTTATGAGTGTTAATCAAACTTTAAAGAGGAACCGTACACGTGGATCAAGATCTGGTAGGCCACCTAAGTTCCCACGGTCCCATTCCACCGGGCATTCTTTGGTCCAACCGGGGGAGAATACTGAACGGTTCACTTTGCGATTGCCGGCAGAGGTTAGGAAGCAATTAATGAACCGAGAGTTGAACCGGACATTGAGTTTGGTTGCGTTGCCTAGAGGAGGGAGTTCAAGGAGAGGGTACAGAACCGGAACTGGTGGTGAAGGGAGTAGCAGAGGAAAATACTTTAATTTCAGACGGATTGAGAAGGCTGACCAAAATGCTAAGTCGGATAGGTGGGTTTTCAACATAACTACCCCGTCATTCCTTGGAAGAGCGTCGTCGTTTTTAACTAGAACTTCACCCTCGGTTCGGTCTCCAAAAGTGGCGGCCAGCGACGGAGAGGGAACTTCAACCCAACCTGTCGAGAGCAAGGCGGTTGAATCGGGCCGGCTACCAGTATGATACCCAATTTTGCTTTGTTAGTTTCTTTACAAAAGTACTACTCAAATCTGGATTCGGTCTACAAGCGAGAAATGTTCAAAAGAAAAGGCTTGTTTTTTCGTTTGTATTTTTTTAGTAAAACTAAAATCCATGTAAATTACGACAACCCTGACAATTCTCGTTTCTATTGGAACTTGTTTGGCGATAGAGTTGGCAAAATATGTTAGGCCGGAACGAGTCAAATGAAAGTTGATTTAATTGATTTAAAGAAAATACATTTAGAGCATATTCCCCTATCTCCAACTTGCGCAGTTACAATTTACACTAGACCCACAATTCGTTGAATCTCGACAAAATATTTCAATTGGGTGGATTGATGGATGAAAGGATGCAGCGCAAGCACTCGGTCGGTTGGGTTGGGTTGGGTAGGCAAGAATCTATTCGACAGGATCCTTTCATGACAATTTGGGTTGGGTGTGCCAAAAGATTAAAATTCCAGCCTCTTGCTTTCAACCATTAAAATTTTCATTCTCACAATTAACCTAATTGCATTAGTAATTATTTATGTTATTTGGGGAAATTTTCATAAAATTCTAGTTGGTTTAGTTTTGTTTATGTAAATAGATTATTAAAGGAGTATATTTGATTTAAAAAATTTAATTTTTAATAGTGTTAAAATATTAATGTTGCAATTTTTTTTGAAAGATAAAGATTTCATTCATTAAGTCGTAAAAGACATTAATAAGTCTTTATAAAGTTGGATTAAACAAACAAAAAAACAAAGCTTTTATAATATTTCTACGAAAAGACTTAATTTCAGAGATTTAATTGTCTTCTATAAAACGAGCTCAATTGTTCTTGCATGTGATGAGCTACCAATATTTCTTACATTCAACAATGTAGCTTATGAACTAAGACATGCTTATCTGTGCTGATCTTGTTAAAAACTCTTTGATTTCTTTCTCTCCAAATAGAGTAGACTGTACTATTAAAGCTGAGGCTTAAGCAAACTCTATCTTTTCCATTGATCTAAATTTATGATCAGCCTATTCCAATATTTTGTTCCAATCTGATTCATGATAGTAGAGGCTAAGAGTATGTTCGATACTCGTCCAAATGGAGGTTGAATAACCACATTTAAAGTAAAGGTGGTCAGTGCTTTCGAGCATTGCAACATAGTTTACATTATTTGTCTTCAGATCCAATAATTTTGTCTTTAGTTTTCAGCCTCTTCATAGTTGCAAGCTAAGTAGTGAAAGAAACTTTTGATTTTAGAGACCCTTTCCAAACTATATTATACCATGGAATAAGAGTGTCAGAGGGTTTGAGAGCTTTGATGCATGTAGAGTCTGAAAAGTCTCCATTTTAGCTTAGTGACCTTATGTATATGATGTGAGTATAAGCAAGGATTACCATGGAGATGGCGTACATGATGGGGCGAGCTTGTCATTCTAGTTGGACCTATGTCTAGAGCTAGGATCGAGAGATTCACGGAGGCTCTCTATACTCATGTGGGCCAACTTGTGGAGAGGATGAAATGTACCAAGCATATTGGAGAAGAGCTATTTGAATCACAGCCCAAATTGATTTATTTATCTCAATTCCCTAAATTGGACTCACTTGGGACTTGAAGACCATTATATTAGACTGCACCTCATCACTTAAGTCCAGGAGGAGAGGCATGCCTATAATCAGACTTGAAGCGTGTTGGACAAAGCCTAGGCGTGTTTTTATTATTTTATTTTGGACTTGTTTTAAGTTATATTTATTTTGGGCTTTTATGTTTTATTTAGCCCAAGTCTTTTATTATTTGACCTAGGTATAAATATCCTCTTTAGGATTAGGGAAAGACAACTTTTTTAATCATATTATTTAGTGTGTGTCGTCAACCATATTGAGAGGAGAAAACCCTCTTGTTCTTATCAACTTAGGAACTGAACATCACTTATCAACTGAATCAGATTGTGGCATGATTTTGATCATAAACAACTTTTTTGATTTGTTCTTTACCTGTGATCTAGGTTGCTTGAGTAAGGTCTAGTAGATAACTTTGAAACCCTGAGTATCAGATTTAATTTTGAACCCTAAAGATACACCTAACACCTAAGCTTTTTCTAGTAAACATTCTAGCATTAAATGTTTTAGGTGTTTAGGTACTGGCCATATTGTTTCTCAATGTCCAAATAAGAAAGTCATGATTATGATGGATAATGGGATGATTAAATCTGATAGCAGGGTTTCAAATTTACCGACTAAACCTCACGAAAAACTTGTCTCGAGCAACCTAGATAATTGATAAAGAACAAATCAATAAAGTTGTTTAGGATCAAAATCATGTCATATTCTAATTTAGTTGATAAGTGATGTTCAATTCCTAAGTTGATAAGAATGAGAGGGGTTTCTCCTCTCAATATGGCTGCCGACACATACGAAATAATATGATAAAAAAAGTTTTCTTTCCCTAACCCTGAAGAGGGTATTTATACCTAGGTCAAATAATAAAAGACTTGGGCTAAATAAAATATGGAAGTTAAGTTAGGCATATAGCTGGGAAAATAGCTCTGTAGTCTCTCAACACCCCTTCCTTGAAAATGCCAAGAGTTATTCATAATTACTTTGCCACTTAGTATGAAGAGAATAGATATCCTCTCTAAGATATAAAAGGTTGAGAGAAGTCCAATTGTTATACCAAAACCATGTTCCTTCCCCATTCTTTATCTGAATTTTGATAAGTTGATAAACATTGGACCTGTTCCTTATAATATGAATAAAGGACAAGGAGAATTCATTCCTCTTAATTATTTGCCATAAGTTGATTTCTTTGAGATAGAACTTATTAATCCACTTATTGTAGAGAGATTCCCTGTCATTGAATAGTCTACAAGTACTTTTGACTACATGCATAGATTGAAAAATATGAATAATGTTGAGACTAAGTTCCCTTTCTTGTTTTCTCCAACATAGATGCTCCAATTTGACTTTGGCACCTTTAGGGTTGTTAATCTTACCTGACCAAAGGGAATTCCTAATTTATTTTTCAATCACCTTAATGATCCTTTTAGGGAGTAGCAGATGAGAACTCTAATGGTTGTGAAGATTATTCAACACAGAGATTATAAGCTGCACTCTACCATCTGAGACAATGCTTTATTCTACCAACCATTTATGATTTTCTTATATTTCTCTATAATCTTTAAGCAATTTCGATATTTCAACTTTTTAGCTGAGATGGGAACCCCCGAGTAAGTGAAAGGCATACTCTAGATGTTGAGATTAAATATTTGTTGAAGTTTCTTAGTATTGATTAAGTCTGACGAGAACAAAATTGTACTATTGTCTTGATTGACTTTAAGACTTGAAATCCTGCAGAAGCTCATGAGAGATTAATCTAAATTGGAAATGGATTTTGGGTGAGCGTCACAGAAAAATAGCAAAACATCTGTAAAACAGATATTTAAAACAGACTATTCCTTGCATTTATGATGAAACTTGAAATCAGATCTTTTGGATATGTTATAACAAATAATTATGTTCAAGGCCTTCATAACAATAACAAAAAGATAAAGAGAAAGGGAGTCTCTTTGTCTTAAGCCATTCAACCCTTTGAATTGTTTAGTGGGAGCTTCGTTAATAAGAATACTGTATGAAGTTATGGAAATACAGGCATGAATCTATTTAATGAGTTGATTTGGGAATCTGAACCATTCTAGACATATAGTAATGAAGTTCCATTGAAGTCTATCAAAAGCTTTTAAGAGATCAATAGAATGAACGTGTTCCATTATCAGAAATAAAATGAACGTGTTCCATCATTCTTACACCAATAGAATATTATCAGAAATATTTTTGCCAAAGATAAAAGCTTCTTAAGATTCATGAGTGAACGTGTTCAAACTCTCCTTAAGTCTATTTGCAAGAAGTTTTGAAATCACCTTATAAATAGTATTGCAATAGGAGATATGTCAAAATTATTGAGACTACTTTGTAAATAATGTTGTAAATTTTTTTTACTTTAATTCTAAATTAGAGAAAGTAAATAATCAAATGAGACTTAACTAGAATGACTTTTACTGAAAAGTAAAAGATATTTTAAGTTACTCTCTGTCGTGGAAAGTAAAATTTTTGTACAAAGTTTAAAAAAATCAATATGCTTTTTTTATCTATTAATTTTCTTTTCTTTTCTTTATTTTGATATTTAAATTTATATGTAAGATTTGTTTTGGTCCTCATAATTTAGTTTTTTTATATTTATAATCTTATTAAAATAAACAAGACAAAACTAATAATTATATTGTTAATTGGGTATCTAATTGCTAATATGAGATTATTTTTAAAAATAAATATATTTTTAAAAAATTCATACACAGATTTGGAGTTTGATCCATTCCAAATTTTATAATAGTACTTCTTAAACATTATCAAATATTAAAATTTAAAGTTAAATTGAAAATATTTATTTTTGCTATCATAAAAATGATTTTAACGGATTATTAAATAATAAACGTGTGTTTATAAATAACAGACAATCTTATATTATAGAAAAAATAAATTGTGTACCAAGTAATAATGGAATTGTTTCGCTTAAGTAGGAATCAACTACTAGATCAACGTCAAACTTCTAAAACGGTTGACTTTTTGGAAAGCAATCGTGTCTGTTTTGGCAAATGTTAAGGCGGCTATTGTTGTATAAGAACAAAAATATTCAAGCTTAACTCCCAAGTCTGCTTATTTATGTGCTTCAAAGCCACTAATTACGACGATCCCTTAGTTCTCGTCTCATTTTTCAAAAAATCTTCTTACTGCGTCGTTCACAAAAAATTTTCAAATAATTTTTCGAAAGTCAAGATAACTTAAATTATATAAATAATTAACACATATTTTATAAAATATGAATCCTAATTCATACCTTATTTTAAAGCTTAATTATATTTTTATCGTATCTCTCGAATTGTTTATAAAATCTATTCATTTCAACTATTATAACTGTACAAGTTTATGACTTTTTGTAACTATTACAGAGAAGGTTAACCAAGAACTGTCAGCTTCATTTGAGATTAAGTCTATTTATAATAAAATTTGAATATTTTAATAATTTTATTAGAATTAAATTCTAATTTCAATTAAACTTTAATTAGAATTACACTAATTAAATATCAATTATGTTCCAATAAGATAATATTGATCATTCTTTATTGAATATCTTATATTTAATCATAAAGTTCTTCAAACTCTACAATCAAGTCCAACTTGATTAAAATATCTTTACTCTCCTCAACTCATTTTTTATGTAAAATTCACTAGGTTTTTAAATATGTTGCAATGGTTATAAATTATAAATCAAATTCATAACTAGAATTAGATAAATTAAAATTTCTTTCAATTTATTTTTAATTCTTCAATTAAACAATTTATAATTATAAATCAACATTGATGTCAAGCAAAACATCATAACCATCTAAATAATTAGGAATATCAAAATAGTTTTGATTAACCTTTTCGTACATAATTATTCCATATAATTCAATTATTTCATTATACAATGTTTCAATTAAACATAGTGTATTAAATTAATGTCTATCTTATTTTGAGTCCAACCATATTCGTTATTCGTCATTAGCTATTGATTTAATTAATGACATTTGTAAACTATTTACAAAATGTCATTCTACGTTGGCCAAAGATTTCCCAAGTCAATATTAGTGAAGAACAATAAAATATTCTCTCTAATTACTTTAATGTAATGAACCTTATCTTGATCACTCAACTATCTCTATGATTAAAATAGATCATCAATAGTATTAAAACATAGTAATCCTTATATAAGATAACTTTGAAGACCTCAAGTTAAATGATGATATACAATGAAAATTTTCATAAACATAAAAATAATGTTTTAAATAAAATTTTCACATCGGGTTAGTTTAGTGAATTTGTTCTTATAACAAAAGAACTCATATGTTTATTTAAATATCTCTATACTTTAATCCATGAGATCGATTAGATTTTTTATAAGGAAAAACATAAAATATGTTAGTCTTTTAATATTCTATTAATGTCTAATTTTAACAGGACAATGACTAAAATCAATTTTGAGATAATATATAAATGTAATATGAATCTTATAATTATAATCTTATAATAAGTTTATTTGTAATATATAATTATTATATGAATTTTATTATGTATATCTAAATATGTACTAAATAAAAAATAAATTTAAAGTATTTTATTACTAAGCTATGTACTACATAAACTAACAATATTCAATTTGTACGTCAACAACTCAAGTTGGTTCGTCGGAGTATCAGGATAAGCGGTGGAATGAGGCGAGGAGATTTGGACACGCGAATGGGAACTGGTGAAATGGCCGACGTCGTCCTAGCAAAAGTCGACAAAACCATGCTCAAGCATAGTAGGGTGACTTAGGGCTTGCAACTCTCAAGGCCTAGCCAAAGCCGAATCTATTGCTACCAATTAATAAAACTTCTTCTTCTTCCTTCCAACGATGGAAAACGAAGAAGAATTAAAAAGCAAGAAAAAGACAGTGATAGAAATACCATCATACAACCAAGTCATAGAAAGCTCGCTATCAAATCCAACGCAGGCCCAAAGCCAGTCTCTATTCAATCCATCTCAGTCTTTCTCTCAAGCGTTTTCTTTCATTAAAAGTTCGGAATTCTACTCGCCTCCTCCTCCTCCTCCTCCTCCTCCTCCTTCCCAAATTTTAGCAAACACAACCGCAAGGTACTTTCTTTTCGCCTTACTCTTTTGTATGTGGTGTATGTTTTCTTCATTGAAATTTTCTATATTGATGTAAACAGTACCGCTGCTGCTGCTTCGCCTACACGGCAGTCTTCTCAGAGTCGTAATGCGATTCTTGTTAGCCACAGACAGGTTAGGTTGTGACCCATGCTTTGTTTTAGATGTTCCTGCTCTTGCCGTCAACTCGTGTGTAATGGATAGGAGATTTAGGTTGATAAAGCTCGGAAATGGGCTTTATCCATCATATCGTTATTTGTCTTACCTTGAATTGATGATGCATTAATTCAGAAGTTGGAAGTCCTGCTACATTTTGATAGACCGTTGGGTGATCTTCATGAGCACAATTTTTTGCATAGTTTTGTCAGTGCCCAATTTTTTGTTTTGTATTCACGTTTGATTCTTCATCTAATGCTTTCTTTACTCTGTCATTTGTGTTTGTGTTTCCGAGTGTTTTGTTCCATGACTAAGTTCACTTGTAACGACATTTTTGGTTTGATCCCGAAATTCCGTGGCTTTGTTCATGCTTTTTGCAGAAGGGCAACCCGGTGCTTAAGTTTATCCGGAATGTGAGATGGGCTTTTGCAGATGTGATTTGTGACTACTTGCTTGGCCAAAACGCATGTGCTTTGTATTTAAGGTTTTGAGTTCCACCTTTCTGTAATTGTTTTCATCTTATATCAATGAGTGCAAATTATTTGGTTATTTGCGGTTGATCCATGTGCTTGAATCTGAAACATATTGGCATGCCCATTGTCAAAAGCACGTTGTTCTGTCCTTTTTAAACAGATAATTACTATTTTTTTCTTTCATTTTCTGTTTGATGAGTTGCAGATCAAGGCATCAACTATATGTTTAGTATATATGCGTCTTGATTACAATGCCTATTACATGCCAACATTTACAAATTCCATTTGATGCAGTCTCCGCTATCATCTGCTTCATCCTGACTACCTATACTATCGTATAAGAGAAATACAAAAGAACTATAAGCTTCGTGTTGTTCTGTGCCATGTTGATGTGGTAAGCGACAAAGCTATTATCAATTCTTTCCTTGTCTGTCATAACTACAATGATTTTGCACGGTGAATAATGACCCAGGAGGAGAGGTGTTAGATGTGCCAGTTTGCTACCCTGTGTGATAATATCACCTGGCTCTTTATTTCCATTGTTTTCAGGAGGATGTAGTTAAGCCTCTACTTGAAGTCACTAAAACAGCTCTTCTTCATGATTGTACACTATTGTGTGCTTGGAGGTATAGTTTGTTAATGATAAAAAGACTTCCTTTTGAATGCTGAACGTTCTTATCGGTACTGTATTTTTGAACCTGGGTTCTTGCTGTTTTGGTTGTAGCTTGGAGGAATGTGCTCGCTATTTAGAGACAATAAAGATGTATGAAAACAAACCAGCAGATCTTATTCAGGGACAAATGGATACAGACTACTTATCACGGGTATAGCTATTTGTGATCTCTTCTCTGATCAATCGGTAGATGTTTGTTTTGTATAGGTCTTGGAAAACATGTTCCATATAATTTGCTAAAGTTGGTTGATGTTCTTACGCTCAAACTAATTGTTTAGTATGCTCTGTTTTTTTTTTTCCTAAATTAATATAGCTAAATCATGCCGTCACAACTGTTCGACATGTTAACAAGACTGATGTTGTCACGTTGGGTTCTACTTTCGGGGTACTTGCCAACTTTTCTTCCCTTGGACAATTTGAAATCATCCATGTTCTTATGTTTTTCATTTTTAAGTAGTTTCTTTTGAACTTTTCCATTTATTTTGCAGTCACTTTCTAATATATTGGACGCATCTATGGAAGATCTAGCTCGCTGCCCTGGCATTGGAGAGCGCAAGGTCCTTTGGGATTTCAAACTATATATGATCCTGATAAATATGCAGACTTTATAGTGCATATACATTTTAATCTTTTATTAACTTTGCAGCCAGTTTTAGCTGAAATCTTATACATGTTAATTTCTCAAGTTTTCTTTTTGTGATGCATCAGGTAAATCGCTTGTATGATACTTTTCATGAACCATTCAAACGGGTAAATTCCAGCCACCCTGTTGTTCCAGAAACTCCATTTGAGGACGGCAATGAAGCTCCCTCAGGAAACAAAGCCTTGGAGACAAAGAAGGAAGGAAACAATCAAAACAAACGTATGAAGCAAGACTCAGAACTTACAGTCAAATCGGCCCTATCTGTTGCATTTGCAAAATATGCTGACAAATGTGGCAGGAATAATAAATCAGGAAGAGAGAAGGAAGGTGAAACAAGTTCTTTTTGTGGAAATTGAATCTAAAAATATGAAATGCATTGGAGGCGCTCAAAGTTGATGCTTTTAACAGTTGGGAGTTACATCCTAATCTTTGTTGGGAGGACAGTGGGCGACTGTAGGACTGTAAACGTAACTTTTCGTTCTAATCTACAAAACCAGTGCCGGTCTACTGGTGATTAAATATTTTTGAAGGGTCAAAAAAGAGTAGTTAGCTTATTATTGGATTAAGTTGCATAAGGGCTTATTATCTATAGTCAGCACATTTGATGTAAAATTTGAAAGATTGTATCATTACAAAGTTAGTCGAAAATGAAAAGTTTTAGATACGATATAATCAATATTCTCTTATTTTCGCTTACGTAAGCTGCATTTCTTTCTTCTTAACGAGATTGAGCTCCAAGGTGATTTGTTCCACTGTTCATAGTCTCTTAGGTTATGTTTGATTAGGAGTTTTATAATAGAATGAAATGAAATGTAATATTATTCTATCGTTTGAGAGGAGGTTTTATAATAGAATAGAATAGGATGATATGGAAGAGGAGGGTTTTATATTACATCTCATTCTATTCTAGACCTAAAAAAATGAAAAACTTCCAGTTTGAATGATTAGTATAGAATGTAAAATGATAAATAATTTTATACTATATTACATTATAAACTATTCATTTAAATAATATTTCACTATATTACATATGAACCTTTCTATCTTTCCAAACAATAATTTTTTAATAATACATCAATTTACGTTCTATTTCATTATAAACCATTTAATTTCATTCCATTAAAAACTTTACGTCTAACCCAACATAACTTATGTCGCATTTATTGACGAAATTGATGTATAATAGCACAAATAGATTGAAGGAGGTCCTAAAAGGATTTAACAATTACAACGAGAGAAGCACAATGGTTTTCAGTTGCCGAAGGTTAAAAATGATTGACCTGAAACCGACATGATTGCCATTTAGTTCCAACTAACTACTTGTTCTTCAGATTGACAACGTAGGATGTTTTCTTTTTATGTTTTTGCCCCCAACAGAACAAAACTGGCATCTTTTTATTTCCTGAATTAGTCTTAGGATCTTGGCCTCGATGCTTGATTTGGGAATCCAGATAAATTTGAGGAAGATACAGAAGAGAGCTTCTTGACCAAAGGGTTCAGTGACTACATAACATCTGTCATTAGGGGTCTATAATCTGCTTCTAGTTGCAATCACATTGCTGCAACAACAGCTACTTGTAAAACGTACTTGACAGCGAGTTACTTACACTAAACTAATAGTGCACAAAATACTTTTTTGTTGTTGTCCACGAGGTGTCTTAGAAGGGTTTTAATTATGAGAAGGTACCTTTAAGCCATCCACAGTCAGACTAATCCCCGCTTGAGCTGGGTAGGTCTCTTGCAGGCAGTGTTTTGAAACCCGGACCGGTCATTGAATCGGAGGCCTTACTGGTCACCGGTTTGACCGGTTCAACCACCGGTCGAACCGGTGTGATGTCATAATTATGCAATAATTATATTTAATTATATATAATATTAATAATATTTAAATATACAAAAATATACAAAAAATAAAAATAAATAAAAATTTTATTAAACCAGTGATTGGACCGGTCAAACCGGATCGATCCAACCTATCAATTGACCGATTTTGACCGATTCTCACTGGTTCAATTGAGAACTGATTTTTAAAGGTGAACCAGACCGGATAGCCGATCGGTTATCAATTAAATTGATCGGACTGTCTGATCCGATCCGGTTTTCAAAACGGAGAGATTAAGTGATTAACAATACGTCATTGACTACGTGTTCCTGCTTTATATCAACAGGCGTTAATTTTCAAGTCCCGACTTTTACGAAGTTGTACTCCCCAATCTTCAATCAAGGTTATGATCGTGTGGTCAAGAAGCACTTTGACTAGTCTACGGAAAGAAGCCTTAAGCTCAAGCATAAAATCCTGAAGAAGCCAGCGTTTCTACTTGAGTGACAAGACAAGAGTTCCAAAAATGGCGGAAGCAACCAAAAGGTTGGCTACTTTGCTTATCTTCTGAATTGTTTTCTTCTTTTTAATGCTCTGCACTCTGCAGAGAAGGGATAGTGCTAAAGTAAGCTTCTTTTTTCCTTATTAAGCTCTCTAACAACAATCTCTTCGATGTAGGTATGCAGTTGTTACAGGAGCAAATAAGGGGATTGGGTTTGAAATCTGTAGGAAGTTAGCTTCAAATGGGATTGTTGTGGTCTTAACAGCGAGAGATGAGAAGAGAGGGGTTGAAGCTGTTGAGAAGCTCAAAGACTGTGGTGGTGTCTCAGATCACGTGATCTTTCATCAACTTGACGTTGTGGACGATGATGGCATTTCTTCTTTTGCTGAATTCATCAGGAACCGATTTGGGAAGCTTGATATACTGGTAAATTTTAAAACCTTTGTCTCTGTTCGCCACCTGTTATACAAAATGTTTTCATTTCTAAAAATCTGTATGACTCATGAAGAACTGTTACAGGTGAACAATGCTGCTGTTCTTGGAACTCAAATAGATGCTGATGGTCTCAGGGCTTCGGTTGGTAAAGTAAGTTTAATTGGAAC
>JANSVB020000131.1:2214609-2227787 GCA_025504935.2 Erythroxylum haughtii | reverse complement strand
GGATTTAATAGTATTGATGCCATGCGAGTACTTAGTGATTGTTTTCGTTAGTAGTGCTGCCTTACTGTGGGATATGCATCGGAACAACCCACGGGCGTCCCGGTGCGTACTCCACGGTGAGGGGGCGCTACACAGTAGGTCCCCAACATAGTCCTTTGTGAAATCTCCCACAGGCAATGCAACTCTGAAATCCTCCAACTCCTTTATCTAAAGATCCTTTGAACCTCTGACTAGCCCCCTTATCCGATCCAACTGATGGTGCACTACCATTGCTATGTTGTCCTGAATCCTTACCAACTCCATAATCTCCATTATATTGGTAGAAACTACCACATCTACTCGATGTACCATCCTCTCTCCTAAATCCCCCTGCACCAATATGAGTAGCTTCCCTTCTAACATATCAACTCCCCTCTCCTTAGTGACTCTTTTGTCGCCTCTTTGGCTCTCTTCTCCTTTTACCTCTATTACATCCTCCACTCTAAGTGCAGTCTCTAGTAACTTCTTAAAATCAGAAGTAGCAGCCCCCAAAACAAATGAATATTCATCCTCAGACCCAGCTCAAATCAATAACAACTTTCTTCAGGATTTTCCATAGCCTCCAATGCATACTTATATAAGGCTACAAAGGGAGCCTCATAATTAGCCACTGACATCTCCTCTGTCTGAACCAAACTCATGAACTCCATCTTTTTTCGATTCTAATATATCTGCGAAGTGTATTTATGTTTGAAGTTTCTTTGGAACTCTTACCAAGTCATCTTTCGGGTCTTATAAGATCTCTTCACTAACTTCCACCAAGTCAGTTCATTGCCTTAGAATAAGGAAACAATGTATTGGAACTTTCTATCCAAGGTACACTCTATGTGGTCTAAAATTATTTCTGTCTACTCCCACCATGTCTCAATCTCCTCAGAATTAGTAGTAACTCGAAACTCTACTGTACCCATCTTACGGATCCAATCATAGTTGCGATCTACCTCGGGATCACCTTGGGCTAGAGCTGCAATAATTGCTTGTTGCATCATCTAAAAGAATTGCGTCATCTGTAGAGGGATTGGCACCTCTCCTCCTATCCTACTCGCTTGGTCATCGCCTTAATCTAGCACATTTAGAGAATGCATCAAACTTCTCGACTCCTCAGGTGACTCAGGGCCAACATTACCATCTTATGAAGCCATCCTAGATAAGACAAGAACAAATTGTTAGTTTCACTTAATATATGCCTAGAAACGTAAACCCGCTCTAATATCACCTGATGTGATGCTTCCAAAATTACCACAATTAACCAAATAGTTTGCAAAACATACGATTAGTCATCCAATTCCTCATTAGTTCTAAAAGAGAGGTTTGTTTGTGAAACACAAAAATATTCTATACAACATAACTACCTAAACTGTCACATTCAAAAATATATACGATCGAATAACTTTACTCAATTAATATGTTGGCTTTACCTAAACTCCACTTTATCAGTCCTTTACACTGGGGTTATTAGCAATCACTCGATCTCCTTAAAAAAATAATGGCAAGGGGTGAGTTGCACACTCAGTAAGGATAACCGATCATACCCTTAAAATCAAGTAATTTAATAAATATTTATAAGACTTAGTCAATCAACTAAATTATACATTTAATACGTATATACATAACAATACTCGGTATAGTCCAATCAGTTAATAGACATCTAAATTTTTTTTACCAAATTATGATTTGCACAAATATTAATTATAACTATCATTTATGCTTTATTCCAATATTGAACTAAATTGTCTGGGCCTAACTTAACCTAGTAGGTTTACATCCAATGGTCTGCCGGCTCATCTCAACTCATCATAAACCCTCACTAAGTGGAAATGTAATTAAATGTATAAATTTCAGTGTAGGGTACCTCAATTTCTCACTCTCTCTTGGTACCCCTGTACTACTCCAGTACCTAGCCATTGGCACAGGATATTATCAAGACTTATGATACCTCGGTACCACTCCATTACCTAGCCATCGACATAGAATATCCCTAGGGCTCAGGATACCCCGGTATCTACTCCACAGACAGATACCTAGCCACCACTTGCTCTTATTGACACAACCTATCAATTAAAGATCATTGAACGTAGCCTATCCTATGCAATCTACTGATTCTCGATTTTCACTAATTATTCACAATATATTATCAACCTATCCCTATTTAATAACATATTTTCACTGGATTCATAATAAATACTCCTAAATATACATAAAAAATATAAATACAAAACATATTGTAATTCATGTATGAAACCATTAATCAATAATTTAATTAATGACTAATTCAAAATATAGTTTATTAATAACAAAACCATGCTCTATTTTAAAAGTTAAGTCCAAGGTTATCCTTACCTTGATTTCAGACTCAACTAATTGATAGTCTAAATTACTCCTTAATTTGACCTTCGGATTTAAATTTTAAAAAATTCTATTGGACTAATTTACAAAAAATTTCCAACCCAATTACACTTAATAATCCAACCTTATTCTCTTTTATAATTTATTCTTAATTATAAAAATTAATATACTTACCAATCTAACCACCATAATTACCAAAATACCCTTAACTAATTAAAAGTCCGATTTTACCCTTATTCAATTCAAGTAATACAAAAAATGCCCTTCTTGGAATTAAATTCCAGATTTATGCCTTCACTTTTTGCATTTCCTATTCTAACCTTGCATGCAAATTAAATTTTCAAAAGATGCCACCTTCTTCACCCGTTCCTCTTCTCCTTTCTACTCTTTTTTCTAATCACTTTTCTATACACATTTTGTCCATTTTTATCCCTTGATGAAACTTCAATATTGTCCCAGACAATCACAACATGCAAACCAACTATAAACTAGTGTAGGATGATCCAAAAATCATAAAAGAAAACATAAAATGGAAGCTAGAAATGTACCTAAGAGTTAAGGGCTTTTAGGGTTGTTAACCTCCACAACTTCCTCTAAATTTGCTGCAAAACAAGCCCAATGAGAGAAAACATAAGAATAGTGTCATATGCAGGATAAAATGGTGCATTTAGACACACTTACTAGATGGAAAAGTTATGAGAAAATGAAGAAGAAGAAGGCTGATTTTCTTATGTCTTCATTTTTCTAGCATATTATTTCTATTTAAACCCCTATGCTGAAAGGTTTTATGGGCTGGGCTGCTAAGTTGCTTTAATTAGCTTTGTTTGCATTACAATGAGTATCAGAATCAAAACCTCCCATTGCCTCTTACACAAATTTTCTTTTATTAGTCAAAATTTTTTGGAGATAAATTTATTTACAATAATGATATTGACATGTATATCTTTTGAATAATGCTAAAATGAGTGCACTTATTTTTTTAATAACATGGTTTAGGTGGATACAAGTATCAATCCCAAGAGGACTTTATGTATTAATAATATCTTTTATTATCTAAACTAATTAAATAGATGATTGAATTTAACGATAAATAAATTAAAACGACTATTTTAAAATAACTAACTAAAGTAAAGAGCAAAAATAAAATAATCAATTGATAAAATAAATCTAGAAGGAGAATTCCTGTAATACCTTTCTATGCTAGAATTTATTCTTATTCAACTTAACTTTAGTTGATTAGACCAATAGAAATATCAAAGTTATATCATATTCTTTCTTAAGATATACAGCTCGCTATTATTAAGTTAATTGATTGAAATCTCTTTCTAATTAAAACTCCTAATAATGTAATAACCTGTTATGTAAATTCTCTTAATAGATTAAGCTATAACCTAGAAGACTTATGTGGTCCTACCTCCAAGATTCCATATAACTCTTATTATTCATGTTATGATCTATTAATACATATGATTGCCCAATACCTACATATGAAATTGGAATTTGAATCAAAAAGCTGATAAATTCCAATTCAATCATTATAAATAATCATGAATAAACCATAATGAAACTTACGTGTTTCATTAAATCAAGGAATCAAACCAAATATATAGGTCTATAGATTATCTCATCTAGATCTATTTCAATTTAATTTATACTAAGAAAAAGAAAAAGAAAACCATTAATAATCAAGAAAGAATATAAAATAAAAGAAAGCATTATAATAGATCTTGAAATATTCAAGTCTTCACTTGAATCTTAAAGGAAATCTTTCTTTTTTGTCTAAACTTATTTCATTCTTGTCTTAAGATGCTTTAATTTGTGACTCTAATTAATCCATATAAATCTTATTAACTCCATGACCAACATAGGATAAATGTAAACTCATGTTAGTCCCTCTACTAAAAAGTTGGATCTTAAAAAAATCACTGCCAACACTAGTCCAAAACATAGACACATGTTGGAGCCATATTCTACGACATCCAATATGACTTTAATAGGGTGTCATGTTAGTTCCCCATATTAGACTTATGTTCCTCTAAAATTATGCTAAAAAATCTCTAACTTAACTTGAACTTGATTGAATTCATTCCTTCTTTATTGGAGACTAAAACAACGTATGTAAACAAAATATACACTACATTGAGTACTAAATCCTGTAAAATTAATCCAAATATAAGAAAATAATACCAAAATAATGCAAAAATATAAATAATTAGCATTTATCACATATAATTTTCACTATAAAACTAGTGATATGGCATAGTTTTTGAATCATTTGCAACGTACTAATATAACTTACTTTTTATTTGCAAATGAATTGATAATCAAAATGATCAAAGTTCATTTATTTTGACTACATATATATATATTTCATGATTGTTAAATATAATTATGGAAGTTTTATTTTCCATTACTAAGTAAAGTACTATGATTATTTAAACTTATACTATTTATGGTACTATTCATATGAACAAACATGGTTAATTATTTATGAGATTTTTAACTACCATATTAACAAGAATTTTTAGAATTATGAAACTAAGAATGAAAATCTCTGACATACAGATTTTGAAAAGACAACCTAATGTAAAAGGTTTATATATTGAAAAGAAAACATAAGACACAAATATATTTGAACTGCCTATAAGAAATTCTTTTTATAAAGTTAAGAGATCATTCAAAGCTTTTATTAGTGATTAAAATTAAAATATATATGCCATTATGGGCCAACGCAAGGCTTTAAAAAAAGATGTATGCATAGTAGGTTATTGCAAGATTAAAATTAAAAGATAAATATTATTGCAAGTCGATCTATGATTAATCAAAAGTGAATGGCATCACAAACCGATGTAAAACTAAAAGAGAAAGATAGATCACAAGTTGATGTAGAACTAAAAGTGAACTCAGTCTAACACTTTCACCTCTCATTTCTTTCATTTACTTTAAAGATTTTTAAAGTTTTCCATTTAAAAATGTCTTTAAATAATCCTATTACTAGGAAGATTGTCAAAATGATTGGATAAAGCTCAAACATTGTCTTAAACCTTGATTCCACTCTTGAGTCAATCACAAACAAAATCCTTAAGTAAAGATTTATGTTACAATCAAGCTCATGCTAACTCCTCTAATGACATTGATACCTACTTCCACTCCTTCAGCTCTATTTTGGCTCACCACCTTCAAGGCTAGTGACGCTTCAACAATCAAAAGTTGAAGGTTTTCATTTCAAAGAAATTTTTTTATGCTTAGATTTCCTCAAGAGGCTTAACAATCCCTCAAATTGATTCCTATAATGCCATAGCAGTTATAAAGACGAGGACTACTTTCTTAGAAGATCAAGTTGTGAACATGAAAAAGATCTTAGAAGGTCTTATAACTTCAATTCAAGAGAATAATAACATGATGACTAATGTCATAAAAAATAGAAACAATTAAAGACAAGAAAAGCTAATGACCCTCAAGCTAGCATCCCACTAGACCAATTTCCATAAACACTTGGTTGATACATGACAAGATTTAATGTCGTGCAATATCCTGTGCAAACTATTGTTATAAAAGGGTCATTTTTGCATTGCAACTCTCAGAGCTTATAAAAAAGGTGGATGAAAGACCAAACCTATTCAATATTCTTATATATATTCTAAACTATGCTCTTAAAGTATTGATAACTTGAAAATGCCTTCAAGCTACCAATCACTGAAGTTAAAAAATTTCAATGGGAAGGGGAACCCAAGACAGCAGGTAGGTCACTTTGTCAAGGCATGCAATAATGCTAGCATAGATGGAGATTTAAAGGTGAAGCAATTTGTTCATTTGTTCAAAGGCAGAAATTTTGAATGGTATATAATCCTTAAAGTAGGCTCTATTGGCAGTTGGGGACAACCTGAGCGAAAGTTTCTCAAATTCTTTGACAATAAAACATATTGTAAGCATGATTGAGTTGATAAACACCACAATAAAAAGATTTAAGCTTGAAAAGATCAATTCTCGTAAGCATTGTTTCTAGACATTTACATCCAAGGTATGTATTGAGGAGTTTGTTACATCTTATAAGGCATAAAGACTAAAACTTTTAAAGACTTAAAAACTTACGTGCATAGCGTGGAGTTTAAGTATTATTATAGTTGGTCAACATATATCACTAGTTCAAGAGCCTAAAAAGATTAAATAAAAGGAAGAAGTGAGAAAAGGGGGAAAGTCTTCTTCAAATGAAACTAAACAAGTCTTGAAAGTGACCAAAGCATCATTGAAGTTCACTATAAAAAGTAAAGTGTAATAAGAAACAAGGGTGACTTCTTTTAGTGCAAAAACAAAGAAGAAAAAATTCATTAAAGGATTAAAAATAAAACAATATCCCTTCCTAGAAGCTAAGGTGCTGAAAATGTTAAAGAGCCTTTTTGAAGTTAAATTAATGGATTTGTCTAAAATGAAATGAAAAAAAAGTGGAAATAAGGTGGATACTATGAATTAATATAAATATCATTGGTTGTTTAGCCATCCTATCAAAAATTCTTTATTCTTAATGATAAAATCATGGGGGTAAAAAGATATGGAACTGTCTTTATGGATGAAGCTACAACTTCAAACTTTATAACTATTGTAAGGCTAAAAATTGCAATAGCTTGTGTGAATTCAATGATGGCATTCAAATCCTTTGATCTTAAAGAAGCAATATAGAGGCTAACTGTGAATGGAAAACTAGTAAAAATTATTTAAGTCTTCAAAGTTAGAAGCTTAAAGGATGTTTTTGAAAAGAAGATTGGACTTTAGTCTTATAAAAGGCATTATAAATGTCCTAACATCAGTTTGATTCCTAATAGAATATGATTGGTGAAGAAGACCAAATAGAAATATGAAGCAAGAAAAAAAGAAATCCAACATAATATTCTAAAGAGCAAAGTAGACAATTTACTAAAAGCCCAATCACTTATAATGAATTTATGCTGAGGAGATGGCATAGCTAAAAATGTCATATTGCCTCATGTTATCACATATATGGTGATTCAAAGAGGTGGAGCCAAAGTGAAATACATAAAGTGAAGATAATAACTATATGGGGAAAATGAGAATTATTGCCAAAGACCTTAATTCTCTGATGAGGATATCATATTAGTTTACCAAGCTACAGCTACACAATCACTTGAACTTTGTTTGTGGAATAACTTAAAAAGAAAAGTTTAACAAATTATGTTCAATGATGGCTTTATAGTTAACATATTACCATTAAGGGTTATGAAAGAATTACCCATCCCTATAAGTGAACTTATGCCTAACCAATTGATGATCCAAGGTTTCAACTAAGTGTAAAAAAAATTAGTTTTGAATTTTTTATTAAAGATATGCAATATAAAGTTTTATTCTATATGATAGATATAAGAAAACTTATAACTTACTCATAGGACTTCCATAGATGCATTAAGTTGGAATAGTTTCTTGGACATTTCATTAATCCTTCAAGTATTACAAAAATGGTAAAGTGACAAAGGATGTAAACATTAACCATTTTACTATATGCAAATCTTACTTTTTTGAAGCAAAATTCAATAAAGGACAAGTTGTTATCCAAAAGAAAAATAAAAGGATCACTTTAATAATCTCCATTAATCATAAAGAGTGCGTGGACAACAAGGTGTGAGAAAATATAGATCATCATTAGCTGATAACATAAACTAAAACTCATGTTTGACTTAATCTTAAAACAAAATTTAAAGCTAAAAGACATATGTTTAAAGAAGAGAATATGCATAAGTAATTGAAGGGAATAACTCTTCTAATTATTTATATGTCTACAAAAAAGATAATGAATTCTTAAGATGAAGAAAGAGCTCATCTACCAATTAAGCGAATAGGTAGTTTTAATCCAAACATAGATTAACTTTTTGTGGGTGGTTATGAAAAAAAACTATATCCCTAATGGCACCTAAGGGGATGAATTCAATGTTTCTAAAATTTAAGAAGTTTTCTAACCAAATAACTCAATTTAAAAACAATTAATATAGTAAAATATAAATAAATGGATTGCTTAGCATAAACTAACCAAACAATTGAATAATAATTTAAAAAGGATAGGGAAAAGAAAATACAAATTGATTATAGTGGTTTGACAAATATCCCTTACCTAGGTCCACTTATATAACTCTTCTTGGAATTCTACTATAATTTTGATTTCAAGTTGAAGAATAACCTTTCTATAATCTTTATCAGTAAAGAGGAACCCTTTACAATCTTCTTCCAAGATAAAGAGGAACCCTAATCCCACTTGAATTACCCTCAAGTACAATAATGTAATTCCCTAAACAGTTGTTACAACTCAAAATAACTAACTTTATCATTTGATAACTCCAAAGAGGCTCACTCACACAAATATGAATATTGATGCTCAAATAATTGAAAACACTTAGAAATAACGCTTCTTGATGTAAAAAGTAATGAGAAAACACCTATTTATAGTATTTTGAGACCCAAAAACTAGTAGCTACAATGACTATTTGTACTATATTAGTTGATCAGTATAACATATTGGTAGATCAGTAAACATTGAAAGCACTAGACTCACTAGTCATTTGGACATTAGTCAACCAGTATGCATTAAAAGAACCTAACTCACATATTGATCGACCATTACACCAACCAAGGTACAATAAACTTAAGGTACATCAAATGTAACAAATTTAGCCTACTTGGGTTAACCCTAAACTTCTCTTTATCAAATTCATAAGTTATCTTTTTTAGTTTATGACTACATTTTGTTCTTATATTGATTTTCATCAAAATAATAAAATCGTTAGTAGTAATTATGTTTTTTTTAATTATCAAAACATTTAATTTGAACCTCCCTTGGTTCAACATAATAAATTTGGAAGATTTGAGACAAATTGAATTAAATTTGGTAGATTTTTGGTTAAGGACTTAGGATATGTTATTGTGTTGCTCTATTTGTTCCATCATGCAACATTTTAATTCTAGGAAAGTTAGCTACAAAGACAACTTGCACTAACATGGAATCGTATCCCTACTATGTTTAACGTAAATCCATTATCTTTCTTCAAGCATTTGTCAATATCCTACCATGTTCTTTCTATGATCATCAATATGGGAGAAACATAGTCCTGAGTTTCTCACCCTTGTTATTAGTAATTATAATGGAAAAATTCTAAGCAAGTAGGTTAAGCAACACTATATCTAACACAATTTTGTGTTTACTTTTTATTGATCAAAATTTCTGAGGTTTAGTATTTAAAGAAAAAGCGAGATAAAAAAAGAAGGGAGCTCGATTAGAAGCACTAAAATTGGCAATTCAAAGATTATGGGATTAAGAAGAAATCAAATATAGAGAAAAAAGATGTTCAAAATTCATCAGGAACATTTAAGATTTAGGACTTATGAGAACTCATTATTATTTCTTACGGTCTTTCTTAATTATTATTGTGTCTTTTTTCTTGATTATAGACTAATTAGGATATAGATATAAATGAGATGAACCCTAGAATTATTTATTTTAATTAATTTCTTTAATATAATGAAAGATTCTAGTTCTTTGAAAGTTTTTCATATTTATTTATTATTGAATTAAGGCAAAGAAAGCAAAAGCTTCAATTTTAGATTCATATATTGGATTAAAGTAACAAAAGTTAAAGATATTATATATATGATTAGGTCACAACATGAATAATGCAGGTTGAATGAAATATAAGATATAGGAACATATGATCCTTTAAGTTAGAGTGAAATCTATCTTTTATAGAACAAACTAATGTATTATAATGGGGTTTTGATTTAAGAGAAGTTTTGATCAAAATAATTAAGAATAAGGATTGTATGTCTTAATAGAGAGTATAGTTATAAGTTTAGAATTCTTATCATTGTAAAAAACTAAAGATAATCATTGAATCAAGATAAATTCAAGCATATAAATATTTTAGGGGATTCTTATCTAGATCTTATTTATTGACTGGTTATTTATCCTTAATTATTGCCTTGATTTGGTGATTCTATATTGTTATTTCAATTTATTTAATTGTATCTTTTACTAAATCATTCATTTTGTTATATTAGACAATATGAAAATAGTTAGTACTAACAGTTATTACATTAGACAATAGGAAAATAGTTAGTAGTAATAGTTACATTTCTTGTGGGATTAACATTTAACTCAACAAACTATACTATAGAAAATGATAAATGCACTACCTTAGTTTCTTCTAGATTTATATATCATACATTAATTTTTTGGCATCATTTTCAATAACTGAAATATTAGGAAATTTTTATTTTTATTGATCTAATCACATTTTTGTTCTTGTATTTACTAATTTTATTTTAGAACATTCTTTCTTTATCTTATAGTTGTGGTTGAATTTGGGTTCATTTTCTTTGGTGTATGACCAAGAGTGGTTTCAGAGTATCACTTAAGCTAAATCTAAAAACTGAATGAATGTTACTTTAGAATATGAGAGAAAGAAATATAAGAGTTTGAATGCAACTACCAATTATAATGGCAAGTTAAGGAGCAAATCAAATTATAGGGGATCATGCTAAACGATCACTAGTCAGGACTAATTCTAGCATTAAACAATTAAGAGTTGAGGTTTTTAACTATAAGATTAAGCCAACATGATCCAAATGGTTTAGTAGTTGGTGTAATTTGATAAACTACCTAATAAAGGTCCCAATGCACTCATTACAAATTTTATGAGAATTTGAAGCATATTTAAGCTTAATGGAGTTTTAGAGGATGCCATTCAATTGAGAGTGTTCCATTTCACACTGAGATTTTAAGCTAAATTATGATTTGATTCACTACCTCTAAGGTCCATCACCATATCTAATGGTCTAGCGAAGCACTTCCCTCTAACATGAATGACAAAGCTCAATAATGATATCTTCTCCTTCTAATAGCTAGAGGATGAGACATTATATGATGGTCGAGAGAGATGGAACGAGTTGCTAAGAAAGTTCTCGCACTATGGTCTTGAATTAGGTTTATAAATGCAAATGTTTTATAGTAGAATGAGCTACCTAACTAAGCAGCTAATAAATGCATATTCCTATGGGACCACCATTTCAAAACTCACTAGGAATTGAAATAACTAATTGAAAATATAGAAATAAACAACTACCATTATGGGAATCTAAGACCAAAGCCAAAGGTAGGTGGTATCTATAATATTGATATGGTGGAAACATTAAAGGAAAAAATTGGAAGTTTTTAGAAAGAAAATTGACAACAAAAGTCTAGCAACTCAACTAGAATATGCAATAAGTTGTAAAATTTCTAGTGGATGACACCTTGATCACAAGTGTCAAGAAATTTACAACCCGTGAGGGTAGACTAACCAAATTGATTTCTTGGGGAGCTGGTCTTAGGACAACCCAGAACACCTACAATCCAAGATGGAGGAAACATATAAATTTTTTATCGGGTAACAAGGACAATAGAGATAAATGCATCCTCCCAAATTTCAAAAGTAGTGGTAGCTACAAATTAGTCAAATATCAAAATTTTATGGCCTAGTTTATTACTATATCTAAGACGTACTTCTAAAATTAAGTTTATCCCATACTTAAATTAGAATTACAAATTAGATAACTTATTAAACTTATAGTTGAAAAGCAATCAAAATACTTTACATAGCAATATTAAGCTAAACCTGAGAGAGATAATGAAAATAGTAACATTAGGGATTGGAGAAGAGCCAATAATTAAAGAATTTAGGAAGGAAATGAAGGACAAGAATGTTGTCAAAGGAAGGATGAGGTCAAGGAGAATGAGAAGGAAGAAGAGATAAATAATAAAGCTATCAAGGAGTGTAAACCTACAATTCCATACCTAAGCAAAATCATGAGAAATCAAAATAAAGATCAATTTGGTAAGTTAATAAAGCTATTTAAATAATTACATATTAACGTCCCTTTTGTTGAAACTCTATCACATATTCCAAGGCATTAAAATTAAGGAATTATTAATACATAATCTAAGTAACGAATGCTCTATCATCAATAAAAACAAGTTACCCAGACGATTAAAATTCTAGAGAGTTTCATTATCCATCATAACATTGGTAGTTTTTCAATAAAAAGGGAATTAGTGATCTTAGTATCAAAAACATTATTTAATCCTATGTGATATTTTTAAAGAATTAAGATTGGGTGAGCTTATGCTTACTAGGATGAGCATTCAACTAGTAGCGAGATTAACAAAGTATCCTAGGAGCATTATAAAGGATGTATTAGTCAAGATTGAGAGATTCATATTTCTTATTGACTTTGTGGCTTTCAACATAAAGAATGACAAAAGGTTTAGGATGATCTATATTTGCTACTGTTAAGGCAATTATAGATGCACATAATGGAAAATTAATCCTAAGAGTAAAAGATAAGAATGTTATTTTTAAAATATCTAAAGCCATAGAACACACACTTAATAAAGATGATACTTTTTCTACTTGGATGTGATTGATATTGGAAATTATTTTATATTATATAGTGAATTGTCTCATAAGATCCATTGGGAATTTTTATCATATAATGAGAGGAAGAGAAGAGGTGTAGCCCTTTCTTAATGAATCATATGGCATCTTCAAGGACTTACAAGTTTTTAGGTTATGTAGGAACATTCATTATTGGAAATCGTCAAACATCGCAAAAGTGCTTAGGCATGCAAAAGTACATGGCTGTGCACTCCTTTCAAATTGCTAATTTTTTGTTTTACATTGTGTTTTTGTCTGAATTCCCCTCTTTTAAGTCTATGAAGACAACTATCACCTGTAAACACACTTGAAGCATATTAAGTA
>JANSVB020000131.1:2195538-2207674 GCA_025504935.2 Erythroxylum haughtii | reverse complement strand
TTTCTATCTACTTTTATTTTGTCTCTTTTTGTTATACATCAAAATCATATTTAAGTAAAGTCACTCTGACTTAACAGGAGGAGCTGTGAGAGAGAAGGCAACTGAAGAAACATATGAGATTTTTGAAATATTGGGGGCCAATTCTCAATAAAAGAGCGTGAGGGAAAGAAGAGTTGGAGTTCATGTAGTGAGTTCGAATCAAGAATTGACTATGTAGTTAGCTGAGTTAACAAGGTATGTGAAGATGCTAACTATAAGGTTACCCCAAAATGTTCCAAATCAAGAGGTACGTGGTATATATGGAACTTGTGGTCATGGAGCTAATGTTTGTTCGTATTCTTATGAGCCTTTTGCAGATGGGGAGGAGCAAGTGAGCCACTCAATAACTTTCAACCAAGGGAGTGAAATGATCCATACTCAAGCACCTATAACCCTATTTGGAGAAACCACCCTAATTTTTCATGGAAGACCAATAATCCACTAGTACAGCCCCAGCAACAATACCAAAATTTTTAGAAACTGAATTATGACCAAGGGCAATCCTCACTTCAAAACCTACTAAGCAAGCCTTCTTTGTAGGAAAGCCTGAATGTGTTTATTCATGTCACAACTCAAAATTAAGAAATGAACAACAAGAGGATCGATTATTTGGAGGCATTTATAAAGAGGATTGAGATCCAAGTAGGGCAACTTGCGGCTCAATTGAACAACAATTAAAAAGGGAAATTTCCTAATCAACCCAAGGAAGCACAAGTAGTCACTATTCTAATAATTGGTAAGGTAATCGATAAGCATGTTAGGAGAACCTCCCCAATAAAGAAAGTAAGCATAATGGAGGAAGTAATGGGCACGATAACTCTTCAAGTCAGGTTCAAAAGGATGAAAAACTGGGGCATGCAACTAACTGTAATGAAAGACCAAGATTGCATAAGGCGACTAATCCTTATAGACCATCGATCACATATCTGAACCGCCTTAAGGAATCGAAACAAGATAAACAATTTTCTGATCTTTATAATAATGTTTTCCAAAGTTAATATTAACCTACCTTTGTTAGGGGTGATTAGAAACATGCAAGCTTATGTGAAGTTCTTCGAGGAACTAAGCACCAAAAAATGGAAGTTTGAGCCAAACGGGAAGGTGATAGTTTCAGAGGTTACAAGTGTGGTACTACAAAAACAATTATCCCCCAAATTGAAGGATCTCTTGTCCAAGTATCAATAGGTAATGGTGATGAGGTTAAGGGTATGCTTGACCTTGGGGTGAGTATAAACCTTATGCCTCAATCTATTTATGAGAAACTAGATCTAAGACAATTAAGACCAACCAATATATGCCTACAATTAGCTCATAGCACAATCCGTTATCTAAAAGGAATAATGGAAGATATGTTGGTGAAGGTTGGGGGATTGATTGTTCCTGTAGACTTTGTGGTCTTAGACATGGGGGAGGTTATATAGAAAGGGAAGGAGTACACCAAACTCCTAAGGAGGCCTTTTATGGACACTACTAATACCTTGATTGAAGTGAGGAATGAAAAGGTGAGCATGGTTGTTTTAGGAGAAATAGTAGAATTCTCAATATTTAATGTTTAACCTATTCCTACAACTACCGTTTATGAAGGATGCTCTTATGTTAACCAATTTAATCCTGCAAACTTTGATTTTGTGTTGCAGGAAGAAGAAGAAAAGAAGTTGAGCTTGGTAAGGGAGATTGAAAAGTGTTGTTAATTGTTGGATGATGCAACTGTGGGAGAGATTGGAAAATTTTTAGAGAAGAAGACCTGCAAAGAGAAGGCAACAGGGGAATCGATCACTTTGGACGATCCACTTTGAGCGTAACAGTTGAGGTGTCCAGCTAAAAGACATTAAAGAAGCACTAAATGGGAGGTAACCCATATCATTTCTGTTTTGTCTTTCAATTTGGTTATTTGTTATTTTAGTGAAACTCGACTTAATTTATTTTCTTTGTGTACATAAGCCTTCTTTTCAATCTCATTTGTTTGTCTTCCTCACAGTTATCTCCACTCCTCAATTTCAGACGACATACTTATCACCATGCTTCACACTGCATCGACGCAGCTACAACCACACTTATATATCGTATTTCTTTCCCTATTCTTTTTATTGTTCATACTATATGTAGTTTAATTTCTTTTATTCTTTAATGTTTTTCTTCATTCATGTTAATTTTTTTCTTTTATCTTAGACTCCTGTTTTACTTTTTTATGTCACATTAGGAATAATGTGATGTTTAAGTGTAGGGGAAGTATTAATTATATATTGTGTGTTTGTTTTCCCATTTATTATATAAAGATGCATGATCATTAATTGATCTCAATTAGGATTATAAATTCACAATATGAGTGAATAAGTATACTTGCATGCTTAGACTGATTAACTTGGATTTTGGTTAAATAGACATTAGCTTGTTGTGATAGATGAATGGCATTTTTCATTTGGTAAGAATTTGAGCCTTTTTAATTATTAAACACCAATTTTGAGTATTCTTTGTTGAAGTGTTCTTTTTTTATTGAGGAACTTTAGAACTTGCCTGCAATTAGTAGTTGAGATAACATAACCTTATACAAGCGTTGAAATGATGAAGGCAATTAGGATTTAATCTGTTAGCTTAAAAACCCACCATAATGTTACCCTCAATGAGCCCCTTTGAGCTTAAATGAATTTGTTTCTTTCTTTAAACCCAAAATATGAGCCTTGACCTTTGATTATTTGCTTCATTACACCTACCATAATGGCAAGTTGAGCATTTTAAAGGTATAATAGGTTTAGGCAATAAATGTGGGGGAATCATAGCTTATAATTGGTTTTGAATAGGTATGGTTGTAGTAATTTTCTCTCCTCTATGTTTTTCTTCCCTTAATTTCCTTGTTTTAAATGAATAAATAAATAATTAGAAAAGAGAAAGAAAAAGAAAAAAGAAAAAAATGAATTGAAAAGAAACAAAGGAAAGAAAAGATGACTAGACAATGAAAGAAAAGGAGAGGTAAAAATGGGGAATGCTAACTTTATTACATGAGAGGAAAGAATTGAATGTTCTATTTATCATTTTTCTGAATTACTTTGAATGCTCAATTAGTTATGTGGTTTTAAACTACAATTTTTCTTTTTTCCTACCCTTAGCTGGGCCCCATTACAATCAAAATAATGACCTTTAGATTGATGTTTGTGTTTGATATGAGTGGTGGAGATAGGATTAGTAAACAAACCTATGGTAGATACCTTACATGAAATGAACAACGAGTGAATATTTACTACCTTTGAATGCTTAAGAAGATAGACAATGGAGTGACTGTCTATCACACTTGTTAATGGTTCATTGAATTGAAGTTCTTGTTGATTTTGGCTAAGCATGAGCAGAATTGCTTGTTCATTAAGTATTATGAGTTTTAAGTTCTTAGGTTGTGATTCTTGAATTGATCGTTGATATCTTTGACTATTATTTGGGAAAATTGTTGCTTTCATTATTTGTTCTTTTATAGTCTAATGCTCTTTATTATGCTTGAGGATAAGCATAGTTTAAGTGTGGGGGAATTATTGTGTCTAATTTCTATTGCTTTTAATTGATATCTTGATTTTGGTTACAAATCCTTGTTTTTTAATCCAAATGTGAGATTAATTAAAGGAAAATAGTGTGAATATTGCATGAATGTTAATTAGGTTATTTTGTGAATTTTGCATTAAAACACCAAAGTCACATATAACATTTAATTAATTAAATGTTATGCTAAGTCACCACCGTACAAGGTGGTGATTTTATGACCATGGGTGTGACAAGGGAGTCACACATGAATGTGACAATGGATTCACACCCATGACTCCCTATGCATGCTCGTGAGAATTTTTAATATTAATTATGGCTTTAATATGTGGCAACTCACGACATTTTGGCACACAACCCTAAATCTAAGAACAAGCTATAAAGGGCAAGGGGTGGTGGTTGAGAGGATAATCATCTTTCATTCACTATTCCATTCATTCACTCACACTGAGACACAGACATAGGAGGCGCAGAGGGATAGAGAAAAAGAAGATAAACAGAGACAAGAAACAGAGAATTTTTTAGAAGGAGAAGAAGAGAGCAACAACAAAGAAGTGGGAGCTGGGAAGAGAGGCCGAAACTAAGAGTTGGAGTTGAGCTTGATCAAACATTCGGTTGGAAGAGAGTAACTAAACCATTAGGCCAAAGCCAAAGCTGAAAGTTGAGAGTGTAAAAGACCTCCAATATCTTATCATCCGACCTTCTATTTTCTTATCTCATTCCTCATTTATTGCTTATTTCTTTGAGTTTACTATTCTATTGGTATTAACTGACTCATATTCTTTTTAGCTTAACGACTGTTGCTTGTTATCTTGTCATAGTTCATTTAAGTAGTTATTGGATTGTTATTTTCAAACTTCTATTGACAGTAATCTGACATTGAAATTGTTATTTTCAAACTTCTATTAATAGTAATATGAGAATGAAGTATTTGAGTATGATGAACCATGTGTATTCTATGATGGTCTTATCTCTTTTCTTGAGAATTAATGTAGCTATTTAGTTGAATATACATGATTGGGTTATGGATATGTTGTCTTATTTATTACTATGGTTTTTGAACTAAATGGATGTAATAGAATGGCCAAACTTTGCATCATTTTAGTGTTAAATGAATATTCGAGAGGTGAAGTTTAATATGGATCGTGAAACTATGGGCACTTAGGTTAAGAACTAGAACTATATTAAATTAAATGGTAATTGGTAGTCGAGTTTTCATAATTAACTCGGATAATAACTTATTGAATGCAAAAGTTAGACTAGTTCATTATTTGAATCAATTTATAACCTAACTATTAATTTTAGTAAGACAATAATCTAATCATTTCCCCTTAATCATTCATAAGAGATTAAATTAGTGAAATTAATTCTCAAAAGTTTTCCCACTTCAGTTAATCTATTTGTCTTTGCTCCTAATTGATTCTGTCTACTTTTCAATTTAATTTTCTAATTTTTCGTAAAAGCTTTCAATCAACAATCGGGATAGAATGTTAAGGAATGCATTGTTTTTATTTTTATTTTTATTTTTATTTTTAATTCAAACTTAATTTAAGTTGAACAATTTCACCTCCATGGGAGACGACCCTGGGTGATCAACTACAACTATCTCATATACTTGCAAGTAGGATAGCTAGGTCTTTTTAGAACTTTTTGAGTATAATAGTTATACTCAAATTTGTATATCATCCAAAGATGATGATCTATCTTCTTTTAAAACTCTGAAGGGGATCTATTGCCACTAAATAATATCATTTAAGATGAAGAATGATGGTGCCACATACCAATTGGCTGTTTAAAATATTTTTGAACTTCATAGGAATCCTAAATATTATGTTTATGAATTGCTGTAGAACTCAAAATTCATGAGACCTCACCTTTAAGAATTACTTTTAAGTTTTTGAAAAATTATGGCATTTTTAGAAGATGAATCCTTTTAAGTTTGCCTTCAAAGTATCATCCAAAAAGTTCTTAGACTTCGTTGTTCATCATCAAGGCATTGACATTGACTAATCAAAGATTTAGACTGTTATAAAGATGCATAGACTAAAAACTTAAGGAAAACTAGTCTATATTGAAACATTTATCTTTAAACTTAATGGACAATATCAGCCATTCAATCATTTGAATAAGAAGGATATTACTTTCAAATGGGAAAAAGCTTGTTAACACACTATAAATAACATCAAACAATGCTTATTACTTCCACCAATATTATAAGCACCCATTCGAGGTGAACTATTTATCTTACACTTTGTAGCTAAAGAAAGGTCATTAGGAATGTTACTTACACAAGAGAATGATGAAAATAAAGAAAATGCACTATACCTTTAAAAGACCTATTAAACATATGTGTTTAGTCGTACTCATTTCGACTTGAGAGATTACTTATAACCATATTCATTTTGATTAATATCATATGTAGATCCACTTATGTTTATTGTGAAAAGTACCATTTTAAATGGAAGACTTGCAAAATAGGCTATATTCTTACCAGAATTTCAATTTACCCATAAGTCTCAAAAAAGCCATAAAATGGAAATCTATTAGTGATTTTCTTGCAAATCATATCATCCAACAATTGGGACCTATCTAAAGATCTACCTAAAGATGTCATGCTAATTAGTGTTCCAAGATAATGGGATCTATTCTTCAATAGCTTTATAAGTCAAGATGGAATTAGGCTGGGAGAAGCCATTATCACTCTATAAAAAGAAGTTTTTCTATATACAGTCACCCTCTCTTAATGGTGGTCTAATAATTTGGAAAAATATCAAGCTCTCATAATGATTTTGGGTCTTATTTGGATATTAGAATATGTTACATTGAGGTATATGAAAATTCAAATTTGATTATAAATCAAGTCCTTTCACTATATAAAATCAAGAAGTTTAAGCTCTTACCCTTTTTCAACTAAGCAGGTAAGTTCATAACAAGTTTTGAAGGGTCATTATGAAGTATATGCTATAAAAGGAGAATAGGCAAGTTGATGCATTAGCTAATTTAGTATCATGACTACATATATTGGGTGAAATCTTGAATGTTCCCTTATGGCAAGAATATCTCATATCATTGTATGAAGAACTCAAAGGAAAATACTCTAATGTTATCTATACTTATTAGATAATACAATAAGATTGACAATAACCTATAATTAAATAATTTAAACATGGGAAGTTGCATAAGAACTCTAACACAAGAGTAAGATAAAGTGAAGAGCTTTACATTTCATTTACTTTAAAGGAAATTTTTATAAAAAAATCTTCTAAAGGTGTATATCTTTGTTACTTAAATGAAGAACAAAGTAAAAAGGCTTTAAAAGAGGCTCATTTAAGATTTGTGGCAATCGCTAATTAGAATTTTCACTTCAAAATTAAAAGAATGTAGTACTTCTGGCTAATAATGGTAAAGGAGTATATGGAATATATAAAGAATCATCAAGAAAATTTATGAAATTTAATTGTATTTAAACTCAACTTTAGTTGTATCATTTATATATTTTGGAGGGAGTGGAATATGAGGAAGTTTAAAAAAGAGCGGGATATACAGGAGATGAGTAATTGGATATTTTTAGAGATCAGAGAACTTATACCAGCAAAATGCAATTATAACATAAATGTAGGTGTAAAAGATATATGGAATCTCCTTTGACTATTAGCAACCAACACTAGAGCCACAAAGATAATATCCATATGCATAACTACCTCCATTACTTCACTATGAGATGGAATGCTAAATTGTTTTAAAAACAATCTATAGCCTTGTTTTAAATTTTAAATCCTAAATGGTTTTTATAGTCTATCTAGCTATTTTGGATTCACATTTTTTATTTATAAACTTGGTTTGTTCCTTTGTTGATCTCTTAATACATTATTTCAATTTATAAGAAAAAATTATCATGAATATTAGTTTAATGTGAATCTCTTACATTAGCCACCTAAATTTCTACTTCTAATTGTTGATTATTGGCCATTCGATGACTGGGGACCTAACATTATTGGACTTCTATCAAAGAGTTCTAAGGGATCAATACATCTATGTTAGTACTAACTACTTTTCAAAGTGGATAAAAGCAATTTCATGTAAATAAGTAGAGAAAATGAGACAATCATGAACTTAATTAAGGTCGGTCTCATTTATCATTATGGTGTGCCTTGATAAATCATAATAGATAATAAAATATAATTATATAAAAAAGCCATGGATAAATCTTACAAGTAGTTCCATTTCAAACAACATGACTCTTCTACGTATAATTCTCTATCCAACAAATTTGTGGAAGATTTAACAAAACCCTCTATAACCTCCATTTATTGGTTGATCATTTAAAAAAGACTAGCAAAAAGACTAAAAGAATCTTTGTAAGCCCACTGAATAACTTATTATACTTCAACTCAATTAACTCCTTATGTTATAGTGTATTAAAGTACTTGTACCTTAGAGTGTCAAACACTAGCTCTAATTATATTTTTGCAAGAATAATTTTCATACGATGATAACATTTGCTCACTTAAGGTTATAATAACTTGAGGCATTAGATAAATATAGACTTGAAGCTCAACAATATTTGAATTTCTATCAAAAATAGGATTTTGAAGGAATTCAATAAAAATGTGCATCCTCACTCATTTCAAGTTAGAGATTTAGTTCTCATAGTGCAAAGACTAATCATTACATCACATCTAATTAGAAATAAATTCTTATCAATATAGGATAGCTCTTATATTGTGCTAGAATTTTAAACAGACAAATCATACAATATTATTGATCAATATAGATTGTGGATTGTCCTTATTAATGGAAATTTCTTAAATGATATTATGAATTACATATGTTGTAAACTCCTAATCATATGAGTCTAAACTACATGATCCTCTTAATTTATAAGAGTTAAAATAATATAAGACAAATATGTGATTTCCCTCAAACTATAAGAGACCTAATTTTTTTAGTGAAGGTACATATGCATCTTAGGAGTTTTCCTAAGTTCAACTATAATAAAAAAATCCTAAAAATTTATGTAGATCAAAAGAAAAGAGAAATTAAAAAAAGTCTTTATTTGGAGCAAATGAAAAAAGAAAGAAGCAAAAATAATATCATATAGAAAAAGATCCTTAAGAATTCATCGATATGAGGATAAAACATCTCAACCCACTCTCAATAGCCTATACAAAGGATTTGTTCCTTCACTATTTCTTTTTAGGAAAGACATGGGCCCAAAACACATATGTATGTGCTTCTCTGCGCTTTTTTGATGCCAAATAACACATCCTCTCCTCCACCTATATATGTAGCCATATCTTTAGAGTTAAGTTTTCTAAAAGAAAATGGGCATAGGCCATCTATTAGGCCATATTTATCCAAGATTAAAATTTCTTTATGACTTTCCTTATAGAATTCTTTAATTATTAACCAAACTCATCCTAAAGCAACATTTTGTCTATTACATCAATAGCAACATAAAAACAATCAATAGCTGTCTAAATATCTTCTTTTACCCTTAACACATCCAACTGTATCCTAAATAAAACTTGTGTAACAAGTTCATTTAAGTGTAAGATAGGTTGATAGGACTAAATATTAAGGGAGGAAAATATGCCATTTGAAATTATTATCAAATTCTCCCAATTTATGTTTTAACTAACCCTACGAAGATGAACTGTTTAATATAAACACAATAAAAAGCCTCCTCAAATTCACTCCTTATGAAATCCAAAAGCATACATATT
Organism: Erythroxylum haughtii; assembly: GCA_025504935.2. NCBI lineage: Eukaryota > Viridiplantae > Streptophyta > Magnoliopsida > Malpighiales > Erythroxylaceae > Erythroxylum > Erythroxylum haughtii. The sequence continues at coordinate 2,198,387 of JANSVB020000131.1, read as the reverse complement.
GTAAGATATGAATCAAACAGAGACTCAAGTAACCATGATATCTTATAATTGAGTTTCACAAGAACATGTGAACAAAAATTAACATAACTCAAGTAACCATAATATCTCATAATTGAGTTTCCCAAGAACATGTGAACAAACATTAACATAATAGATTTATTTAAAAGAGAGTGCATAAATTTAGTAAACTTTTCTAATAAATTTCTCTCTAGTCATTCAAGTTTTTCATGGGTAAGTATTTCTTCAAGTTCTTTTTGTGAAAATTCATTATCATAGGCCTAATGATAGATCAAATTTCACCTATTTATATTATATGCATGCATAAATCAAAAGATCTTTATCTCTTGGTTAAAATAGGGTTAGGTCAAAGGTGAGAAAATTTTCTAAATAAAGGGTTAAAATAAAAGAAATTGGTAGATCATTCAAAATACTTATTGGTAGATAAAGAAAATTGGAATTATAATTCCTATTATACCTTCAATACTCAAAAACCTCTTCGTTTACTCCATCACCTCATCAAGAACATAGATTATTTTTATCGCACCATAAGAATATCTCATTTTTTTGTAGACATGAAATATTCAAATGTAAATGCACACATACAATGTTCCAACATAATCCCTATTTTACATTTAGAACACTTATTGGCCATACATACCCCCACGCTTAAAATATTACTTCTATTTTAAAAATAATATAATTTATTTAATTCAAATACCTTATTAACCCTTAAGGTTAAGTAATGATAATCAAAATTAGGATTGGATTCGTGTGATGAGCTTTAAAGAAAGAAAGGGGTTATTAAGGCTCAAAGGGATTGACTTAAGATACTAAGTTAGTTTTGCTATTTAGGCTAAAAAAAAGATGAACTTTATACTTTCCATACATCCACATAAGATTATAATGTCAAAATGCTTCAAATCAAGTTACAGATAAACATCCAGAAAGAAAAATATCACTAAGAATGGAAAAAATTGCCTGAACTAGCCCAGCTTAAAGTCAATTGGCCTAGCCAAAGTTGATCAAACTTCATACTAAGCTTAGACTTTTTTAAGATCATTCAATTTGAAACTCAAAATTTTCAAGTAAAATGACATTGTTTTAAGTAAAATAATGATGTTTTCAATTTTTAAAAGTTAAAATATTTAATTTGGCATCAGACTGCTCAAGCCTAATCGAGCTAAATCTCGATCTTGGAGCCTTAAGCTTGATCAAGTTTCAAGTTAGGCTCAGGTTTGCTAATCATAAATATCACTCATTAAGGAAAATACGTATTTATATAAATGACTCAAAAGTTCACAAGTTCAAGCAATTTACCCAAAAAAAATTCCACAATTTTTTTAAAATTCATTATCAATATTAACTAAAACTCATACCTCAAGTTAATTTGATTGATTCAATACATGCCACCTTCATAATCAACTAGTTCAAGTTCATAGCATGCAAAATAATATAATCCATAAGAAACAAAATTAAAAGTAAAAATTTTCATTTAAGCACATCATAAAGCAATTCCTTCCTTACATGTAAACCCTACATTTTTCTCAATATAAAAGCTAAAAATGTAAAACAGGTAACTAACATAAAATAAATTTCAAATAATAAAATATATGAAAAAGAAACAAGGAAATAGAATAGTAAATATACTTTCTAATTAACAATACTTTAGTTTATTGTCATTAGCTCGACTTTCCTTCTTGTTCATATTATTCCTTAAAAGCTAAGTCCTTCAATTTCAGCTCTTCAATATCTCCAACTTGAGAACCTTTATAGTAAGGCCTCAAGTGATTATCATTCACCTTGAAAACCTTATTTATCTTCAAGCTTTGAATTTATCTCCTCCCCTTTCGCTATTGTTTCAAAATAAAACCAAAATTGCAACACATCTTCAACACTCAATACAAACTAATTGAAGATGATAATAGATAAACAAAGAAATAGTAAAAGAGAGAAATGGAAAGCTGTCTAAAACTAAAGAATGAAGTTCAAGAAACAAAGGGGAATTAAAAGAACAAAAGGTTCAAGAAAAAGAACATAATAAGCAAAAACTTTGAACAAAACAAGAAACTGTTGGTAAATGCAAAACACACTACTAGTCTTATGCTCAAAACCACAAGTATACAGGTTATACTTGTAGTTGAAAGTAGATATCAATCCCACGGGAATTGTGCTTAGGCACCACTTAATTTAGGTTGTTCTTTGTTTAAGAAACCGTTTCAATCAAATTTAAAAAGATAAGTAAAATAAAGACAAACTAAAAGTAACAGGGAATAATGCAACCCAAACTAAAATTGTAAACTAAGATTTGGAGAAAATCAAGATTAAATATTAGGACTTGTCATTATCCCTATTTGCTCCCCTCTGATTAATTGATTCAATTTATGCTTGGCACAAGATTTCTTAAAATTCTAGCTACTCTCTCTCAAGGTGTAACTAAATGTCACTAGTTAAATAAATTAGAATTAACTTTGGGATCTTTAGATGTGCAAAGGCTTTCCAAAACATTCAACTAGATATGAAGCTATACTATAGGCAATGTATTGATATATTGAAATCTCTTCCTAATAATTCAATAACTTATTATTTATAGGTCCATTAATTGTCAACTCTCATTGTACAATTAACATAGATTACCAAGCTTACTCTCTCTATTTATTGCAAGGTTTAAGCACAATAAATAACACAAACATGTATATCATTAAATCAATAACTAAAGGTTCACAAATAGTTTAACAATAAACCGTAAAAATTGTTTTAGCCAATCATAATATTCATAACATCCCCAACAATCAAATAATCCATGATAAATATGCTAGAAGAGAAAGAAATTGAAATAAGACTAGACGGGA
>JANSVB020000131.1:2128693-2143562 GCA_025504935.2 Erythroxylum haughtii | reverse complement strand
CTCGTATAGAATAAAAATAAACAAAATATAGATCCTTTTTATCGTTCAGGTTAAGAGTAGGCGTTATTTTATTTCATTTTATTTTTTATAATGATAAAAATAGGACCTATTTTATCATTTATAAAGATGGGTAGGTTGGCCCTGCTTTTAATAAAAAATGATATAATATTATAGGGGTAAGGCTGCGTACTATTTGACCTTCCCAGACCCTGCTTCACTGCAAGATTTCAAACTGGGTGCGATGATGATGATGATGATGATGACTATTGTAGAATTATAATCTATGAATAAAAAAATAACAAAGTGTGACATAAAGAAATTGTTCAATATTTAAACAATATTAGAATTGCTTAAATAGTAATTTTAAAATATAAAAATTAAATTTAAAAAATTTAAATCACGTAAAGATATAATATAATATATTTTTCATCTCGCACTAAAGAAAAGATTGAATGGAGTACACTCCAAGAGATAAAATACAATCCTAATGCTAAATAAAATACAATCTCAATGTCAAGAAATTGTAGCGTTACTCAATTTCTTGACATCATTAATTATTTGACTAAAAATATTATTTAACATATCACTTGATTTGTTAACTAATTTACTCAAAATATGCAATATTAATTATTTATATTTTAAAGTTTAATTTAGTATATTTTTGTTATTTAATAATCATAAAATTTATTCTATTAAAAAATATAATATAATATTAGGAATGACAATTATTGTTTGACTCGACCCAACATGAAGTAAATCAGGCCAAGATTAAGTTGACAGATTTTTACTCATGTATTTTTTTAAATTTGAGCTTTGAGTTAGTCTCATTATGTTCAGTCTAGCTCAAAAGTTTGAATTTTTTAAATAAATTAATGTCATTTTGAGTCAAATAATATCATTTTTAATTTTGAAAATTAAAATTTTTATATTTAATTGGGCTTGGCCCAAGCTTGACTGAGCTTAATCAAACTTTAAGTAGGGAGCCTCGGATCAAGTTTTAGATCAAGATTAGGATCTAACACAAAATTTTCACACAAAATGACTTTTTTTAATTTTTAAAATTTATAAATAAATTTAATCGGGTCCAATAAGCAAAATCTTGAACAGACCCGACTACCGATTTGCATCCTTAATTTTCAAGCCTTCCAATCACTAACAAATTTCCATGAAAATCAGCAAAAGGAAAAGGAAAGCTAAAATCAATCCACGTGCATGGCTTATTATTAGCTTTAATTCCTTTACCTAAGCCTTATCCCTAACCTTTTCTTCACTATCCTGTGCTTTTAGGTAAGACAACTTCCCTTCTCTCAATGACATTAACGTTAGCTCCTTGAAGCTTTTCATGACATGCTTTTTATTCTTTTCTGTGAGAGGTCTATCAAACGCATACACTCATTTCTAGGGTCGGACACCGATGATGATGATGATGAAGCAACAAGATGCTTTGCGCTCATCATCTTACCGGCGGGAAAGTTCTCCGACGCCTGAGAATATGCATGCCAAGAAGATTGGTTGCATGTCCGCCATTCTTAGGCTAGTTTCCAAGCAGCAAAATCGCCGCAGATTCATCACCTTCGGTTAGTAAAATCAACTGAACTAACTATCCATGCACATATTGTTTCAACTACTTTCATTTGATGGATTTTATCTTGCAGGGAAGAAGCAGGGAAAGAGCAGTAGTTTAGCTCCTTCTCCAACAAAACAGAAGGAAGCATCACCTTCTTCTTCTTCTTCACCGCAACAACAAACCATTAACAAAGATGAAGATCTTCAGAAACTCGCCGGCAATGTTCCGAGAAGTCCAACGTTATCAGCAGATATCAGACGAGCTACAGACCCTTTAAAAATCCCAGAAAAACTCCCACCTTCGACTGCTCTGGTCACAAGGTTGATGGGGTTAGAAGACGATCCAGGGACAGTGGCGGAGAAGAGACAGATACTGTTGGGAGCTCTGCAGAAATGTGATGAGGACCTGAAAACCTTGAAGAAGATGATAGAGGCTGTGAACAGTTTTAGTGATCAAAAGGGCAATAATCAGTTGGTGCAGCCAACTCCAAGTCCGGTTTCAGTTTCAGTGCTTGACGACTACTTCAAAAATTGCAGCGCCATGACAGGTGAGTCAAAGCTTTCTTCTTCTCATTTATTTGCACTCATTTCGATTACATTCAATACCCTCTTGTGTGAAAGCTCTCCATTCCAAGTTTTAAAAGATCTTAATTACAAAGTTAGCAGAAGTTTCCTCCAACAAATTCTAGCTACTATGGTTAGAGTTCTTTTGTTTATCAGGAAACTTGAACAATGTCTATAAACAAATTAAAGAACATAGAAGAAAACTGTGTTGAATCAGTTCTCCGGATAATAATAAAACAAAAACTGGAATTCCATGATCTTGGGGAGGAGATACAGTTAGTTGGTAGAGTAAAGTGGAAGGCTTGAGCTGCTTTTTTGTTTTAGGATTCCAAATTAACAATCATTGCAAGCAACTTTGGTGTTGCAGACCATTTGTATCGGTTAAGTGGGAGACACAATTACTACTCATGTATAATTATTACAAAGTACAATTCTGAAAATGGGAAACAGTTCTTACAATACCTTTAATCATAAAAAGAGAAAAACAAACAAAAACCATCTTCCAATTGTAGTTCATGCATTGAAATAATGATCATTATCAGGAAGTGATTTGTCTAACCAAAAATGATGAATTCTCAAACTTCAGCCACCCTTTAGAAGGCATAACAATGCATGACATTTTAGGATTTTTTTAATTTAATCTAATTCAATGATTAATTTTTTAAAATTTATATAAATTATGTCAAAAAATTATTTTTACTATGTGGTATGCCTGTCAAATGATTATTCATCTATTAACCACGTAGGTAAAAACCATATTTTAGCCTGATTTGTATGAATTTTAAAATATTAATCACTAAATTGAAAATTTTAAAAAGTTTGACACATTTATATAAAACAAATTAAACAATGCTTAACATTTTAGAATTTTTTAGTTTAGTACTAAACTTCGTAAAGCTTTTAATTTAATGATTAATTTTTAAAAACTTGTATAAATCAAGTCAAAAAACTATTTTTACTAATGTGATATATCTGTCAAATGTTACGTGAATATTTGATATCAACTATATTAGTAAAAAACAACATTTTATCCTGATTTGCAAGAATTTTAAAATTTTACCCACTAAATTGAAAATTTTTAAAATTTTAACTAATTAAACCTTTGAAAATATCATTTCCCCTTTAATATATATATATATAGTGTTCAACTTGAGGTGAATTAATTTTGGGCCAGGTCATGATATTACTTTAAGGTTGGATGGTCTTTCCCTTTCATGATTCAGTCAAAGGGGAAAAGGAAAGTTAGAAAAAGTTAGGAATATCAAAGAAGAAAAAGAAAAAGACTAATCAAAGACCACGTGAAGTAAAAGCCTTATAAAGCTGAAAATTAGCTCTTTCATATGTCCAACTCAATCTCATTTCTTCAATGCAAGTTGGAAGTACCAAATTTCTGTTCACAATAACTCAAAATGAAAATAATAATAAATGACTTAAAAGACGTCTTCTTATAGCTAAGACCTTTCTAAAATATCTCGTAGCAACAAAAAATAAATAAATAAATAAGGTGGCATGACTTAGCTCTGCAATATGAGTAAACTCTTCATTCTTCAAGGATTGATTAATGTTGTAGGACGAAATGTGCAACAACCAAAGAAGAAGAAGGCAGGAGGAGAAAAGGGTACGAACCCAAGTTTCATTGAGAGAATCACAACACCTGAAATGATCCAAGAAAGTTGGGAGACGATGAAGAGAGAGGTGGAGTCACCTCTCTGGATCAGCAAGGCCATGGTAGAGAGTGTGAACGAAGTGTGCAGAGATGTTTCTTGGGGAGAGAAACGGGAGCAAGGTAGGATAGGGTTGGCTTTGCAGGACTTTATTTGCAGAGATTTGATTGAAGAAGTTGTGACATATCTGTCACCTCCTCCTCCTCCTCCTTCTTCTTCTTCTTCTTCATCTGGTTCTTGTTCTTCTGCTTCTTTTCTTTCCTCTTCTTCTTCCCAACAACTACCTTTTGAATCATGTAAGAGAAGCCTACGTTTTTAATGACAATATTTTAACGTTTCTTTTTTTTCCTCCTTAATTAAAAAAATCAATGTTTTAAAATTCGGATGACAAAAAAAAATTAAGATTTAAATATTCAGCCAGTTTTTAAAAATTGAATAAAATTAAATAATTTAAAATATGTTTAAAAGATACTTTCATTAAATTCAAAATTTAATTAAAAATAAAACTATTAAACAAAAATTAATTAGTTTATTTTAATTTATAAAACCGATTAGTTTATGAAAATTTGTCAATTAATTAATAAATTGATTAATTTTTAAGAACAAAAATTATTAACGTAAAAATTAAAGATTAAACGGAAAAATTAAAACTAAATCAAATAATTAAATAATTTAAAATTTTTATAGTTAAATCGGTTAAATTTTTTTAATCAACGGTTTCTATCCTTAGAGATGCCTAGTGAATAGGGATAATAAGCCGACTCACGACTCAATCCCACCAATTTTTTAAACATAAAATTATAAAATAATATGTTTTTTAATTGAATTCGGATTTAAATTACTTAGGCCTAAGTCTACTAAAGACTCCATTTTTCTAAACAAACTGATATCACTTTGCTTAAAATACTTGAACTTTAAGTCGGCCTGGGCCTCGCCAATGGGTAGACCTATTAAAAAGACTTGAATCTAATCCCGTAAGCCGCCAATTCCCATCCCCGATTGTGAAACTTTTCACTGTTAAAAATTAAAATTCTTCCCATTTTGCAGGAGCTCAAGTAGGATGTTAAATCCTGAAGGTTTTACAACTAAGAGTTAAAGATCAATAACATATCTGCCAACGACACTTTTAAGTTTCACAAGATACATTAATGGTAATACAGAACATTCCCGTCACCGTCAGAACAGATACCTCATGAAGGAACTCACTTGGCCATCATAATTTTCACAAATTCCTCATAGTTTATCTGGCCATCTCCATCAACATCAGCCTCCCTTATCATTTCATTAACTTCTTTGTCCGTGATCTTCTTGCCAAAATTTGTCATCACATGGCGCAGCTCGGCATCAGAGATGAAACCATTCTGATCCTTGTCAAAAACACTGAATGCCTCTTTCAGCTCCTCCTTGGAGTCAGTATCCTTCATCTTCCTGATCATGAGGATCAGGAATTCAGGGAAGTCGATGGTTCCATTACCATCAGCATCCACCTCGTTAATCATGTCCTGCAGCTCTGCCTCGATGGGGTTCTGTCCAAGTGATCTCATCACAGTTCCAAGCTCTTTGGTGGTGATACAACCATCGCCATCCTTATCGAACAAGCTGAAAGCTTCCTTAAACTCGGAGATCTGGTAGTCAGTGAGTTGATCGGCTATTTTTGTTTCTTCTTTGAATTCTACAGTTGCTGGTTTGATTCTGGACTCTTCCTTAATGCTGGGTTACTACTTTTGCTTTTTTTTCCTTACTGTGTTTTGCTTGTTGCTTATTCTGCTGGTTGAGTGTTGTTGGCGTTTTGGTGGGCTGTTAATGCTACGTCTGTTCTTTCTCTTCTGCTAGCTATTTTTCTTTTGGACCTTACTACTGTGTTGTTTTTTGTGTCTTGTAACTGCTGACGTTCTCTGCTATGGATTGCTGCATTTTTGTTTCTCCCAACAGCTACTATACATTTTAACTCCCAGCTGTCGTTTTCTTCTGTGCTGTTGGTGTTTTGGTTTGTTGCTCATCTCTAACATTTTTTCTCACTCTCTGCCTTTTATCTCCTTTATGCCGCTAGCGCTTTGCTTGTGCTCTTGTCTCTTGTGTGCTTTCGTTTTAATATACTGGAATGCTACTGTGGTTTTGTTTATTTTCTTTGGTCCCTGCTAGGTCGTTTTCTACTAATGGACTTTGCGTTGATGTTGTTTTATCTTCACAGATGATGTGATGCTTCTGCTGCCCGTGGCTACTTCTCTCCATCCTATTCACTTTTAATGGGTTCTCTATATTAGAAATCATTTATCACATCACTTTCACCTACCAGAAACATCCATTTATCATTATATTTTTATAAAATGTTAGTACTAAATTTATAGCTTAATATTTTATAAACTAATTAACTGATTTTATTTTTATTTATTTTGTAGAAAAGAAATCAACAGTGAATTTCATCCTGAAGAATTGCCGGAAAATTTTACCTTAGAGAGTTTTAGCTTAAATCGGTACATAGTAATTTGAGATAATTGTAATAAATAATTTTCTTGGATATTAAAATTTCCAATTTTACATATTAGGAATTAGAATTTTGTGCATTTTGGTAATATATTTTATATATAGTATTTTTTATTTACTTGTCTAATAATGTCTTGGCACTAAAAATCCGTATAATTTGTGATAGCTTCTATTTTATAGCCACCAATGCAAAAAATTTTATCGATTAAGTAATTAAATTGTTAAATTTAATAATATTATTTGTAACAAACACGAACGCATTAGTGATAAATTTATTGTAACATATATTCTTTATTTAGTGACAACATTATTATAACATATAATATATAACTTTCATACTTGTGACAAATTCTGTTACACAATATAGTCACTGATGCAAATTTCTTTTTACAGCTAATGTAATTCCGTTAATGAATTGATAGTTTTATTTATGATAATAATAAACACATTAGTGACAATACTTTTTGTAAGAACCAATTTTCATTTTTGTGACGAAATGATGTTGACACTTTTTTATTAAAATATTAGTGACCAAGAAGTAATAGACACTGATAAAAAAAATTATTAGTGACAAATATTTTGACACTATTTATAATTAGTTTAGTTGTGATAATATTGTAACAATAAAAAGAAGTATTGTTATGGCTTTATTCGTTACTACTTTATATTATTTGTATAAAAAAAATTATCATAAATATGTAACATTACTGTGATCAGATAGTGTTGTCACGCATTCAATAGGTTTTAGAGTTGGTACTTTTGTCACAATATAATGAAGTATTATTATAACTTTATTCGTCACTACTTTATATTATTTGTGTTGACAAACTTGTCATAAATAAGTACAGTTGTTGTGACCATATAGTATTGTCACACATTGGATAAGTTTTAGTGTCGGCAATTTTTTCACAATAAAATACAGTATTGTTACGACTTAATTCATCACTAATTTATATTATTTGTGACGATAAACTTGTCATAAATATGTAAAATTATTGTGACCATATAGTTTTGTCACACATTTCACAAATTTTAATGTCAGTATTTATGTCACAAAAGTTTTGCATAATCGTGACCATTTCTTAAATTAGTCACTATTTTATTAATGACGGAGGTATTTGTGACGGGAAGTGACGACTTCAAAATTTGGCCACTATTAATAACAGTGACAAATATTACTGCTTTTAGTGACAATTTATATGTTCCCTAAAAATACAATTTTTTTTGTAGTGATTACTTGTGGAAGGAAAGTAACTTAAAAATGCTTTCAACAAAAAACTTCACATAAGATGGACTCGATTTGGTTTTCAACTTAAAAACCAAGTGAAGGAATAACTGATGATCCATAGAATACACACTAAATGCTCCAACTCTCTTGCTCTTAATTAGGGTATCATTGTTGCTCTCTCATTAATGTAAAATAGTTGTTCCTCTTTAAGAGATACTATTTTGTTCAAAAGTTGTTCCTAACGAAGTTATTCCTTTAACATCAACATGGCAAGAATCTTCAGAAGATCTATCATTCCTAGTTCTATTCCTTGTAGTTTGTCTTACAGGCTCAAAGTGTTTTTGGCGTTTGGTCAACTTACTTGTTTTATAACTTTATTTTTAATACAAATTTATCTTTTAGAAAAGTATAACTAAAATTTTTATTTACCTGAATTTTCTTTTCTATTGATTGGTTATGACGAGGGTATTTTAGAGGGACGGTAAAAAAATCAACGTAAACCACTCTCCAAGAACAAAGCAAAGTAAATGCATCTTTTTCATGTGTTTATGACCGAATGTTCAAACCTATTTCTGCAAGTCTGGCTCCTCTCTATTGGAGTTATTTAACTTTCAAATAGGAGAACGGGGCATACCATCGATGTGTAGAAGTTGGAGCATTCTAATGGCTTCCGTTCTATGAGCTCGAATAAAGAGCCCCTTGGACTTCAATCGCTTGAGCACCAGGCAGAGAGGGTCCTTAAATTCGAGAAAGGGCCGTAAAACTAAACAAAGATTGTCAGTAGGATATTCAGTTCAAGCTCCCGACTTCAGGCCTGGGTTTTCGGCGACTCGTCGATGACTACTCCGATAAGGTAGGGCAACATGCTGTCTATTGTCTATCACTTACGAACTGCATTGTATGGCCTGGGTTGTATTGAAGATTTGTATCTGTTAATCTATTTCCGCTCTTCACAGACACTCCTTTCCACAAACATTCACACAAGGAGCTAGAAAATTAAGACGGTGTTGTGTTCTTGAAGTGATGATTTAATTTCTTTTATTAGTCAAAACTTGGTTGTTTTCTTTTGTGTTGGCTTTTGTGTTTCCCATGTTACAAGTCTTCCCTGTTGTTGACTTGGGGCTTTACATTATGAGAGTAGACCACTAAAGAAGCCTTTCTTCAATAATTTTTCTTTTGGGTGAGAGTTTATGAATGTACCTCCCTCAATATGTTACTCTAGAGTTGGAAATTACAACTTAAAGAATGAATATTTAAGATGGTTTAATGTATGTGGCCATTCAAGAAGATTGATGTATGGATTTCATCATAGTTTCGGTTTTTATGTTTTGAGTTTTTCTTGACAGAACTTTTGATTCTCTGAAATATCATCTGGCTTTAGAAAATTAGTTGTACTAATGTCAGCTAGGAATACATTGTTTGCAAATTAAGAATGAATAATGTATGCGACAACATTTTTTATGTGTTGAATTCTGCAATTATTCATTGAATGTTGTGGCCTTGCATCTAATTGCTGCTGCATAATGTTATAGCTGCGATTTATGACTGAATCTAGGCCTTTTGACATGAATGGTGGAATTAGTCGGCCAAACCCCAATCCTTCCTCACGGCATGTTATTGCAGTGGCCCCCTTGAATAGCATGCCATACATTGATCCACCTGCACCACTTGGTGATGGAGCATCAATTCCAAGTGATAGCGACACAAAACCTGTGGAAAGAGTTGGGCCATCTACGGTGTATTTTCCCTCTAGCACAACTCAAAAGGACTGGGATTCTGTTATTGTCTCTACCAAAAACGCAGTTGCTTTGTCTGGGAGTGCAGCTAAGGGAAAGGTTGGACCAATTGTAGGACTCATGGACATTGGAGAAAGTGAAGATGCCTACTTATTTCGTGTCTCCCTGCCTGGGGTGGCAAGGGATCAAAGTAAGTGCTTTTTCTTTTCAATTGTTGAAGATATTCAATCCTGCACTAGATTTGTAATTGCATTGGATGTTGATTAATGCTATTGGAAGAGTTGATCATTAAAGCCTGTTTTTTGATCCATTTTACAAGTTTACGGTGTGTGATTACTGCAGATCATTGAAGCCTGTTATTTGATCCATTTTACAAGCTTATGACATGTGATTACTACTTTTGGTGGTTGGCATTGGACTTGAATTCTGTCTATTAAGAATTTATTATGAATCATATGATAATCAAGATGTATTTTGTGTGCTTTCTAATTATTTTATACGTTGTGAATGCAGAGGATTTTAGTTTTGACATTAATCCTGATGGAATGGTGTGCATTAAGGGAGTGACAACAACAGGTGAGAGAACAGTGTGTAAACACTCACAAGTCTTCAAGATGCAAACTCAAAATCTCTGCCCACCTGGCCGGTTCGCCGTCACCTTCCAGCTTCCTGGTCCAGTTAATCACCTACAATTTTCAGTTTTCTTTGGGACTGATGGCATTTTTGAGGGGGTTGTGAAGAAATGCTAACTAAAAACATTTCTGAGCCTTTGGTTCCTGAGGAAGAAAGTACCAATTAATTTGATGATTTCCTCATCGATAAATATAACTAGAGGACTCCAATCAACTGGACTGGGTTGGTGGGGAAACAATTTTCTTCAAAGGAGCTATGTCCATAAAAGCATAACATTGATGAGTTGGAGCATCATGTCAAGTTTGGCCGACATGCTGGTCATTTATCTACAGGTTGCCTTTTCCCTGTTACTTTTTAGCCTCTCACATGGGAGCAAGACATTTGTAACAGGTAAGTTGTATATTTGTAGTTTCATTTAACACTGCATTGATTCAATGTATGGCAAAATTTTACACTATCCTATGTTGCAACGTTTGTGTTTCCATTTTACTTGTGCTTTCTTCCTTTTTTTTTTTCTTTCATTTTAAATTCTTAATTTTGTTAAATCTGATTATGTTAACCCTCCTTTCATCTAATATGAAGAAATTACATGTATTTTGTAAATCTAGTATGTAACTATAGTTTGAGTAAATAATTTGACATTGATCACTTTCGAGTCCAGTGTTCTGCAAGGGGGCCACATTGGATTGGAGTAAATTTCATGACCAATTGTTTCATTCCCGTATATCAGTCAGCAAGATAATCTGCTTATAGTCGTTGTCCACTTAAAAATTTGCTTAACTAAGGAGAATCACAAAAGTTGTACCAATGAATCCACAGCAATGTTAGCGTCATTCTGCTAGTGACAGTGACAATGGTACACTGGCCGCATTTGTTCCCCTTAACCTCTTGAGACTCCCACTGTGTGCCTTTGGTGCGTTCTAGGATCTATCCTCTAGAGACAAACTTCTTCAGTATAAATGTATTCACTGATAGCCTCATCCCCCAAGGCTCGACCTGTGTTATTTCGTTCTTCAACTTGTCCATTCTTCGGTACTTGGAATTCTAGGTAGATATTACTGTTGTTCATCCCATCCCAACTTTCTTCTGCGTGTCACTATAGTTTTGCAGAGAACTGTCTACAAGTTCACCAAACCTGCACAGTATGGAACGTCATAAACTACCTTAATTATCTCTCTATGCATTCATGTTTAGAATATCGCTTGATGATTTAAACATCCAAGGCCTATTTCAAAGACCTGTTGTTTAATAAATCTTTCGATTAGTACTCGATCGCAAGCAGAATTTGTACTCCAATGATCTTCTGACATAAAAATTTTATATACTTTGACATAACACAAGTAACCGAAGCCGTGAGAGAATCACAGTCAAGAGCTCTGTACTCCAAATGGGAAGACTTGAAAAACATACAAGTAGCACTAAAAGGATATTAGAAGCAGAATTGGTCTATTGTTCAACTCATTTGTAAGCCGTTGTTGCAATGAAAAAATGAAAACTTTAGAAAACTTTTCATGAAGGTGGCAATTATAGGACATCTTCAGCAAGCCGTTGTTGCAATGAAAAAATGAAAACTTCAGAAAACTTTTCACTAAGGTGGCAATTATAGGACATCTTCAGCAGATGAAACGAATGTGTTTTGTTTTAAAAAAAAAAGCAAATGCAAAACCTGTCTCTGGACAAAAGAACGTAAAACCTGTCTCTAAAAAACAAAATAAAGCTTATCATAGATAATTTTAAAAAATAAAACTTGTAGCTTTTCATATTGCATAAAAAAGTATGTTATTTCTCTTCTTAACTTTGGAAAATAAGGAAGAAGTTTTGAACCTCTCAACATATCCATGTGTTGGTTTATTATGTTAATCAATCATTTGGTTGTATATTTTTTTACATAATTAATCAAGGTTATTGTTTATCTTATGCATATTTGTTTAATTAACTAAATATAAGGTAAAGTCTATGAAATTAACAAACTTTGTAAATAAAATTTTGACGAGATCATACTAATAAGATTCATATTACATTCATGTATTATTACTAAATTGCTTCTAGTCATTGCTTTAAGACTAGACTTAATAGAATGAAAAGACTATCACATATTACATTTCTTTCTTAGGAAAAAAGTAGTCAATTTCATAAACCAAAGTATGTAATACTTAAACAAATATATTTGTGCTTGTTAGAGAATAAGTTCAATAAATTGATTTGACATGAGAATTTCATGTGGAGCACTACTTAGGTGTTTATGAAAATGATTATTGTGATTGTTGTATAAGTGATTATCTGACTTAAGGCTTTTGAAGTATCTCATATAGGGATTGTTATGCTTTGCTACTACTTAGGACCTATCTTAGTCAGGGGTAATTTGATTGGTAGTCTTTAGATATGACATAAACTATGTAGAGAAAATTAAGTGATCAATGTAAGATTAGTCATCCTAAAGCAATTAGAAAGAATGTTTCATCATTCTTGATTAGTATTAATTAAAGAAATCCTTATTCAAGGTAGAAAGATATTTTGAAAATTTTCAAATATCATTAAAACAATCAATTGTTATTACTAAATATTGATATGATTAGACTTAAATAGAGTAAATATTGATTTCATACTTTATGCCTAATTCAAATATTATATGATGAAAAGATTGAATTATATAGAAAAATAATCATAAAAAGTTAATTAAAACTATTTTGGACATTCTTAACGTTTAAGTGGTCATAATATATTTTTATACTTCACCTTGATGTATAGATATAAATTGTTTAATTATATAATGTAAGATAAACTAAAGGAGTTTAATTTATTTAACCATACAAATATAGTTTAGGATTACAATTTATATATATTTTTAACATATTTGAGAATTTAACGGGTCATATGTAAGGAATGATTAAAGAGCAAAAGATTAACAATTAAAGATTAACAAGAAATTACAAATTTGAAGCCAAATACTAATACAATGCAAAACCAACAAGGGCTCAACCAGCTTGACTAATCCTAATTATACAGCCACTAGGCTACTAAAAACTTAAAAGATTAAAAAGAAAAGAGGAAGTTTAGACTTGTTAAGTCATAAGGTAGCAAGTTTCAATTATCACTAAAGCAGTGTTATAGTTCTTGCATTCCAGGAGTTAGTCATAAGTGTATCAGAATATCCTACTTAGAGTGAGGTTAGGACTCATTTTGTTAGTTAATCCCTTTGCTAAAAAATTTCCCTTATTTAATTGATTTTTTTGTGGCTAAAATCATTCTAATTCATCTTTTGGTCTTTGTGAAACCTAGTATTTTTGTTGGCCCCTGATTTTTTTTCTTATTGAGTTAAGCATGATTTAAATAAATTATGAGGTCTTGATACATTAGTTTTTGAAGTTAATTATTATGTCAATATTAGTAGGATTTTATTACATTGGTTAGTTGAATTAAAGTAGTAAGAGTGTATAAAGGGCAATTTTGGCATGTCACTTAAGTATAGAAGTCATAAAGCATTAAGGAAGGGTAAAGTTGACATTACACACTCATTAAGGGTGTAATTGGAAGAAGGAAGTGTAGTCTTGCTCTTAAGAAGGAGAGAAAAACGTGAATAATGGAGAGAAAGAAGAGAAGAACGAAAATGAAGAGAGAAAAAAGAGAGAGTTATGTTCTTGAGAGAAAAGAAGGAAGATCAAGTTAGGGTTCATCTTTTCTTAGCTTTCAAGAGTGATTTTGAGGTTGTTCAAGAAAACAAAAAGGAAAAGGAAAAGAAGAGCTTCCATTTGAGCTAAAAATTTCTTTATTTAATAAAGATTCAAGGTAAGTTCATTCTTAATCCTTTGGATTTTTTTGAAATATTTTAGTTTGTGAAGCTTAGGAAATACATGGGTTTAAGTATTATAGAATCAATTTTAGTTAAAATGCATTGTGAGTTCTCAATTTGTATTCCTATTGAATGAGATTTTTGTCAATGTTAAAGGGAATCAAGAAAGGCAAGAGGAGCTAGAGGAGAGGCACTTTTAAGCAAGTTTTTAAGCAAGAAATTCAAGGTGGGTTACATATTTATAGTAGAGTTAATGAGCCATAAACGTTTTCGAAATCAATAGAGTTAAATGATTTCAACCACTTTATAATTGTTGCATTTATTGCTTCTTAAATGTTGCATTTATTGTTTCTTAAATGATTTGAGAAATTGTTACATGTTTGGCACTTGAATTTTGTTGAAGATTTATGAAATGGTATTTGAAATGTATCATGATTATGAAAATCATGTTTTCAAAATGTGCCTTTTAAGGCAATATGTTTTCAAGTCATGAAATTCATATTGTGTGAGTTAAGGGTGGTCTATTCTCTTATGTCATTTGCACGTCGACTTTGTTAAAGAATTCTATCACCTACCCATTAGTGGCATGGAACTTCTTCACGAACTCCCTCATGTTTGCAAACTATGCAAAACAATTATGTGGGTTTGTTATAGTTTGCTCAGTTAGATCTGGAGATTTGCAAAAACTACCTCATGAACCTACCCAAACCATTCTGATTTGTTTATGTGTATATGATTTGTTGAATAATTTGACGAATACATGCTTTTTTATTATGAAATGTTTGACAAGTTAAGAATTTGAGAAATACGTGCTTTATGGATTCAATAAATATTTCCAATAGATTAGCTTGTTTCTCTGTTATAAACTTATTACCCACGAGCTTTTATGTTGGGCCCGGGCCCCGGATCCCTATTCCCGAGGTGGCCCCTCGGACTGCGCCCGAGATGGGCGGCTCACAATGTCGGACCCGATCCCAACATCCATACAAAGGCGATTCGCACATTCAATTCCATACATAAATATCATACACATGAATTAAACACCCCAAAACCCGGGGCTACATGCCATAACAAGCCAAAGTGAAATTCAACAAGTATACTCAGTCATTCATAATACGAATAAGTCAAAATTCAAAATACAAGAAATATGCTTCATGATGTCATGCTCAGCGGGCCAACTAAAATACTAACTTAATGAAATGGT